>SRMA01027036.1:12183-79135 GCA_007224835.1 Danionella cerebrum
CTGGTATTATTTAAAAACAGTTTGTCTATCTTAATAAGCAATTCTCTGTAAATCACAGTCAATAACTGATGAATCTTATGTACCAAATACAAAGTAAAACACATAGCTTTTGGCTGTTGTTAAATAGTTAGGAAAAGCATAGCTTACAAAAGATGTTAAATTTGTAATCCTACAATACTGTGATTGTAATCAGTACCACCAGAGTCAAAGTTACCACTCCAACTTCCACTCCGTCGGCCATCTCTCTGATCATGGTCGAACTGGGCTGGGCGTTGATCTGCTCGCTCAGATTTATCAGTTATTTAGTGACATATTTGCTACAGCGACTCAACTTTCAAATGGTCGCCAAACATAGGTTATATAAGCTTTTAACATGTTCAATTCTTTTTAGATTCTATTCTGCGCTCAAATTTACCTTTTTTTATCGTGAGGAAGATGAACCCAGGAAGGCCTTGGCGTCATGAGTAGCACTTGATATGCTCCTTCCCGCTGAGGTTCACTCCAATTTTTTTCTCTTAATCACCCTGATCAGCACCCGGTCTCCTGGTTTCAGGTTCAGCAATGGGTCTCAGTCAGGTGTTCCTGGGAAGAGTTTAGCAGAAAAGACCTCTCGTGCGATTAGCAATATGGTCATATAATCAGCATTTTCACTCTTTCATCAGTAAAGGGTTTTCATTTAGGTTTAAATTCATCATTTCAAGAACATGTCTTAGATTACTAAACAATATTTAATTTCTTCACATTCATTTAGTTCAATAAAGTTCATATAAATGTTTTCAAATGGATATTTAGATTTTGGAAACATACTTTTTTTCCCTTAGATTTCCCTGTGGATTATTTTTGCACAAGTAAGATATTAATTACAAAACTTCTTTTTGCATAACTTGTAAAATCATATTTTATAAAAACTTTACTTATTATACCAATCCCCCTGTTGAGACATTTCTATGCCTATGACTCAATAAAGCTCAATATCTGTAAAGGGTTTTTTTTTTTTGTAATATAATTTAAGTTCAGGTTGCAAGTAAATGTTTTCAGAATCACATTTTTTTTTATCTCAAAAAATGCCTCTTCTACTTTTTATGTCCATCTCAAGTCAAGTCAAGTCAAGTCAAGTCAAGAAGCTTTTTATTGTCATTTCAACCATATAAGCTGATGCAGTACATAGTGAAATGAAACAACGTTTCTCCAAAACCACTGGTGCTACATGAAACAACATACAACACGGCAGAGAACTAATGACTAACTTATATACATAAGTGCATCGTGTGCAACCTAGAGCAAACAGTGCAATAATACAGTGCAAAAAACAGACAAGACAGTGCAGGACAAGATACACAACAAAAAAGATAACACAGACTAGTAACTTAAAATAACCTAAACTGTAAACAGGGGTGTAATAGTGAAGAAGTGTGCAAAAAAGCAGAAATAGCAGCAGGATAAAAAATAAAACAGCATGTAAACAGTAAACATAGTACCAATACATAATAAATTAAGGTTGTGGTGGAGATGAGGATGTGTGTGAGTTCAAATGGTAGTGAATGAATATGAGTCAGTTCAGTTCTTGGTGTTTAGAAGCCTGATGGCTTGTGGGAAAAAACTTTTGCAAAGTCTGGTTGTGAGGGCCCGAATGCTCCGGAACCTCTTTCCTGACGGTAGGAGTGTGAACAGTGTGTGTGAGGGGTGTGTGGGGTCGTCCACAATGGAATTTGCTTTGCGGATGCAGCGAGTGGTGTAAATGTCCATGACAGAGGGAAGAGAGACTCCAATGATCTTCTCAGCCGTCCTCACTATCCTCTGTAGGGTCTTGCGATCCGAAAAGGTGCAGTTCCCAAACCAGGCAGTGATGGAGCTGCTCAAGATGCTCTCGATGGTCCCTCTGTAGAACATGGTCAGGATGGGTGGTGGTAGGTGAGCTTTCCTCAGCCTTCTCAGGAAGTAGAGACGCTGCTGGGCTTTTTGTGCTGATGGAGCTGGTGTTGAGTGACCAGGTGAGATTCTTCGTCAGATGAACTCCAAGGAATTTGGTGTTCTCGACGATCTCCACGGAGGATCCATCGATGATCAGTGGAGAATGGTCACTCTTTGCTCTTCTAAAGTCAACAACCAACTCTTTTGTTTTGTCAACGTTTAGAGACAGGTTGTTGGCTTTACACCAGGCTGTAAGATGATGCACCTCCTCTCTGTATGATGACTAGTCGTTCTTGCTGATGAGACCCACCACGGTCGTGTCATCTGCGAACTTGATGATATGATTCGAGCTGTGCATTGCTACACAGTCGTGAGTCAACAAGGTGAACAGCAGTGGGCTGAGTACACAGCCCTGGGGGGCTCCAGTGCTCAGCATGGTGGTGCTGGAGATGCTGTTCCCGATCCGGACTGACTGAGGTCTCCCAGTCAGGAAATCCAGGATCCAATTACAGAGGGAGATGTTCAGACCCAGCAGGCTCAGCTTCATGATTAGGTGCTGAGGGATGATTGTGTTGAATGCTGAGCTGAAGTCAATGAACAGCATTCTTGCATAAGTGTCCTTGTTGTCCAGGTGGGTGAGGGTGAGGTGAAGGGTTGAGGTGATGGCATCGTCAGTTGAGCGGTTCGGACAATACGCAAACTGCAGTGGGTCCAGAGAAGGTGGAAGCAGAGACTTGATGTGCCTCATGACGAGCCTCTCAAAGCACTTCATTATGATGGGTGTAAGTGCAACGGGACGGTAGTCATTGAGGCAGGAGACTGTAGACTTCTTTGGCACTGGAACGATGGTCGTGGTCTTGACGTGGGAACAACAGTACTACTCAGGGAGATGTTGAAGATGTCAGTAAAAACATCTGCAAGTTGTTCTGCACATTCCCTGAGCAGCAGACTTTCGTGAGTTCACTCTGCTTAGAGTCTTCCTCACTTCAGTCGCGGTTAGACAGAGCACCTGGTCGTCGGGAGGAGGTGTGTTCTTCCTCGCCGCCACGTTGTTCTGCACTTCAAACGGTGCATAGAAGTCATTCAGCAGATCTGGGAGGGAGGCATCACGGTCACAAGCAGGTGAAGGTGTTTTGTAATCCGTGATCACCTGGATGCCTTGCCACATGCGCCGGCTGTCTCTGCTGTCTTCAAAGTATCCATAGATCTTCTTGGCGTGTGCGCGCTTCGCCTCTCTGATGGCTCTGGACAAATTGGACTGTGCTGTTCTTAAGGCCAACTTGTCCCCTGCTCTGAAGGCGGAGTCTCTGTGTTTAGGCAGCGCAGGCACCTTAGCAGTCATCCACGGTTTCTGGTTGGGTCGTGTAGTGAAGGACTTGGAGATGGTCACGTCCTCAGTGCACTTGCTGATGTAGCTGGTCACTGAAGATGTTAATGGTGCCGCCATAGGTTGCAGCGTTCCTAAACATGTCCCAGTCAGTGCACTCAAAGCAATCTTGGAGAGCAGAGATGGCTCCTGCTGTCCAGGTTTTTACCTGCTTCAGAACAGGTTTAGAGCGTCTGACGAGCGGTCTGTATGCTGGAATTAGCATAACAGAGATGTGGTCTGAGTATCCGATGTGGGGGCGGGGCTCTGCGCGGTACGCGCCGGGAATGTTTGTATAAACAAGATCCAGCGTGTTTTCCCCCCTCGTAGCAAAGTCCACATGCTGATGGAATTTAGGAAGCACTGATTTGAGATTTGCATGATTGAAATCTCCGGCGATAATAAAAAGTCCGTCGGGGTGAGCATTCTGCAGCTCGCTAATAGCTCCATAGAGTTCACATAGTGCCTCTTTAGCATTAGCACTAGGTGGAATATACACTCCGACAATGAACACGGTGGTGAATTCCCGTGGTAAATAAAATGGTCTGCATCTTACAGTCACAAACTCCACTAGCGATGAGCAGTAGCTGGAAACAACCGCAGAGTTCCCACACCATCCTGTGTTAATATAAACACACACGCCACCACCGCGAGTCTTACCGCACAGAGATGCGTTCCTGTCGGCACGAAACACGGCTAGCCCGTCTAGCTGGATGGCGGCGTCCGGAACTCTGTCGCTGAGCCACGTCTCCGTGAAAACAAAGATGCAGCAGTCTCTGAACTCACTCCGTGTAGTCCGCTGGAGTCGGATGCAGTCCAATTTATTGTCCAGGGAGCAGACATTGGAGAGAAAAATGGACGGGAGAGCCGGCCGCTAGGGTTAGCTTCTAGCCTAGCACGGACGCCCGCCCGCTTGCCGCGCTTCCGCTTTCCTCGAGCACCGCTTTCGACGTCCTATCTCCCGCTCACCGGCGTCAGGCGACGCCGTGGACTGGGGGCCTGGTCTTTGTAGCCGGGGTCGCAGCAATCCGAGTTCGCGGAGTTCATAGAAAAGATCATCATGCAGATTGGTGAGTGCATGATTTCTGTATTTTAACAGCGTCTGGCGGTCGTATACATGAACACAGCTGTTCCTGGTGTCCATATAAGTGCAATAGTCGGGCTACAAACATGAAAAGCACCATTTTGGGTCCGGAGAGGCCGCTGCGTGCTACTGCCGCGCCGCCATCAACAGGATGGTTCTCAGTGGTTTTGAAGTTTTGTTCATAAATTAGATTTGGAAAGGAGTGACTGGTAAAGAATAGTTTGAAATCTAGCTCACGGTAAACGCTGAGAAAATCTCTGAAAGGAATGAGAACTAATAAAACTGAACAGACACAGTTATTAATGCATTTGATAAATCATACATTTAGTATCTACAAAAACATGAAGTCATGAAATCACATTTCATCATTTTTCTAACAGAAATCATGCGCTACACTTCCAAAGTTTAGTTTGATCCATAGTTCTCAAGAACCGGGAAAACGAGCAAATATTCCGTGGCAAACTGCCATGTCCAAATACCGATCATGTAATGCCAGCACATCGTTTTGAGCAGTTTTATTTTGTCAAAAGGCATTTCAGAAAGAGAATAAAATCATCTCAAATCATGCGCTACACTTCCAAGGTTTAGTTTGATCCATAGTTCTCAAGAACCGGGAAAACGAGCAAATATTCCGTGGCAAAGTGCCATGTCAAAATACAGATCATGTGATGCCAGCGCATCATTTTGAGCAGTTTTATTGTGTCAAAAGGCATTTCAGAAAGTGAATAAAATAATCTGAAATCATGCGCTACACTTCCGAAGTGTAGATTGATCCATAGTTCTCAAGCACCGGGAAAAGAGCAAATATTCCGTCAAAAAGTGCCATGTCAAAATACAGATCATGTGATGCCAGCGCATCATTTTGAGCAGTTTTATTGTGTTAAAAGGCATCTCAGAAACAGAATAAAATCATCTGAAATCATGCGCTTTACTATAGATGTTTAGTTTGATCCATAGTTCTCAATGTGGTATGATGAATTTCGCCTGGCGCTGATTATTCAATTAAATACCGCTAGCCAATGGCGTTCCACAATTTGCCATATAAAGGGACTCCTATTTTCGATCCCTCCGTGTGTTCCCATGGGTGCCGGCTTCGTGTGCCAGGATCGTTTCCCGACCGTATCATTGCTAGATCGCAACAGTATTGCTTTCTGCGCGGTGGCTGCGTGTGCTGATCGGCGTCTCGGCTGTAAACACACCTGTAATCTCTGCTTCAGGCGTAGCGATCAATCATTCACTGGCGTGCAAAAGAGCCTCTGCTCGGAGCTCAGAGGAGCCTCCGCCAACAAACCTCGCCTGAAAAGTCTGCCCTAATCCGTTATAGACACTGCTGCTTTGCTGACCCGGAAGCACGGGTGGGATTCCCCTATTGCGCCACTGATTTGAGGCTTCCCCGTGGTTGCCAGCGCTGCTGCGGCTGTGGCGCTGCCTGAGTGGAGAACACAAACAACTTATACCCGCTCTACAAGCTGTGGTTCTGCAACTCAGGACTAACCTCTCCAACGTGCTTTCTAACTGTGGACTAAGGTTTCTCTTCCCTGCCCACCTGGATATTCCGTTTTTATACAATTATAGTGAACTCTTATGTGCTGGATTATTTGTTTTTAAGCAATTGTGTGCGCGCGTGTGTGTGTGTGTGAGTTGTGCCTTTTTTTACAGGGTGCTGGTGTCGCGTGGAGCAGCGGGTCAGTGGAGCCAATCTTAGGGTGGCGAGTGCTGTGACCACGAGTGATTTTGGGGTTTGGTGTCTTGTGCTGTTTTCCCGTCCGGGGGAGGATTGCTGTGTGAGTGTGGGCGTTGGCGTCTAGTAAGGCCCTGCTACCGGCTGCTCCACCCGCTACCAGTCCCGAGAGCGAGAGCTCATTCAGTCTCTCTTTTAAATAGCCTAGCACGTACATTTTTAATTAGTATTTTCACATTTAATAAAAATTGTCTAATTCTGACCCCGCCTCTTGCCCTTACTTTTACCCGGCTTCACGTGTCTGCGTGCCCTTTTGGTTTATTGGTCAAATTGTTTAAATCCACTTGCTAAAATTCTGGACTCTCCTTTGTCAAAAATATATATATTTGACACTCCTCCCTCCTGATACCAGGAGACCAACAAATCTGTGCCCCCGGGCTGGTTCGGCGCTGGCCTGGCGCGGCCACATCAAGAACCGGAAAAAGAGTAATTATTCCGTCAAAAAGTGCCATGTCCAAATACAGATCATGTTATGCCAGCGCATCATTTTGAGCAGTTTTATTCTGTCAAAAGGCATCTCAGAAAGAGAATAAAATAATCTGAAATCATGCGCTACACTTCCGAAGTGTAGATTGATCCATAGTTCTCAAGAACCGGAAAACGAGCAAATATTCCGTCAAAAAGTGCCATGTCAAAATACAGATCATGTGATGCCAGCGCATCATTTTGAGCAGATTTATTGTGTCAAAAAGGCATTTCAGAAAAAGAATAAAATCATCTGAAATCATGCGCTACACTATAGAAGTTAAGTTTATCCATAGTTCTCAAGAACCGGGAAAACGAGCAAATATTCCGTGGCAAAGTGCCATGTCCAAATACAGATCATGTGATGCCAGCGCATCATTTTGAGCAGTTTTATTGTGTTAAAAGGCATCTCAGAAAGAGAATAAAATAATCTGAAATCATGCGCTACACTTCCGAAGTGTAGATTGATCCATAGTTCTCAAGAACCGGAAAAAGAGCAAATATTCCGTCAAAAAGTGCCATGTCAAAATACAGATCATGTGATGCCAGCGCATCATTTTGAGCAGTTTTATTGTGTTAAAAGGCATCTCAGAAAAAGAATGAACACATCTGAAATCATGCGCTACACTATAGATGTTTAGTTTGATCCATAGTTCTCAAGAACCGGAAAAAGAGCAAATATTCCGTCAAAAAGTGCCATGTCAAAATACAGATCATGTGATGCCAGCGCATCATTTTGAGCAGTTTTATTTTGTCAAAAGGCATCTCAGAAAGAGAATAAAATCATCTGAAATCATGCGCTACACTATAGATGTTTAGTTTGATCCATACACTGTAAAAAATTGCTGTAAAAATACAGCGAATTTTGCACAGCAATTTACCGTTTTTAATTAATACAGCAGAATACTGTTGATTGCGATGCATTTTGACGTAATAAGTAATAACGGCAAACTACCGTTCGGTTTCACAGGATAATGCAGTATTTTTTTTTGTCCTGCAACACGTGTACTTAGCTCACTCATACAGAGGGAAAACAATCTATTTCCATCGACAAGCATACAAACAGGTATAACATTACATATATTCCTCATTTTATTACGTAGCAAGTAAGAGATTGGAGCAGATTTAACAAATATTGTTTTCATGCAGTTTGTGACCAAGGCGGCACAGATTGAAGTAGCCTAACCCTAACGTTAGACGGACTTCATCTTTATGTGCTTTCCTCGTCAGCCTCGCCTTATCAAGGTAAGTGCAAACTTATCAAAGTTAGTATTATTTTGTGATATATGAACGACATTACTAACGAGAGGATTTCTCTTTTTTTCTGTGTCTAAAGTAACACGAAAGGATGGTAAACGAACTATCAAAATGCACACGAATTAGTTTGTGTTCAGTCATAATAATACATTCGCGATGTAATTAAATATTCAAGGATATTTTGACGGCGATTTGATTTTGTAATGCAATTTATATTAGGAGTAGGGATGTTTTAATTTTTTTTGAGGGTTTATTGAAAAATGAATGGCAGTTGATGCCACTTAACCGCTTTTAGGCGCTTATTTTACATAATAGTTCCATCCATTTGAGATCATCTTAAAGATTGTCTGTGTTAGAATGGTAAAGATATTTTACTGTTGAGGTTCGTGGACTGTAGTTTTAAAAAATGATAACCTGCACCTTGTGTGCTAACACCTGCTGCAACATATTTGCATATGTGAGGCACATGCGAAGTCATAGCTTTCTGCCCAATGCATCTTTTAGGTGTGGTTTCCCTGAATGCACAAGAACATTTTCTAAGCTTGAAGCCTTCAAACGTCACATTTATTGCCATAAATATGGAATGAAAAAGACTGAAATGTGTAGTGTAGATGATGTAACATGTCACATTGACTTTTGCAGCTATAAGTGTGAGAATATTCAGGGTCTTGTGTCACATCTGAAAAGCCATATTACTGAAGGAAAGACAGTGACATGCCCTTTTAAACACTGTGATAAAAAAATTTACAGTAAAGTCTACATTCACATCACACATGTCAAGAAAGCATAAAGATTACTCAAAAGAATGTCTAGTTGACTCAAATCCAATCAGCACTAGTGATTGTACTGATGAGGGCGATATGCAGCTTGACATTGCCAGTCAGACAAGTTATGAAGATATGGAGGTCTACCCAGAAAGTGCAGATGAAGGGCAATTTATCAGAAACTTAGCATTGTTTTATCTGAAACTACAAGCTAAATTGATCTTGCCATCATCTACAATTCAAACAATCATTGAACACTGTCAGGAGCTACATGACATAAATCAGTCACACCTAATTTCTAAAGTACTAGAAAAGTTGAAGTCAATTGGACTTCCTGAAGCTGACATAAACATTGTAATAGACACAATGAAAAGTGAGGATCTTCATAGGGCTTGCAATACCCACACACTCAAAACTGATCATAAAAGAAAAACATACTTTAAAAGTAATTTCAGATATGTGGAGCCAGTGTCCATTTGTCTTGGTAAGAATGAGTCAGGCAAAGAATGTTTTGCACAATATGTCCCGGTGAAAAACACAATTGTGTCTCTCTTGTCCTCAGAGTCAATAAGGGAGCAATTGCACCAAATAGGAAGTAGAATCCAGTCGAATGAGGCTTTTCAAGATTTGTGGGATGGCACAAAAATTAAAAACAATTTGCTGCTTAAAGACACCACCTCTTCAATCGGCATAATCTTGTATCAGGATTCATTTGAAGTGGCAAATCCTCTAGGGTCAGGGAGAAAAAAGCACAAAATATTGGCCATGTATATGAGCCTTGCAAATATTTTGCCACACAACAGGATGAGCATTGATCAGATGCAGCTTGTGCTGCTTTGTCGACAACAAGATTATAAGGATTTTGGACAGGATCTAGTGTTTGGTCCTCTTATGAAAGATTTGAAAGATCTTGAGCTGAACGGAGTAACTTTTCCAAATGGCCAGCTCTGCAAGGGAACCTTGTATGCTATAGCAGGTGACAATTTGGGTTCACACAACATTGGGGGTTTCATAGAAAATTTTAGCAAGAGCAAGTATTTTTGCAGATACTGTGAAATTGATCGAGAAACTTTTCTTTCAGATCCTTTGGCCAAGGGACCTGACCGCACACCACAGTCATACGAGAGACAAGTTGAAGCTCGAAGTCTCAATAGGGAATTAAGTGACTGTGGTGGCATTAAATTTAATTCTATCTTCAATGAGCTCTCACATTTTCATGTATGTGAGCCTGGATTGCCCCCTTGTCTTGGGCATGACCTTTTTGAGGGTATTGTCTCTACTGACTTGGCATTATAGCTAAACCACCTCATTTCAAAAGAGAAAGAGTTCACTTACACAGAATTGAATCGGTGGATCAACCAGTATAAATATCTAGGTAATGATGCCAACAATAAACCATGTGAGGTTAACCCAGGGGCTGGAAAACTCACTGGACATGCTGTTCAGAATTGGTGCTTCTTGCGAATGTTGCCATTATTGATTGGTGATAAAATAAAAAGCCCTGGAGACAGTGAGGTGTGGCAGCTCATCTTACAGTTAAGAGAGATTGTGGAGCTTGTTTGTGCTCCAGAGATGACCTCAGGCCAGGTAGCATATTTAAGAGTTCTGATAGATGAATATTTGCATGTCAGAATGCAGACTTTTAGGGATCATGTGCTTAAGCCTAAGCATCACTATCTAAATCATTACCCAGAACTCATTGTTCACTTTGGCCCATTAATTCGGCTTTGGACCCTAAGATTCGAAAGTAAACATGGCTACTTTAAGCAATGTGCAAGAAAGCTACGTAACTTTAAAAACCTCTGTGGAACCCTTGCTGAAAGACATCAACTGCTGCAATCTTTTCTGAGTGCCGGGGCCCTATTCCCGCCATCTGTTCTGGTAGAGAAGGGAACTGAATTCATCATTGGAGACTACAATGATAAAATAAAACAGTCTGTCATTCATTTGAATTTTGATCCAGAAAACACCCTCATTAGTCAGGAGGTGATTGTTAAAGGGACACCATATAAGAGCAACATGTTTGTTGTGATGGATCATAATGATAATGGCCTCGTAGTAGGGCAAATCAAAAAGGCTGTCATTCATAAAAGTTCAACTGTATACTTCATAACTGAGGTATATGAGGCTGTTCGTCAACCATGCATTAATGCTTATGTTATTGCACCAATGCAGGAAGCCTACTACTGTGTCAATCAAGCAGACCTGATCGATTATTATCCACTGCCTAAATATTTAGTTTGTGGCATGTCTGTACTAACCCTTCATCATTCTGTCCCCACATTTTAGATTCATGCCATCCATCAGTGATGAAATAAAGGGCATCATCCTCAAGACTTTGCCCAGCCTAACTGAGGATATTCAAATACGTGTTATCACTGCACTTGAAAGCTCAGGCGTGGAATCAAAAGATGACCTTAAGTATGTACAACAGGATGATATCAGAGACCTCCTGCCTGTTATACAGCAAAGGAAGCTTCTGGAGGCATTCAAGATGGGTAATTATTATTATTTTTCTAGTGATAGTAGATGTCCTATCCATTCAAAGCAACTTAAAATTAGATCATTAGCTCTATTTGGGACAGATACAAGCTTTACAAAGTCCCCGCAAAGACAGTTTTTTATTTTATTAAGGAATAAAGTTTATAGAAAACAAAATTGACATATTTAATTGCCCAATTTGCATCCATATGAGATATATTTTGTGAAAAGTATATGTTGTATATAGTTTTATTTTCATGTATTTCAGAAACTACAAAAGTCACACTTGATATAGAAATCTTGACAGATGACTCGGCACATACAAGTTTGTCTTTGGACTCCAGTCCACTACCTTGTTCCTCTTCATCTTTCCAATCAAGCCCATCACCAGCATTATCATCTTGCAGTTCGAACAGGGGTGTCCAATCAGGCAGCATTGCCGATAAGTGGCAAGAAAACGTTGAGATACCTTGGGGAAAAAATGCCTGAGGAATTGCGGTCAGCCATTGCCAATGGTAAGCGACCTGCTCCTGATAAGCGTCGTCAGATGATACGCATCCTGGTAGATGAAATAAGAAAGCATGAGGCTAATCCTACACGAAGTGAATGTCTTATCATCTGCCGTAACATCATTAAACAGTATCCCAGTAGTTTTGCAGATATGACACCAGGAGGAGTTATTATTGGTGGTGGATTTACTTCACTTCTTGCACAAGTAAAAACAAGAATTGAAAACATAAACCGTTCCGGAACATTGAGACGAATCCGAACATCAAGAATATCTGGTCAACTGCAGAAGCCAAGTGATTCATACGGGTGCACACAATTTAACCCGGAACTGCCATCAGATGAAACAACTGAAATGTTGGAGCAGAAGCGTCAAAGGCTGGAGACCATTTACAGAGAGGAAGGTACTGATAGTGGTGAGAAGACTGAAGTACTAAACCTTATGAAATCAACATTCTGTCTTCAGCGCAAGCAAATCAATCAGACTCCAGCACCTTCCATTGAAGAATTAAAAAACCAGTGGCCTTATCTTTTTACCAAAAGGGGTATCTTCTGTCACTTTGAGTCATTAACTGACATCAATGTGTTGCATGCTTTGGAAATGTCCATTAAAGAATCTGGAAAAGGAATAGCAAAGTACTTGATGACCAAATCAAAGAAAAAAGATGCACAGCCTGTCATCTACGAGGGTGAAGATGAGGATCTGAATCTCATCCAGCTGTTGATGACCTATTTTAACGAGAGGATAGAAGGACTAATTCTCACTGCTGACGTAAGTTTTGTTTATTATTTGCTTTATATCTGCTATGATTGTACACACTTTTTTAATTTACATACCCTTTTGTACCATTGCTTACAGCAATACGCCACTGCAGCAGATGTTGAATGCAGCCTGGTTCTCCCTGCTAGTCCAAGACTGATACTGCTGGGTAAGTGTCTCACATGCAAGGAATGGAGTGTTAAAGAATAGCATTCTTTTGTTGTGCTCTCCTGTGAATTTGGCCCAAAGTTTTTAGTCATTCCAAGTCATGGCAATAGCATATTTTATGAATCTTATTAAGAAAGAAGTAATTAAAGGAGAAGTTCGGTGTGAAATGGACCTGGGGTGTATTAAAGCATGTTACCGAGTACAATCATATGTCCAATTCCCACCTCCATTAACCCAAATCTTTCCGAAATATAGCATTATTTACCTGAGCGTCCATTAGGCTTACACTGGTATGTCTAAGGGCATACACAGCCTATGCAGCTAAATCGCTATTTTTACACCATTAACAACGTTCAAAGTAACTCCACACTTAACAGGTGGACTTCTGAGGGCCTTGACACTTAAAACGAGACACTGAGAACTTTGAAAGTGCACAAGTAGTTTATTAAAAAGACAATTTTCACAGACAGTACCTCGAGTGTTTTCCCCCTTTGCCGCCATCTTAAAATTAAGACCCGTTAAGTCGATTGACGATCACGAATGAACAAGTAGGACAGGGCAACAGAACCGAAGAGATGATCACGAAGATCGTCAATCGACTTATCGCATCTTAAATTTAACATTGCAGCAAACGGGAATGTTTTTTTTTTTAAATCTTATTAACATTTTTCAGGTTTAGATGTGCTAAAGGGTTTTTATCATCAATTTTCACAATGCCCTATCAAATGTATTTAGTGGAAATATCATTGCTGATGCTTTAGCAAAACAAGAACGAAACATTAACGAAACATTAGAAAATACAGTCTGCATGGTTCTGTTACTTATTTTCATTTATTTTTAAACCGTATAAATGGATACTGGATACTGGCATTTTTCCAAATGCATTCTGTTGTGTTCAGCAGAACAAAGAAATTTATACAGGTTTAAAACTACTTCAGGGTCTTAAAGGGATAGTTCATGAAATTAAATTTTGATATGTTTTAGCTTACCCCAAGGACATCCAAGATTTAGGTGTCTTTGTTTCTGCAGTAGTTTCAATTTTGATATTTGTAGGTCCAACCGTTCTTGTCTGTTCGTCAAATAATGCATGCCTATGGTCACCTCATCAAAGAAAATGCACAGATTCAAATTAAACACTCCAAATTAACAATTCCACATCGTAAGTATACATGGATGACCTAAGACATGAAACAAGCGGTTTGTGTGAGAAAACGAACAATATTTATATTGTTTTTTACTTCTTGAAACACATCATATCCAGGTTGGGTTGCACGAGCTTCTTGGTGTGTGAGCGCATTCTGGCTTATTGAATCACCCCCGGCAACTCCCGCTAACCACCGGAAGTGTTTTTTTTTTTTTAAATATATGTTTAGGGGTTTTTTAAAAAAGAAAAGAATTGTGTATGCTCGCGCAAGGGCTCTTTCCGGGAGTTGGTGTCAGCGCATCAATAATCCAGAGCGCGCTCACACACCAAGAAGCTCGTGCACCTTCAACTTGGATATGATGTGTTTCAAGAGGTAAAACACAATATAAATGCTGTTCGTTTTCTCACACAAACCGCTCGTTTCGTGTCTTAGGTCATCAATATGTACTTACGAAGTGGAATTGTTTAATTTGGAGTGTTTAATTTGAATCTGTGCATTTTCTTTGATGAGATGACCATAGGAATGCATTATATGACTGACAGACAAGAACGCTTGGACCTAAAAAATATCAAAATTGAAAATACTGCGGAAACAAAGACACCTACACCTTGGATGCACTTGGGGTAAGCTAAAACATATCAAAATTTAATTTCATGAACTATCCCTTTAAGTGCATAAATATGTACATGTATTTGTAGTATACTGAGCATTAAATAAATGTTTTTCTAATACATTTTAGTATATTTATATTTCACTGGATTTTATGAATGCAATGGACTTTGTTTGACTTTACTTAACTAAACTAATATCTTATGTTTATCTGTTTTTACATTCTAGACGCTTTGTTGGCGTGAACCCGGAAAGGGGAACAAAAGCCAGCCAACTCAAAGGAGTCTCCAAGAAGACAGGAAAGCTTGTGCAGAAAAAAGTTGTAACTGTGAATCCTCAGGTGGCCACTCTCATTAAAAATGTCTTGGACTTTGAGTGGGGCTTTATCTAGTCACTCACAGCACAGGACTGTTTGACAACCAGGTACTTTTTCTCAGAGTTATGCAACTGGATCTTTGTGGGAAATTAGTGTTGTGTTCTAGATGTTTACAAGTCACAACATTGAACTCCGATGTTTATTGAAGCATACCAATGTGAATGTACATCAGTGATTTGATCTATACAGAGTTAGAAATATATATAAGTGACTCATTCGGGGAGATAAAAACTATAAACACTATGCAATTTTTGCCCCAGTTTACTGTCATAGCAATAAGTTCTGCAGTTTGTTGAAACACAGCATTGTTTTCTAATAAAAGCAAGTTCTGCAGGTAGATGTTTACATAATGTCGGCAGCAAGTTTTGCAGCTTACTGTACATGTTAATGTGAAACCAAAGCTTCTGATAGCAGATGTTTACATGTGATGTTTGTGACATCATTATCTGCAAAATTAGGTTTATGTGACGACACAGTATTATGTTCTGTTCAGGCCAGCACTGGTGAAGCAGTGTTAAAAATTGGTTTTAACATGATTGTTTTAATAAAAACATGTTTTAAATATTTTTTTTGTTTGAGTCATTTGTTTGGACGACCCTGCAATCTACACTACTTTGAAACATTTCACTTTTTAAATTAAATTAATAAATTGTTTATAGAGATTACAGCAGGTGTGATAAAATAACAGTAAATGCAAGTAAAATACCTGACAGTATGATACTGTGCAGCATATTTTAAACAGCACAGTACTGTAATATTTTTTACGGTAGTAAACTGTAAACTGTTGTATCAGATTACGGTAGTCACACTGTAAAATTACAGCATTGTGCTGGTAAATGTAGCTGCCAGTAGTTTACTGTAATTTAACAGGGTTTTTTTTACAGTGTAGTTCTCAAGAACCGGAAAAAGAGCAATTATTCCGTCAAAAAGTGCCATGTCCAAATACAGATCACGTGATGCCAGCGCATCATTTTGACCAGTTTTATTGTGTCAAAAGGCATTTCAGAAAGTGAATAAAATCATCTGAAAACATGCGCTACACTATAGATGTTTAGTTTGATCCATAGTTCTCAAGAACCGGAAAAAGAGCAAATATTCCGTCAAAAAGTGCCATGTCAAAATACAGATCATGTGATGCCAGCGCATCATTTTGAGCAGTTTTATTGTGTTAAAAGGCATCTCAGAAAAAGAATAAACACATCTGAAATCATGCGCTACACTATAGAAGTTTAGTTTATCCATAGTTCTCAAGAACCGGGAAAACGAGCAAATATTCCGTGGCAAAGTGCCAAGTCCAAATACAGATCATGTGATGCCAGCGCATCATTTTGACCAGTTTTATTGTGTCAAAAGGCATTTCAGAAAGTGAATAAAATAATCTGAAATCATGCGCTACACTTCCGAAGTGTAGATTGATCCATAGTTCTCAAGAACCGGAAAAAGAGCAAATATTCCGTTAAAAAGTGCCATGTCCAAATACAGATCATGTGATGCAAGCGCATCATTTTGACCAGTTTTATTGTGTCAAAAGGCATCTCAGAAAGAGAATAAAATCATCTGAAATCATGCGCTACACTATAGAAGTTTAGTTTATCCATAGTTCTCAAGAACCGGGAAAACGAGCAAAAAAATCCGTGGCAAAGTGCCAAGTCCAAATACAGATCATGTGATGCCAGCGCATCATTTTGAGCAGTTTTATTGTGTTAAAAGGCATCTTAGAGAGAGAATAAAATCATCTGAAATCATGCGCTATACTATAGAAGTTTAGTTTATCCATAGTTCTCAAGAACCGGGAAAACGAGCAAATATTCCGTGGCAAAGTGCCAAGTCCAAATACAGATCATGTGATGCCAGCGCATCATTTTGAGCAGTTTTATTGTGTTAAAAGGCATCTCAGAAAAAGAATAAACACATCTGAAATCATGCGCTACACTATAGAAGTTTAGTTTATCCATAGTTCTCAAGAACCGGGAAAACGAGCAAATATTCCGTGGCAAAGTGCCAAGTCCAAATACAGATAAAGTGATGCCAGCGCATCATTTTGAGCAGTTTTATTGTGTTAAAAGGCATCTCAGAAAGAGAAAAAAATCATCTGAAATCATGCGCTACACTTCCGAAGTGTAGATTGATCCATAGTTCTCAAGAACCGGAAAAAGAGCAAATATTCCGCAAAAAAGTGCCATGTCAAAATACAGATCATGTGATGCCAGCGCATCATTTTGAGCAGTTTTATTGTGTTAAAAAGGCATCTCAGAAAGAGAATAAAATCATCTGAAATCATGCGCTACACTATAGATGTTCAGTTTGATCCATAGTTCTCAAGAACCGGAAAAAGAGCAAATATTCCGTCAAAAAGTGCCATGTCAAAATACAGATCATGTGATGCCAGCGCATCATTTTGAGCAGTTTTATTGTGTTAAAAGGCATCTCAGAAAGCGAATAAAATCATCTGAAATCATGCGCTACACTTCCGAAGTGTAGATTGATCCATAGTTCCCAAGAACCGGAAAAAGAGCAGATATTCCGTCAAAAAGTGCCATGTCAAAATACAGATCATGTGATGCCGGCGCATCATTTTGAGCGGTTTTATTGTGTTAAAAGGCATCTCAGAAAGAGAATAAAATAATCTGAAATCAGGCGCTACACTTCCGAAGTGTAGATTGATCCATAGTTCTCAAGAACCGAAAAAGAGCAAATATTCCGTCAAAAAGTGCCATGTCAAAATACAGATCATGTGATGCCAGCGCATCATTTTGAGCAGATTTATTGTGTCAAAAAGGCATCTCAGAAAGAGAATAAAACCATCTGAAATCATGCGCTACACTATAGATGTTCAGTTTGATCCATAGTTCTCAAGAACCGAAAAAAGAGCAAATATTCCGTCAAAAAGTGCCATGTCAAAATACAGATCATGTGATGCCAGCGATCATTTTGAGCAGTTTTATTGTGTTAAAAGGCATCTCAGAAAGAGAATAAAATAATCTGAAATCATGCGCTACACTTCAGATGTTTAGTTTGATCCATAGTTCTCAAGAACCGGAAAAAGAGCAAATATTCCGTCAAAAAGTGTTATGTCAAAATACAGATCATGTGATGCCAGCGCATCATTTTGAGCAGATTTATTGTGTCAAAAAGGCATTTCAGAAAGAGAATAAAATCATCTGAAATCATGTGCTACACTATAGAAGTTTAGTTTGATCCATAGTTCTCAAGCACCGGGTAAACGAGCAAATATTCCGTCAAAAAGTGCCATGTCAAAATACAGATCATGTGATGCCAGCGCATCATTTTGAGCAGTTTTATTTTGTCAAAAGGCATCTCAGAAAGAGAATAAAATCATCTGAAATCATGCGCTACACAATAGATGTTTAGTTTTATCCATAGTTCTCAAGAACCGGAAAAAGAGTAATTATTCCGTCAAAAAGTGCCATGTCAAAATACAGATCATGTGATGCCAGCGCATCATTTTGAGTAGTTTTATTGTGTTAAAAGGCATCTCAGAAAGAGAATAAAATAATCTGAAATCATGCGCCACACTTCCGAAGCGTAGATTGATCCATAGTTCTCAAGAACCGGAAAAAGAGCAAATATTCCGTCAAAAAGTGCCATGTCAAAATACAGATCATGTGATGCCAGCGCATCAATTTGAGCAGTTTTATTGTGTTAAAAGGCATCTCAGAAAGAGAATAAATAATCTGAAATCATGCGCTACACTTCCGAAGTGTAGATTGATCCATAGTTCTCAAGAACCGGAAAAAGAGCAAATATTCCGTCAAAAAGTGCCATGTCCAAATACAGATCATGTGATGCCAGCGCATCATTTTGAGCAGTTTTATTTTGTCAAAAGGCATCTCAGAAAGAGAATAAAATCATCTGAAATCATGCGCTACACTTCCGAAGTGTAGATTGATCCATAGTTCTCAAGAACCGGAAAAAGAGCAAATATTCCGCCCAAAAGTGCCATGTCAAAATACAGATCATGTGATGCCAGCGCATCATTTTGAGCAGTTTTATTGTGTTAAAAGGCATCTGCAAAAAGAGAATAAAAACATCTGAAATCATGCGACACACTTCCGAAGTTTAGTTTGACGCCGGAAACAGAGCAAATATTCCGTCGCAAAGTGCCATGTCCAATTACACATCATGTGATGCCAGTGCCTCTTTGTAATGTTTTTGTTTTTTGTGTGTGTGTCAAAGGGGATTCCAAAAAGAGTATAAATACTACTCCACACATTTTTCTTTCATTCTCTCACGTTTTTTTATTTGTATATCATTTTCTCTAAATTAATTTGGCATAAGTTCTTTAACCTCTTAAGCCCTGAGGCCTATTTTCCGAAAATCCTATACTTTTACTTTTTAAGGCATTTCTCAGCTTTTACAAGGCCTAAACTGCAAATCTTGGTATCAAAATGAAGATAGGTTCTTGGGGAGTGGTGTGGATGAGTTAATTTGACAGTCAAGAACACAGGGTAAGAGTAATTGATGTTGGAATGGCCAAAAAATGAACTCCGCCTAAAAAAAAAACACATGTTTCCTCCAATATCTCCTTATTTTACTTATAACGAAGCAAATAAACACAATCAATTGTAACCACTACATGTCAAGAACATCTGTAGCAAGTTTGGTGTTCATACTACAAGAAACTAATATTCTGTAAAGGTTTTGATTGAACAAAGTTCAGGCGTAATCCATGTTGGCACAGTTTGGCACAATTTGGCACAATAATTGAAATATGGAAAAAATCTTGTCCAAAGCTTCAGCTACGTTAATAGTCTTCTTTTCTTGCTTATGGGACATGATTTCAGCAAAAAAAACTCCTAAAGAAACGCTGTAAAAGGGGGGTAGAAGCTCATTTACGCCATCTTGCTGCGCTTTTGGGAACGTTTCACTCAAAAACGCTTTGACGCCGAGCTTCCGCGTGTCCCTACCCCCCCCGACCATCTGTCCAATCCAGACGATCTATATATCGACGGAAAGCTCTGATTCTATGGAAACCAATCAGCTCAACCATTTTGAGACTGACGGGATCGCCGACGAATCACACGACGCGCAGCGTGGAGAGACCACCTCTTACGCACGGGGAGTCATTCCATATTTGGTGACGTAATGACGCCACAAAGCTAAAGAAATAATCCAAAATGGAGTTTTCGCGAAGCTATCGACCGGACATAACAACAAACGGACTTTTATCGCTATGGAAATAACTTTTTGTTGAAAAAACGGCAAAGGTAAGACAAGATTTACATGCTTGCTTGGTTTTTGCTGGCGTTTTTTCGGGGAACTTTCGCTCCCTGCTCTAAAAGACTTCATGCAATGTAAATGAGTTGTATATCGCTGGATTCAGCTGGTTGTTAGCTTTCATTTGATGCCATGGTTTTGGTGTTTCCGTTTATATTGTGATACATATCGCACATAAACAAAAACTTGGTCATGAATTATACTCCGGCTATGTTGTTGTTTATTTGCATGCCGTTCGAGCTGTGGTTAACGGATATGAAATTGAATTAGATACGTTTTTAGAGGAGTTTCCGCTGAACACAACAGTATTTAATATGTGTGGGTTATTCTCAGGGTTCGTGAGCTATGAGTGAAAATGTAACGCACAAGGGGGCAAGTCCCCGGTACCGGGGACTCTCGGGCTTAAGAGGTTAAATAAAGTTAGCTTTTGACACTTTACATTAATTAACATTACTTTATTTCTCTCTCTTCTCTTCTAAAAGCACGTAGTAACCAGGTAAATCTCTATCAACATAGCGCCCACTACTGGTTCTTAATGTATTACAATCACAAAACACAGTACATTATTATTCTGTTTAGAAATGAATATGTGAATATGAAATAATTATTTACGATACCATAGGTTTTGACCATTTAAAATGGTTCAATTAGAATAATTATTTACTCTGAATAGTTTTATTTTTAATATTTATGACCAGTTTTATGGAAGTCAACATCATGATAGATTAAGGGAAAAGTCCAAAACACAATGTTTTGAACAATTATTTTAATCTTTACATTGACAGAACACTTTTAAAGATTGGTATCTACACTGTGTTTCAGTAATGGATGAAGTCACGAGTCATGTGCTATCCAATAGAGGGCCAGCAGTAGTGGTCCAAAAGTAAGAGAGTGCCAGTGACTTCTAAGGGTTAACTACAAAGCAGGCATTGGAGGTCCACTCAAGAAAAAAGCTTTACATCATCATGCATGATGCTCAATATTACATTAAAGGGCATTCACAAAATTAGAATTATTTTGTCAAGAATCTCACTTTGGTATACTACAAGTGTGTAGTATAAATGTGTTTGATCTCTTCATACTTTCACTAATATCACTTGCTTCCCTGCAGAGAAATAGAATGCTCTTTCACTGATCATCAGTCTTCATGATCAGGTGCCTTCATCAGTCTTAAATACAAGATGGGCTGATCCCAGACATTGACAAATCAAATAAATAGATGAGAAAAACATGTTACAGAAACATGTAAAGTCAGGAGTTTAAATGTTCAAAGGTAATGTCATGACAAATTTCGCTCTGTACACGAAAAGTGGAAGAATAGTCAAGCAGGAACAATACTGAAGATTTAAAACAGTTAAACTATTTATACCTGATAAGAAAATAATTATCGCAACCACATTATCCCTCTCTAAGACCTTTTTTTTCCCTAAACCGGATCATGACACAATAAAACAACAAAAATTATTTTTGAACAGAGAGAGACTTCAGTCTCGAGGCCCTTGAGCAGCAGGCCAGTAGTTAGGTGTTTGCTCACTAGCTCAAAACCTAGAGCTTCTTTAGTGTCCAGTTGGTCACAGATTATGACAGGAGAAACTGTTGGTCCAAGAAGGTGAGCCAGTTGACAGTGGAATGTTAGCAAGATGGCAGACTGCTTAGAACACTCAGCAGGCTCAATGACATCAGTCCATGGGGTGTGGCGAAGCCGTGGTGATACTCACGGATGAGCGCCATTGCATGCTCCGTGAAAGGCATTCGTTCTCTGGTCCAGTGTAGCACAGTGATATAGATTCATCTCAGGCAAAGCCAACCTCGGAGTAAGATAACAAACCATTAGCAAAATATCAGATTACAAACAACTGTATAATATTTAAGTCAGAAATCAAAACACTCAGTTTTAAAGAATTAAAAAACATAAGAAAGCATTGCAAGCAATACCATAATTATTTTTATTATATGTTGTCTTTTATTGATGGATGATTTTTTTTTTTTTAATCAGCAAACAATAATGAAAACACAAAAGAAAATTAACACACTAGTCTAGAGCAATACTAATAAAGAAAACTGATAAAGATGGAAACTAACACTGTAAAGGTGAGCTGAGATGTTGATTCAGCTTAAGATGAACAGTGTGATGCACAGGTGGATGCCGTGAGGATAGCTGGGGCACCCTAAGTCAAAGGTTCTCTTTACAGTCTCAGTAAGGGCAACTGAAGGAAAGTTAAAATGCTTGTTCTGAAAGACCCAGGGTCTCCCTAGTATAACATCCCCTTGGGCCTGACGAAGGACCCTTTCGGTTTCTCTGTGGAACATGCCAATTTGAAAAGTCATGGAAGGTGTATAGCTGGTGACGACACCTTCTCCAAGAGGTTTTCCTTGTTAACCTCTTAAGCCCTGAGGCCTATTTTCCGAAAATCCTATACTTTTACTTTTTAAGGCATTTCTCAGCTTTTACAAGGCCTAAACTGCAAATCTTGGTATCAAAATGAAGATAGGTTCTTGGGGAGTGGTGTGGATGAGTTAATTTGACAGTCAAGAACACAGGGTAAGAGAAATTGATGTTGGAATGGCCAAAAAATGAACTCCGCCTAAAAAAAAAACACATGTTTCCTCCAATATCTCCTTATTTTACTTATAACGAAGCAAATAAACACAATCAATTGTAACCACTACATGTCAAGAACATCTGTAGCAAGTTTGGTGTTCATACTACAAGAAACTAATATTCTGTAAAGGTTTTGATTGAACAAAGTTCAGGCGTAATCCATGTTGGCACAGTTTGGCACAATTTGGCACAATAATTGAAATATGGAAAAAATCTTGTCCAAAGCTTCAGCTACGTTAATAGTCTTCTTTTGTTGCTTATGGGACATGATTTCAGCAAAAAAAACTCCTAAAGAAACGCTGTAAAAGGGGGGTAGAAGCTCATTTACGCCATCTTGCTGCGCTTTTGGGAACGTTTCACTCAAAAACGCTTTGACGCCGAGCTTCCGCGTGTCCCTACCCCCCCGACCATCTGTCCAATCCAGAAGATCTATATATCGACGGAAAGCTCTGATTCTATGGAAACCAATCAGCTCAACCATTTTGAGACTGACGGGATCGCCGACGAATCACACGACGCGCAGCGTGGAGAGACGTGCTCTTACGCACGGGGAGTCATTCCATATTTGGTGACGTAATGACGCCACAAAGCTAAAGAAACAATCAAAAATGGTGTTTGCACGAAGCTATTGACCGGACATAACAACAAACGGACTTTTATCGCTATGGAAATAACTTTTTGTTGAAAAAAACGGCAAAGGTAAGACAAGATTTACATGCTTGCTTGGTTTTCGCTGGCGTTTTTTCGTGGAACTTTCGCTCCCTGCTCTGAAATACTTCATGCAATGTTAATGAGTTGCATATCACTGGATTCAGGTGGTTGTTAGCTTTCATTTAATGTAATGGTTTGGGTGTTTCCGTTTATATTGTGGATACATATCGCACATAAACAAAAACGTGGTCATGAATTATACTCCGGACATGTTGTTGTTTATTTGCATGGCGTTCGAGCTGTGGTTAACGGATATGAAATTGAATTAGATACGTTTTTAGAGGAGTTTCCGCTGAACACAACAGTATTTAATATGTGTGGGTTATTCTCAGGGTTCGTGAGCTATGAGTGAAAATGTAACGCACAAGGGGGCAAGTCCCCGGTACCGGGGACTCTCGGGCTTAAGAGGTTAAGGATTTGATCGTCATTAGAGTGGTTGAGCAGTTTGGTTGGTTTGTTTGGTTGTTTTCTAGAAGGTTTGGTTGGGGAGTTGCGAATCTGGTGTCCATAGATGCCACAGTAAATGGTGTGGGGCTTGATCAGATCGAAGAACATAACTTTCATAAAACTTAGTGAATTAAGCTTTAACTCAACTCAAGATTCCCCCCCCCACACACACACAGTTTACAGCTGTGTTTGAAGTGCAGGATGGGCAAGGTAAGGGAGCAGGCCTTATCAAGAACCAGAGAGAGCCAACTAAGCCATCAAAGCCAACAGTGGATTTTTTTACCTTTGACCCCTGGAGAGCCCAAGCCATCACCAACATGCAGGACACAACTCAGAAAGAGAAAAGTCAGTTCGAGAAAGTAATGTCGGAAGTTTTCTTGAGTTTGGACTATCTTTAACGTGGACTGAGAATGCCAGGCCACTACAGCAGAGCCTCCACTCCCTTTCACCATCGCTCTGCAACCAACCAGCGATGGCATCCATCTTTCTTTTCATAAACTGCCAATTTTGAATTGTCCATGAAACGCAGCGCCTGAGAGCAAAGGACTTCCTCAAACTATGCAAAGAGCGGTATGCATACAAGAACACCTTTAATCCTTCCTTTTCAACTGAGCATTCAAAACAGATTCATCAATGCAAGCCATCTCCTCTTCCCAGCTGACCATCGAGCATACTCTGGATTAGCTTTCTTTGATGAGCACCAGGCTCAGGATGTGTCTAGGGTGTTCTCTGAGAAGGTGTTCAGTTGTTTGGCCAAAGTGCAGGGTTTTTTGTAGTATGTAGTAGGATTTTTTTTATATATCTTTGTTCAGGCCACATCTGAAGATGGCTATCAAGGATTGTTGGCTAGAGTTTGGAAGCACACTATGTTGCTTGCTACAGTGTCCTTGTCCTGTTCACATCTCCGTATCTGCTTGTGTATGAGTCAGCTCTAGGGAGATATATAAAAAACTTTGTGGAAATGTTGGCATACGAGTCTACCAGCTGACTACTGCCACGCCATAATAAAAATATTCAGGGTTCATCTCCATGAAGAGTTCTATTTGGAGGATGAATCTATTGCAACCTTGAGGCTCGCCAGTAACCTTTCTTTTTTTACATGTTTACCTCTGGGTACATCTAAATTCCCCTTAAGTGTGAATGTGTGAGTGATTGTGGTTGTTGCCCTGCGATGGACTGGCGACCTGTCTATTGCCTGATGTGCCTGATGTTACCCCTGTAACCCTAAAAGGGAATCTATTGCAGCTGTCTGTGTCTGCAGAGTTCTTTTTGGGGTTACGGAGTGGAAAGGAGAAGGCAAAGACTTTTTGGTCATACTGACCCTGATCTACAAATAAGAGGACCACGATATAACATAAAGAGTTTATTAAAGAGCCTTTTGTTCACAAAAAGACTGTTCACAACAGTGCCAGAGTTCTTGAGTGTATTCCTTTGGTGGAGCAGCACTCAGATGAGTCCATAGGTTAGTAGTATTCGGTGCAGATGTGTCCATGGGTATTCCAGCAGAGATTCGCAGGTGAGTAAGCACCAGATGTCAGTGTTCAAGGGGTGTATCCAGCATTAGGCAGGGAGGAGAGTACGCACGGCCAGGGTGCTAACCAGCACACACTCTCACTCTGTGACCAATCCGAAGATGAGGATCACGACCAACAGGAGACCATGGGAAGGTACATTAGAGATCTGAGGAGAAGTGGACGAGCAAATACACAGAGACATCGACATAGAACAGCAAGCCAGCGGGAGTCCAGGAAGTGATTCACAGGGAATGACCTTGACGACAGACACTGGGCTTCTGGTAAATGGGTTTTTTATGTGGAGCTGTGATTAGTTGACAGAGTAAGTGGAAGCAGGTGATTATGATTGGGTTGTGCTCAGGATTGTTATCACTGACGGTGTTAGTTTTCTTCCCAGGTGATGGTCGGTGACCAGCTTATCGCGATGTACCTGCTCATGAATCTGTAGCTTTTGGTTTTAATAACTTCATTGTATTTTATCTCCATAATGAAATGGGCCACATGTAATGGTTTTTCCTTTGGGTGCTGCGGTTTCCCCACACATTTAAAACATGTGCCCTAGGCTAATTAAATATACTAACATTTAAACTGAATGTAAATAATTGTCAAAACACTTTCATTATTAAACTTTTAAACATAAATACTTTTTAATTATGGCAAAAAATGTAGAGCCATTCTTTCCACAAACCTAGCCTTTGACGACTTGATGTGGCCTTGTGGTCTTAGATAGGGGTGTAATTGAAAGGGGTGTGAGTAGAAGTTGAAGAAAACTTTAACACCTTACAGTTATTGTTGTCTACTGTAACCAAACACAAACAGCAGAAATTGAGACTTCAAACACGTGATGGTGACTGAGTGGAGGATGTACCTGGAGAATCCTTTCAAATCACATTTGGTTTTCACATGGTTTTTATTAAGTTGCACTACTTCCAGTTATGCCTTCTTTCAGTTACGCCTTGCTTTACAAGTTGTAGATAGACCCATCTCCATTTTTACACTTAAGATTTTACACATAGGGGGCACTCTTCAGAACTCATCCTTTATGCAGGCTCCATGACTGGCCTACTACCCATAATACTTTCAAGTTATACAAAGTCATAATACGAAGGGTTGGTGGTTCGAGCCCTGCCAGATCCATTCGGTTGTTGTGGCCTTGGGCAAGCCACTTCATCCACATTGCCCTGTATGGATGTGTGTGACTAGTGGTGGGCAGGAGGCCCTGTCAGACTGCCCCAGGGAAGCTGAGGGATACTAAGGTAGCTTATTCTCAGAAGTGTGTGAATGTGGGGTGAATGAATAATGCTCTAAAAATAGTGAAGCTTCTGGAAAAGCAATATATAAATCAAAGCTATTATTTTTATTAAGTGTATCTGATTGTGGTCCGCAGCAAGTACATGAGTGTGTCTGGAAGTACATGAAGAGATTGAAGGATGTGAGGAAGCTACAACCACAAAAATCTGGTTGTTCTCCAAGATGTTTGGAAAAACCTAACCGCAGAGTCGCTTCAAAACTGTGCAAGTGCACCTAACAACTGCTAGATTTCTTTGATGAAAATAAATGATTAAAACTTTCTGAAAGCATTCCTTATTTACAGCTTTTTTTTACGCTTGTTTTAAACTTTTGAACAGTACTGTAGATGAAACGTTTACGGTTTAAACAAGGAGAGAAAAGAGAGCATAAAGTCCCCGATCTGAGCATCATGGCCACCTCTGCAAGCACAGGTCTAGGCTCTCCATGCTGGAGAAAAACAAATGAAGGTCATTATTATAAAGATCATCATTGCGATTGCAGGGTTGTTTCTTGTACAGTTGTGCTCAGAAGATTACATACCCTTGTAAATTTTCTGATTTCTTGACCATTTTTTCAGAAAACATGAACGATAGCCCAAAAGCCTTTTTCCACTCATGGTTCATGGTTGGGTGAAACCATTTATTTTCAAACAAGTGTGTTTACTCTTTTTAAGAAGTTGAAAGAGGGATTCTGTTCAAACAAATAAACATTTCTGCAACAGCAGAAATCATGTCGGTCTCCAAAGGCACTGGAAACTTGGTCAAAATTGATGAAGATGAATGCAGCATGTTATGAAAGGATACTGGAGGATAACATTGTACTCATTAGCCTGAGAGCTGCGCATGGGATGTTACAGGACATTCCAACACAACGACGATATAAAACACAAGGTGAAACACACTTTTCATTGGTTACACTAGAACAAGGTGAAGGTTCTAGAGTGGGCATCTCAGTCTCCTGACCTCAATATCAGCGATCCACTCTGGGTAGAACTCAAAGTTTCAGTTAATGCAACACAGCACAAGAATTTACAAGAGTTTGAGTCTTTTGCCAAGAAGAATGGGCCGCTTTACCAACAGAGAAGATAAGGAACCTCATCGACAACTACCCCAAGAGACATCAGACTGTCATTGATTATTACAAAATATTAAGAGCTGGGGAACAAACTTTTGAATTTGGTACAAACTTTATTTTCATTTTAAAAGAGTAAACACAGTTGATTTCAATAAATGGCAACACGATACAGATTACGTTTGATCTGAAACATGATACAGAATATGAAGTGTGAAAGCAAAGTCGACACTTATCACTTTAAGATAAATCTCAAGCCCATAGGTGTTGATGCACTTTATTGCAGCCTGTAGATAGAAAACAAAATTGAACTCTGTGAAAATCTAGTTGTTTAACAGAGAACAGTCAAGGAACATCTCTGTGTCTGGAGCAGATTGGTGCTTGCATTCTGAAAGGTTCTCTACCTTTTTGCTTCTATGTTCTCTGTGGATTCTTTTAAAAACAGACCCATAGCACCCCTCTACCAGAAGATATTCGTAATCATAGCCGCACCTATCTCCAGCACACATTGGGCGAGAGGCAGGGGTACACCCTGGACAGGTCGCCAGTCCATCGCACGGCAACATTCACTCGCACATTCACACCTAAGGGGAATTTTGATTATTCAATTAACCTAACCGCATGATTTTGGGATTGTGGGGGAAACCGGAGTACACAGAGGAAACCCACGCAAGCACAGGGAGACAATGTAAATTCCTTCCAGAAAAGTCACCAGCGAGCCTCGAACCGGCAACCTTCTAACTGGAACGCCACAGTGCTACTCACTGTGACACCGTGCTGCTCCCATTTTATGTTATACACATTAAATATTTTCAGACAATTAATAGAAAAGAAACAACACAGACTGCAATGAGAAGACCAAAAAAAGGCATCAGTAAATCTGATCACAATTCATAAATCCTTCTGATCCTGAGATTTTGTGAAATGTTTCTACTTTCGGCTTTTCAGAACGCATTCGTTGACCAAAAACCATTTGATGTTTTGATGTGATGTTCTGAAAACGATCAACTCTGATTGGACAATCCATCAAGGATGAGAAAAAAATGGTTTTGTGATCTGTCAAATTTCCGGTATCTGCTGTAATAAATATCTGAACCGAACCAAACTTCTTAACCTTCTCACAAGACCTTCTATTTTGATTGACTTAAAGACGACAGAAGCAATAAAACAATAATTGAAAAATTAGAGATCCTGAGAATTACTCACCGAACGCTAGATCTTCCAATTCAAGATGTGAAGGATGGTAACGCTGAGATGATTCAGGTTCAGGATCAGAGGGGATTAAAGGCACCTCCTGAGGTAGCAGAGAACATTCTGCAGCTTGTGATCTGGCTCTGGTGAGGGGTGTTGGGCTCTGTCCTGGCCACCGCAGAGGAAAAGTTTCTTGAGTCTTGTTGCATTTATGCAAGAAAGAGCGCACCGACTTCCTCTTCCTTGGCTTTTCTAAAAACTAAAAATAAATAAACAAAAAGTTAACCTTTGTAATTAGAACACAAATGTTGTCAGATTTTGACCAGCAAAAGTTTCAGATGAGAATTATAACTAAAGATAAAGAATACAGCACTGAAAATAAAATGAACCACTGACTCAACCTCAGGGACATCCTCAAAAGTGTCTTCTGGTGGAGGTGGACTCGCTCCAAGTTGGGTTCTGAAGGAACCTGTCACTGGTGCCTCATCATGAGGGTTGCAGAGGTGGCCTGGCAGACAGACGTCTGGATGGACAGGGTCTGCATGTGCTGAGCGGAGGATTTGGACAATACCCAGGCCAGGCTCAAAGTCATCCATCTCTGACTGAGAAAACTCCACCACTTACATATCCCACCGATGAAAGGGTGTCTTCATGCCCTTCAACACTCTCTTGAAAAAGGTACTCCCAGATTTTGCAAAAACAAAGAAGAATATGGTTTAAACAAAATAAAAACAATTCATACATTCGATCTGCTTCAATATGAATGAATCATTTTTATTTATAAAAAAAACTAACAGAAAATGACAAATTGGCATCAAATAATACATGCATACATATGCACAATTTAATAATAATATGTATATGTATAACAAAATATTTACGAATGGTGATAAATCGTATGCTAATTTGTTTATTTAGTCGAATGGTCAAAGTAGCATCTTCTTTTTATGATTTTAAAGATGTAACATAATTATTTATGATGTATATATATATATATGAAAAGTAGCTATCATCACTAAAACATATTTAGACTATTTTTGAGAGTGCAAAGTGTAATAACCTCTCTTTTAACATTTTGTATTTTAAATGTCTTAACTTGACATCACAAAATATGTTACGTTGTATCTTTTATGGAACATAATATAAAAAATGACTATATGTCAAAATGTGGAAGTGAATCGGACACGATTTATGCTTTGAAAAACAGTTTACGCCTTAAATAAATAATAAACGTCTTGTTTTGTCAATAAGCGTCATTTAAGATGTAAGTTAGGTTACTAGTAAACCTGAATAACATTAGAAGCCTGTTGCAGAAGGCAGTGTCTAAAAAGCTTCCCGTAACTTATTTCAACTTTTTTTCCCCCTTCACCTCACCTTTCGTGCTACTCTCCATGGTACCTGCAGGTGAAACCGTAACGCAGTGCTGAGAAGAATCCAGAATTAACAAAGAGAACGGAGAAGAACAGGTTGAAACGCTCTCGATTCCTTTTTTTTTAATTGAACAATAAACATATACAAATCAAACAGACTTCATACTAATCTAAATAGAATTCCAAATATAAAGTAGCAATTACACACAACAAAAGGGCAGACATAAGGTATACACATTATACTTTGATTGCAATCAAACTAACAATAAAAATAAATGACAAAATAAAACATAACTGGTATGTCATGTGTTATTTTCTATGTTTTGGCGACATCTGCTGGTGTAATACTCCAATAGCAGCAGAAATATACCGGTTACATTCTCAGTTCTTATTGGTTGCAAAAGATCACGTGTTATGGTGAGAGTTAGGTTTCGTTTTTAGTTCATTTCGTTAAGTCCTTGGAAGTTGTTTTTATGTCTTTTCCCGTGTTTTCATTTCAATCGTACTTTCGAGGGGCTTTGCCTGTGAGTATTCATTATTGTGTCTGTGACATGGATAAGATGTAGTTCCGTCTAAAAAGCTGCTATGGTTCTCCAGAGGTCATAGAGCAATCTCTATTCGAAAGGATTGACAACTTCCCCAAAATTGGCAACAAAGATGTCAAGAAGCTACAAGAGCTTGGTGATCTTTTCCAAGAAATAGAGTCAGCAAAACAAGAGGGTTATTTACCTGGGGCCTGTACCATGAACTTAGATGAACAAACTCAAGAGTTACAGGATTAGTTTTGGGTTGACAAATCCAAACCGATGCAATGAGGCATTAATGGTACCATGATGAAGCTCATCAACTTTCTTTGTTAACCCAGGCTTTGATCCTTAAGCATGATTACTTGAGGCGCGCGCGTGCACATAAAAGAGTGACGTGCCACCGAACAACCAATTGCGTTCGACATGGAGAGAGGGAGGTCCTTATATTTCTCCGCTGAGGAGCAAACTATTATAATGCAGAAATACAATGAATTTAAGCACGTTTTACAAGCGCGCAGTAATACCGTGTCTGCTGCCAAAGCGAGAGAAGACTGTTGGAGAAAGATTGCGGATAGCGTTAATGCGTAAATTAAATACATATTTTATACATCAAGGTCTAATTATGTATATGTAGCGTTAGTTTATGTATTTGCACGCCTGTAAAAAATTATGCTAACACTTTACAATAACAGTGTAATTGTTAAAAGCATTCGACCGGACAAATGAAGAATGATCACTAAAGTTGTAGTGTTACTAACTACTTTTCAATTACTGGATTTCAATATGCTTTCACTACTGTTAACAGTTAAAATAATTTTAAATTATTTTTAAAATCTGTATCTTTCATACAAGTAACTATCAGGGAAGGCAATGGGATCTTGTCTGTCCCCTAAAAACTCTTTCTCTGCGAAGCGCTCTTCGAACAATTTGCGCGAAAATGTCCACGGGATTTCTCAGAAAAGGACAAGCCATTGCAACAGACACTAGAAATTAGTTGCGTCACTTAAATGTTCTCTACTGATTGGTCAAATTTCGTTTTGAGAACTCGAATCCAGAACTTAACCTGCCCCGGAGCAGGTTAGCCGTGCAGCGCAAGTTACCATGGCAATGAACACCAACTGAAGCCAAGTTTCTTTCATGGTACCTTAAACCCAGCATTGGTGCAAACTAATCCTAAACTTACCTGGCTAGCTAGCTAATCCGGCTTCATGGTACAGGCCCCAGGACTACTGTATCTAAAACAGGGGTGCTCACACTTTTTCAGCTTGCGCGCTACTTTTAAAATGACCAAGTCAAAGTGATCTACCCACTACAAAAATGTAAAACATTAATCAACAAACAATTATTTTCAACTTTGTTGAGAATTGACAAAACACACATAATAATTAATTATTTACATTTTTAGTACCGTATTTTTCGGCTCATAAGACGCACTTTTTCTTCCCCAAAACTGAGGGGGAAAAGTTGGTGCGTCTTATGAAGCGAATGCAAACCGCCGCGAAGTCCGGTAACGGCCGTATGAGAGGTGTAAGAGCTCCGGAGCTCCGGAGCTAGGCCGAAGCCGCGGCCATATTTGTTTACCAAGCGCTGCGCGCTGACGTCATCGCCCATCTCTGCCATTGCGCGGACGTAACGAAAACGGGGGGAAAAACTACATTTCCCACAATGCCTTTGGCATCCGCATCCATACTTACGTCACGAGCGAAACTACAGAGATCAGCTGACTCTCGCATTTGAGTGATCTCTCACGCTACAAACCCGTTTTCTCACGCTAAAATACATTTCAAGATGTGAAATGGGCACAGCTCATAGTTTGTCTGCTATGTTTTTTGAGCCTGACAATAAGATGATGATCGATAAGCATCGTCTTCAGTCTGTGAGGGTTTTATTTCCGCTAAACATTCACTTGGACAGTTTCACAATCTTGGACAGTTTGATCCTTTGGAGTTATTTGGGTTTTCATAAGCTGACAAAAATCAAAAGGATTTATATTAGAACAAAAAGCATACGTTTGTTTCCAGCGCTCGCTCTCTATCTCTCTCTCTCTCTCTCTCTCTCTCTCTCTCTCTCTCTCTCTCGCGGGCGTGCGCGCGCGCGCGCGCGCTCGCGAGGTAAACAAAACGATCTCAATGACTGAAACTCTTCTTTAATAAACTCAAACTCATCTCTCAACGGTACATCTCACACATGTACATACGAGATAACAAACGTAAGTAACATGTTCTGCAATTAGGGAGTGTTTGATTACAGGGGGGCTCGACTAAAAAAGTTTGAGAACCACTGTATTATTACTAATGTGGGGGCAATCTTACTAGATATTATTAGTAATGTAGTGACAATGTTACTGGCTATTATTAGTAATGTAGTGACAATGTTACTGGCTATTATTAGTAATGTAGTGACAATGTTACTAGCTATTATTAGTAATGTGGTGACAATGTTGCACTGGAACAGTGATGGTGATAACGAATGGTGGACTTTAGAATGATGAGTGGGGGCAAAGAAAAACATTACAGCCTTTTTTTTGTTACTTTTACTGTTTACTGTCTGTTCATGTTACATGTTTGGCTGTTAACTTTTACACAGTTGATATAAAATATTTTACAACAGTATTTGGTTCAGAATCTTTTTTTTCTGGATTTTCCTCTTTAAAAATTGGGTGCGTCTTATGTGCCGGTGCGTCTTATGAGCCGAAAAATACGGTAATAACCTGAGTTTGAGTTGATGACTTGCACTGAATTGAATCATTAGAACAGTTGTGTGTGATTTGAATTAGCTGCTAATAGAGTGATTTTTATGGGAGCAATTGAGCTTTGAGCCAAATAATCAAGAATAAAAATGATGCTCTAATAAATTTGTAAATTTTTTTATGGAAACTGAGTCATGCAGCACAATATGCAGGTGAGAAGTGGCGTGTTGCTTGATTTTGGTTGTAATAGAACAATTTAGAATGAAGTTATGAAGCATATTCTGGGTAAAACATATTTTGTATTTGGTCATTTGCAGACGGTTCCTAAGCGATTCCATGTCAGCGGGTTGCTCGTAGACTGTAATGTGTTTCTGCGAATGAAACTTGTTTTGATAAAAAAACGTTTTGTAGTTTGTCCACGTAGCTAACTTTACTGAACTGTGACGGGATGGATGATCGGCTGATATTGTTTCTATTTCACGCCGCAATCGACCGGTAGCACCTCGACGATCGATCGACGTAATGAGCACCCCTGCTATAAACAGTGGTTTTGGTTCAAAAGTGGGTTTCGTTTGCTCTATTTTTGATAATAATCCCATTCTTGTGCTCCAGTCTGGTACATGTGACATCACGCAGTTTATCAAATCTTTCTCGCGAGTGCTCAATTACGGGAAGGGATTTTCTAAAGTCATGCCGTGTGAAACCCTCTGTTGCTGATCTCTCATCCAGAGTGAATTTAGCACAACTGGATGCTGCTCCTGCAGTCTGAAGAGACCAGGCTTCTGCTCCGTTGGGAGTACAGCTCCTCGTTTTGTTCTCGAGGCTTTCCCGGCTAAAGATATGTGACCAAACGTGCCAATCACAGCATTTGACACACTGCTCTTGACAAAAAAAACAAAACAAAAACTAGTTGAGTAAAGGACTTAAGACATCGCTGTTTAAAATCGTGCATCGCACAGAAGAGTCCCTTGCTTGAGTCGTCCTTGTCCTGGCCTGTCTGAGGTTTGCCAGGGACCATCTGCACGATCCAGAGGAGTCATGGGAGAAAGTCCTGTGGCCAGATGAGACCAAAGTAGAACTTTTTGGTCGTAACTCTTAACATTCAATATATTTGGAGAAAAAAAAAAGAATGACGACTATCAACAGTGAAGCATGGGACTTGAAGCATCATGCCCTAGGGGTGTTTATCTGCACAGGGAATAGAATGACTGCACTGTATTAAGGAGAAGATTAATTGTTAGTGATTGCCACATTAGAGCAGAATAGAGCAAAATGTAAAATTTTCTTCTAAATTATGTCATTTATAGTTAAATGAGTCATACGGGAAAAAAAAAACTCTTAAACTACTGAAAATCATTTTGTCTCCAAAAAGTAGGAGGAGCCATGTGATTGATAGCTATGATAGAGGGCAACACTGAACTGAGCTGACTGCTGTCAGAAAGATAATTTTGATGCCAATGAAACTTCAGAGAAGTTGTTCTTAAATTCTTGCTTATGCTTATAAATGAGTTGTATAAAACAGACGGCGTGTGAGCCAGACTCAACGTATGAGCTCTGAAACCGGGAAGTTGCATATGCCCAAATTCTCACTGTCTTGTGTGTCAGGGCCACACTCAAAACATGCTTGCTGCGGCCTCAACTGGCCCAAAGGCAGGGGGCGCTGTCATGTCATCCATCTTGGGCGTTCATCCTCAGCAATGCTGAAAATGTAAAGCATAACACAAGAGGTTAATCTGGTACAGTGGCATGTGCATTATACAATTTAATTTTGTTTGGGTAGTTTGAAGATAAATTTCGCAGCTGAATGAGGAATAATAGCGTAAAGAAAGCTGGATTTGAAAATGGGGATTGTTATGGTAAAAATATACCATCTCAATTGATAATAAACACTGGAGAGTGTTTGAGAGAGAACACAGGAAATGCGGGTATTTATTACAAAGATTAAGCAGTCTCAAAGCATTTCCTACACACGTGTTATCAGCATGGAAGAAGAACCTCAAGACAAGTGCCAGAAGAGAAGAGAAGAGAGAAAAGCGAGAAGCCCATCCTCATCTCAAATTATACCCTCGAGGGGCGTTACTAGTAGTGATGTGTCGTTCAAGAACGATTCGTTCTTTTTGAACGAATCTTTAATGTGACTCCGTAGGAACGAGTCGTGTTGGAGAGGGATTCGTTCATTGGCGCATGCGCATCATTCTTGTGGTTTTCCGACCGTAACCCGTTCATCATCAATGACAGAAGACCGAAAAGACCCGAATGACTCGAACGATGAACTAATCTTTTCTCTTTCCGGCTCATACTGCATTGGTTAACATTACGGAGCGGCCATGAGCCGGAACCCGAAAAGATTAGGTCTTTTAGCCAGTCCTCCGAATGATTAGGTCTTTTTGCGAGTCTCCGGGTCATTTCGTTCTTTTGTCAGGTGACCGCGCCACGTTAGACAAAATCAGTATGCAAATATTAGTTCATGGTTTACTATTATTTTTATATTTATTACTACTACTGCTATTAACAGTTTTTGATGCTCAACACATAATGTGTTAATAAAGACTTAATTTGTTCATAAAATCATTTTCAGAGACAAGGTTTTTGTGTTTGTTGGGTTTTAAGAGTATTTTAATCTTCATTATACAACACCTTACCTAGCCTAAGATTCATGAAGCATTTTTGAGTCACTTTATTTTTAGTTTATAATAAATTCCCTTCAAGTTGTCATGTAATTGAAAAGTAACTTGCCAATGATATGTAATAACTAAATATCTTTTATGCATTTGATTCTTGAATTTATTAAGTTGATATTTAATAAGTCAATCAGTGTAAAGATCGTCAGTGTATTGTTTGTAGCATTTGATGTTTCAGATATTATAAATACTTTATACACACTCTTGGATTGTTTATTTTTTTAAATACAACCTTAAAAAGATAAATCAAAATATACTTATATAACAGAAGACATTTAAAGTGCAAAACAAGCTGTAAAGTTATACAAATAAGTACCGGTAAGTTTTAAAACAAATAACACGTTTGTGCCAAAAGAGCTATATAATAATAATGATAAATAAAAAATAAATTAGAATCAAAAGATACTAAATAACATTAACATATCAACACTAAAATCACAATGTAACAAACAAATTATTGGACATTTAGCAAATTATGAGCCGGAAACAGAAAAGACCGAAAGGACCCGAAGGAGCTAAAAGAACGAATCTTTTCGGATCCCGGCACTATAGCGGTCACATGACAAAAGTGCTAAAGAAGCCAGTCCGGACTGAGTGCACGGACTGCACACGTTAACATCAGAGAGAAGTAATTTTGTGTCGAACAAAAGAGATTTAAATCTAAAGAAGACAGATCAGAGTTTGGGTAAACCAGACTAAAAGACCCAGGTAGGCTTTAGTAATATATTTATATTTATTTTAAATTTAGCATTATAGTTTTGTCTTATTTGTAGTGTGATTCGCGCTTGTGTATAAAACGCTAGTAGATGTGGAAGTACACACAACATTTATTGATATTTTAGTAAAATGAACGAAATGACTCGAAAAAAGATCCGTTCATTTTACTGAACGAGACTCAAAGAACCGAATCCGTAAAATGATCCGAACTTCCCATCACTAGTTACTAGTGTGATTTAAGAGTTTCTCAAATTCCATTTCTCTAAATGACCACTAGATGGTAGTATTACACAGGAATATAGGAAATTCCTATCACATTCCCTCCTTTTGTCACAAGACAATCAAAATAATTTTACAAAATAAAATATTTTATACTGCAAGTAAAAATCCAGTTAAGCAATGTATGACTATTTTTCCAATATTCAAACTCAAAACTGTTTTCTACAATATCTTCATTAATTACTTTGCTCAACGTTCTTCTTCCACTATAAAATTCTAAAACACTTCTAATAATAAACAAGCAAAATTATAACAACACTAAAATCAACACAAACATGTATTATCTAACATTCTAACTAACAATGCATGCTTTACCTAAATATCCTAAAAAAAAACCATCCTCCCTTTTCCCACAACGGTATCGAAAGGTCAGGTTCTTGGCATTGAGCAAAGTTTTTCCCATTCTAGTTGAAACTAGTTGAGAAAAATCTGCTCATAATATTGCCAAGACACAGACCTTCAAACACCGCCCTGGAGTATATGAAGCCAAACATCTCCCCGTCTTTTGTTTATCGACAAGAAGTAAAACACTCTAACTGATATCTATGCTGTTTGCTGTGTGTACAATGTGTTCCATTTTTAAAACATGCAACAATGAATGACAAAACATATAACATTTATTGCAGTGTATTATTGTCCTCGTATTCGTCACAGTCCCTCTGATGTTTCCAGTCTCCCTAAGTTCCTCTGGTGTTTCCTTTTTCCTGGACACACTAAAGTGATTGATTGCCAGAAGAACAACATATTCAATGAACCCAGTCAATTTTTCCCAATTCAGAATGTTTTCTAGATCATCAAATGGTGCATTCCATTCCTCATCCATCATTTTCACCATTTTATATCCTTCCATTGTGATGACCGAAGTGACAGCCTTTTGCAACAAGGTCGAGATGCATCGCAAAAGACAAGGCAGGCAAATGATGATCAGCAAGATCATAAATATCACCGGGGCAATCGTGTACATCATCCAATGGAACCATCCATTTGCCAGGTTTAAGAACCATGAATTATCTACTACTGGTGGTGGTATTACTATAGAATTTTTCATGTGTTGTATTATGTTTGATATATTCTTGGATTCGTCTGAGATATTGACACAGCAAGAAGTACCAAATAATTAACAGACTCCTCCCTTTTCTGCTGTAAAAATATCCAAAGCCAATCTATTTTGAATAACTGCATCTCTAATGTTTCTCATTTCATTACTGATAAGTCCTAACGCAACTTCAGTATCATTAGCTAAGGATAACATACTGTAAGCTAACCCATTGATTTTATTCAACGCCATCGTCGTACCACCTCCTAGAAATAAAGACCATCCTATGTTCGCTGCCGGTGACGTCCATGGATCTGATAAAACATACCCATTAAATCTTGGTATTCTATTTATGTCTCTTTTTGCACGTGAGTTTTCAATTGAACCATCCTGTATTAGAACTGATGTACCCGTCGAGAGTAAGGCAGCATAACAACATCCTCTCCATTTCTGAGGAAGTTGATGATATACTCTCATACAACATACCCATACTGCAGCCAGTAGTTTGAATCTAATATTGAAAATGGACAATAGAAATCAACAGTTATTCCATTTTTTTTACCCAAATTGAACATTGCTCTGTGTTATTCTTTAAGGTTATTTTTATGTTACATTGCGATAACCCTACATCATATTTTCCCTCCTTTGAACCACTTCTGCTTTTGTTACTTCAAAACATAGTTTTGAATACATAGGTTTCTCAGTAGAACAATTAGTTTGAATGTTGTCTAAAACCATTTTATTTTTAATTGCTTCTCCCATTAACGTTATAATAGCCATAGCTTTGGGAATTTTACATTGATTTTGGTTAACTAGTTCAATAGTAATTTGCTCTGTCTGCCATTCCTGATTCATCTGCAAACATATCCAACAACTTCGGTTAAGGTTTAAACTTTCATGTTGAAGTAATGCTAACGAACAAGCATGATTTCCCTCACATTTTATTTTAGCAGTTTTAACCTGTTTTGCATCTTTTGATAATTTAGTAGTTTTCATAACTTCCACTCTATTTGTTATGTCCAAATCACTAATAATTTGATCAGGGTTTGGAATTAAATCCATTATTTGTTTTAACGCTGGGGAAGGAATTTGTTGAATCACTTCAACATCAACTGCCATCTCGTATAAATCTGATGTGATTTGTTCTGTCACACACCAGAATTTACCCGCATCTGCCTTGGTTTCTCCTGCCAGAGTAAAAGTGACCAAGCTTCCATTTCTTTCCTCCATGAACATCCACCTGGTCTATGACTAACCAGTAGAGGAGATATACTGCACCAAACAGAACTCCAATCCTTCGAATCACAAGGATGTTTGCAGAGGTGATGAATGCAAGGCCATAGGTTACCTTCGTTGATGTATCCGGTAACACATTCTACCTTTCCTTCATATCCCTCTTGCAGGTGTCGATCGCTCAAGTCCACCTCCCTTATGAACCACAAAAACAAAAAACTGTACCAGGTCAACTGCAAGAGGGTCCATTACTGGTTATTGATACCTGCTGTGTAAGGCTCCTTCAGCAGGCTCCTTCAGCAGGCTCCTGCAGCAGGCTCCAGAACCTTTCTGCAGTGACTAGCATGCACCCAAGTAGCTCTTTCTGCTACTTTCACTGCCGTCGGTGTTGTAAGAAGAATTTGGAAGGGACCTTGCCAGCGTTTAGATTGCCAGTTTTTTCTTCTAAAATCCTTCACCACCACCCAGTCTCCAGGTTTCAGATCGTGAAGGTCCACTTGTATCGGTTCTGGTAAAGTGTCTTCCACTCTTCTGTGCAGAGAATTCAGAACAAAAGACAAATTCGCACAAAATACAAGCATTTCATCTTCACATTCACTAGTCCATTTTCTTGGAGGACCTGAAGGTCCAATTCCAGTATTAGCTGGTCTCCCCATCAATATTTCAAAATGACTCAATTGGGTCCCTCACAGGATTAACTTTAGAATGTTAAACAGGACCTTCTGACAGATATTTTAATAAATGATACATTCTTGACTGAATCTGAAAGGTTTTCAGCAATAACCAGTTTAAAGTGGCTAAAACATTACACATTTTAAAGTTTTATTTTATTTTATTTGATCGAAAATCATTAGATAAGTGATTACTATTTGAATCCTTATTTAATATTATATTTAGCTTGGTAGGCAGTTAAATAGATACCACAGGTCTAGCCGACTATTTTCCAACATTAATATGTGGCATATTTAATAACAAACATCACACTATTTGCAATCTGGCAACACAACAAACCAACTATTAAATCAGCATCATGTACATTATTATAATGCAACCTTTTGAATCCAAATTTAAAATGCATGATAATGGAACGTTACACACTAATCAATGAACCCTTCGGAAGACACAAGGCTGAATTCAGCTTCTTATTGAAGCTTTCAAAAACGTGACGCTTCGGCAATGCAGGGCAAGCTTTCTTGTTTATTATTCACGCTAAGCATGATGTACTGTATTCACGCCGTTGAATGAGATAAACGTTGCTTTTTGACCACGGTAGGGTCATTGTTTAATATTTACGCCCTTGATTTTTCATGATAAAACTAGGGTTATTGTTTAACAATCATGTGTTTGGAGTTGATCTAAGTTTCATATTCACGGTAGAGTCACCGTATCATTTTAACAGGACTTTTTTTTTTTCAGTTTTATTTAAACAGAATTTTGAACTGTGTGTTTGCTGATATGAAGTCGAATATTTCACAATTCTCTCTCCCTCTCTCTCCCTCTGTTTATTTAATGTGCATGTTTTATTTATATTACACATGTTTTGTGCTGTCTGTTTGCTATTCAGAAATAAACCTGAGATCAGAAGAGAAGCCTTCTCTTTACTAGAAGCCTAATAGGTCACAGTAGACTGGCGCACAGCTGTTCACATCTGTTATTAAGTGTATAATTTTCATCATGTGCATGTGTGTGGTGTGGTGTGATTCTGCACATCCGATGTTTAACCATAAGGCATTTTTCATGTTCAGATGACCTGTTTATTGTGCTTTGCTTACATTTTCAGATTACATTTCAGATCTCATGTTCTCTTTTGGATGCGTTCTAAAGGATTTTGCTTATTTAACCCCATCATGTATTTACATTGAGTGTCTCTGATAGTGTCTATGGAAGGCTTTGGACGCCAACACATTTGCATCTTGTGTTGATATGTTCTGACACCCCTAAAAGGTGCTTCACCTTCCATGTCATTGTATTTGTGGGGGTTCCTTTAACAGCCCTTTTTTTGCATTTAAAGGCAGCCAAATTCTAGTACACGCTTGGTTAAGATTAGCAGGTCGATCTGGGAAGACCAAACCTTCACTGTATGATGATCTGCTACACTGAAACCTTCAGTAAATCTTCTCCTCAAAAGATCTCTGGTCAAGCTAACTTATTTTATGTATCAGAGTAATCTAATACATTGGGAGCCACCCAAAGATTTCTGCGCCAAAAGCACCAAATCTAACAGTTCAAAAACTCTACACATTATTTTATAGTAAGTATTTTTGACTGTTAAAATCCAGGAAATGTGAATATTTTACTGTAGCATTTTTTGAGTTATTGCATTCTGAACCAGCCCTAACCCTGAACTTAAAACTCATTAAGTGAAATTGTGTTTAAGGTGACATTTCTTATTTTCTCTTTTTTTTGATCCATTCAGAATCTCTGCAAATTCTTATAGAAGGTATTTTTCACTCTTAGAATCCAGAAAAGGGGAATATTTTACTTTGGCATTTTTGAGTTATTGCATTCTGAACTTGGCTTTTTTGAAAAAAAAAAAAAACAAAAAAAACGCATTAAGTCAAATTGGAATGGAGGTCAGTCAGTCAGTCAGTCAGTCATTTTTAAACCCGCTTTTTCCCTTTCGGGGACACGGGGGTCTGTCGGTGCCTATCTCCAGCACAGAGAGGCGTGGGTACACCTGGACAGGTCGCCAGTCCAGGGCAACATTCACTCCTAAAGGGAATTTAGATTCCTTAATTAACCTAACCGCATGTTTTTGGGATTGTGGGGTAAACCGGAGTACCCAGAGGAAACCCACGCAAGCATGGGGAGAACATGCAAACTCCTTCCAGGAAGGACACCGGCGAGCCTTGGACGGACAACCTTCTAACTGGAAGGCCACTGTGCTACCCACTGCGCCACCGTGCCGCCTGCTAAAATGGAGGTTACATTTCTCATTTTCTTTTTTTGATGCATTCAGAACCTCTGCAGATTCTTATAGTAATTGTTTTTGACTGTCGAAATCCAAAACATGGAAATATTTTACTGTGGCATTTTTAGGTTTTTGCATTCTGAACTTGGCTTTTTTGGGGGGGGGGAAATGCATTAAGTTAAATTGAAACAGGAAATCACAGTAAAACATTTGGGTACAAACTCAACATGTCACTTTTGGAGGGGAATGCATCCAAAGAAGACCATACGATGAAGCATGGAATGAAAAACAACATGCTTTGGGGCTGTTTTTCTGTGAAAGGACCAGAACAACTGATCTGTTTAAAGGATAGAATTTATGAGATTTTGAGTGAAAACTTCTTTCTGTCAGCAAGGGCATTTGAGGGTTAACATGAGAGTGTATATCAGCATGACAATGATCCCAAATAAAACTGCCCCAGGTAACAAAGATAAGACTTAAAATAAAATACTTATACTGTTGTTTCTGAGAGCCATTGCACGGATTAGGCGTTTTACATGTAAAACTTGCTTCAAGATACAAAGGTCACCCTGGAATGGATTAATTTAGTTTCTCGGGGTACCACTGTATTCTCAAACACTGGATTCTGACAGTCCAAATTAGTTAAATAAAAAGGTTTTGAATGCATCCAAAAGAGAAAACGAGAACTAAATATGCCACCGTAAAATATTCACATTTTCTGGAAACTGACAGGCAAAAACACCTTCTACAGTGATCTGAAGAGTTTCTAAAAGCATCCAAAAAAAATCTGAAATGTAACCTTCCACCCCAATTGACTTAAGCACAATAAACAGGTCATCTGAACATGAAAAATGCCTTATGGTTAAACTTCGGACGCACAGAATCACACCACACACATGATGAAAATTATACATTTAATAACAGATGTGAACAGACACATCTAACAAATAAAACATGCACATTATAACAGTAACATATAAAACGTGATGAGGGGGAGAATTGTGAAATGTTCGACTTCATAACAGTTTAAAATCCTGTTCAAATGAAAAACTGAAACAAACTTTTAAATCGTGTTGAAATGAAACGGTGACCCTGAAGTGAATATTAAACTTAGATCAACTCCAAACGCGTTATTGTCAAACAATAACCCTAGTTTTAACAGAAAACGTCTCATTCATTGGCGTCAATATTAAACAACAAACCTGCTGTGGTCAAGGAGCAAAGTTTATCTCAGTCAACCGCGTGAATACAGTACATCATGCTTAGCGTGAATAGAAAACAAGAAAGCTTGCCCTGCATTATAGAAGCGTCGCGTTTGTGTAAGCGTCAATAAGTAGCTGGATTCAGAGCCCAGTTCGTCAGACTGGTGTTATAATGGAATTTATTTTATTTCTATCAGTTGGTCCAGATGCCGGTTTAACAGTTTTAACATTTAGCCATATTTTCTTAACATTTCTTACCTCGTCCAGGTATAACATTGGCCGGTCATCGTACTCTGCTCTTCGAGGAGTAAAATTAAATCCACACCGAATGCCAACGAATCAGAGAAGGCGCTCGGTGCAGAGCCAAATGGGAGGAGCTAGAGCTCTAGCTCCCCCTCGCTGGATCTAATGGGCGGGGCTTAATACGTCATAGGTCCAGACGCAGGTAGAGTCCGTTCGAACTGTACAACCTGTATGGCACGGTAAGACATCTGAACTGTACTTTAATTCTAATGATTAAAAACACACTCTTATACTCAAGAGTTACTGTTGCCTTACCCATTCTTAGGGTGAATGAGTGGAAATTGACAGATACAAAATTTAACAATAAAATGATCAATATAATTATGAGACAAAAGATTTATGATGTTGACTTTGATAAGACTTCTTTTAAAGATTCTCCAAATTCTGTTATGAAAATTAAAGCGTTTTCAAAATTTGTGAAATGGCCTGTGTCTCCTAAAGTGAAAGAGACTCATTTTAAAATAATTAATAATATTTATCCTGTCAATTTGTTTCTTCATAAAAGATTTAAATTTGAAGTTGAACTATGTTCCTTCTGTAACTCTGAGGATGAATCCTTGGATCACTTGATTTTTAATTGTCACTATTCTCAACTATTCTGGTCAGATGTCAGAAGTTGGTTAAATGTTAAAATGAAAATCCCCCTTTTTATAACTGAACACATTTTGTACTATTGTGATAATTTGGACTCTTCATCAGATATTGTTGTAAACACTGTTTTGTTATTAGCTAAATATCACATACACTGCAGTAAATGGAAAGGTAATAAGCCCTCTTTTGCTTGTTTCATGAATGACTTTAGAATGTATTTTTCATCTCTGGTAACAATTAGAAACTGGAAATCTGCAAATGTAACATCCCTCCTGCTCTCTAAATGTCTTTTGTTTTGATTACTCCTGTGCTTTTTGTTTTTGTATTTATTCTGTACTTTTGCCAACGCCCCCTAGCGTAACTTTTAGTTTGTTGTTTAGTTAAATTGTTTTTGATTGTTGTTGTTGTGTTATAACTTGTCCTCTACGAGTGTTTGTAAGTTTTCAATAAAGTTTCAATAAAAAAAAAAAATCTGAACTGTACTTTAAAGATAAACGGAACTTTGAGATGTATATAAAATCTAAATCTAACATTTATCGCTGTCTCGACATGACGATTAATTTTATTGTTAAGTTCTGATACCCTGAAACATTATCAAACGTTATTTTTGTTATTATTATTATTATTATTATTATTATTATTATTATCTATTACATTAATTAATCAGATTATTCAGATTAGTTCACAAATAACCCACAGATTAATGTGGTGGACAAAAATTAAAGCAGGATGCACAGATAGTAAGCTTTCACATTGCCTACTTATCAAATATTTACATAAGTATTCACATTGGGACATGGAATTGTACACATTGTATGACAATAAAGCTTTATTAGTATATTATTAGTATATTTATTAGTATAATATAAAAGTATTTACATAATTTTGTAATTTCACAGAAACGATACTGACTATGCTTAAAATCATCAATCATCATCATTACCAATATTAGACAAAATATTATCTATGCCAGCATCTTGCGCATCAACACAAGCATTTACCGGTACTTCCATTAAGGTTGAACTCGCACTAACATTAACAGCCACTTGGTGGCGCTTGATAGCGTGTCAAGCCCCGCCCACTAGATCCAGCGAGGGGGAGCTGGAGCTCCAGCGAGGGGGAGCTAGAGCTCTAGCTCCTCCCATTTGGCTTTGCAGCGAGCAACACTTGAAACCAGGTCCTCTCTGTACATATGCAATGTGTGTTGCAAGGATGACCTTTCTATAATCTGGCAAATTTACTTGCAATGATAAAAAAAAAATTAAAATCAACTCAAGCCAACTTAATGAATGATGAAACTGTCCAAGTGAACAAAGAAAAATAGCATTTTTGTAATTTGTTTAGCGGAAAAAACCCCCCCTCACAGACTGAAGACGATGCATATCGATCATCATCTTTTATCATCAGGCTCAAGAAACATCACAGATAACTATTAGCTGTGTCCATTTCACATCTTGAAATTTATTTTAGCGTGAGAAACCGGAGGTGTGGCGTGAGAGATCACTCAAATGCGTGAGTCTTACGTTCAATGTGTGAGAGTTGGCAGCTCTGCAGTTTCACTCGTTAGTATGGATGCGAAAACACTGTTGCGGCTAAAGGTAATGTGGGAAATGTAGTTTTTTTTTCGTTTTTGTTTTTTTTTTAAAGACAAAAACTTTTAAGCTCTCGAGTCCCACAGTAGATTCCATGGCAGCCCACATCTGGCCAGTTGGCCTTGAGTGTGACACATGTGTTCTATTGCATAGGTTTTATACGCTATGCAAAAGAAATCAAATTCCCAATTTTGAACTGAACCAAAGATAAATGTAATAAAACAATCAACATCAAGTATTCTAATCTACAGCTACTTTAGCTGTACATAAGTGAGTTTATGTAGATCTAAACTCACTTTAGGTGTGCCCCAGCATTAAAAACTTTTTAAAATGGTGCAGGAAGTAATATTTTGTTGATGTTCCAGAGCTGATGTAATACAGAATATATTTACATTTATGCATTTGGTAGACGCTTTTATCCAAAGCGACTTACATTTGAATGAATGAACACCTTTTTGTCAGTTACTGGTTTCCCTGGGATAACAATTGTTACAGAATTAATACATTATCGTGTTAATATTTAAGACTCAAGAGACGGGATGGTATGAACAGAAAGGAAAAAAGGTTTATTGATGCATTAGCATAATCAGAAAAGCATTTCAGTCACCTCGGGCCCTGAAGGGCTTCAGAGCAGCTCTCTATCCTGTTATGTTACATCGTCCACAAAAGAGAGACCCCTAGGCCAGGAGAGACTGCTTATATGGGGTCTTCCCACAGGAAGCACGTCATTCCATGAGTCACAGAGACACACCAGTACGTCATATTCGTAGCGGAACTGAATAACATTATTATCAATTATATGCAATGTTTACACTTTTCTATCACATATTCCCCCATTTTTTATGACAATCAAAAAAATTGTAATCATTAAATAATCAATGAACCTTCAAAAAAAGAACCTTCATCAATGTGTGTGAAAAATGTGTCACACTCTATAAAGTGTTTAACATTGAAAAAAACATTTTCATAAAGAAAAACAAGTTCATATTCCTCCCCTTTCCAAACAATACCCAAAACAATCAGAATTCACACATCAAGCCAAATTTCTCCCAATCTAGTCTAAACATGTCAAATTGAATGCTTTAAATACGGTTATCGATTAAATGATATTATTAGTATGTATACCACTTGCTGTGTACAGTTAACATTTGTCAAGGACATGCTAACATCCAAACCATTTTATTTCTCAATTGCATGAATAACCAAACACATATTAAATTCTTTATTGTTGTAAATTCCCTTCTTCATTATTCTAAATCACATTGTGTTATTCCTTTAGTTTCATTCTGATGTTTCCCAAAGTTTAATATGATAAACAATTTATATCTTTTTAGTTTAAATGTATCTCTCTTTTGATCTTCGGGCAGAAAAACACAAGGAGCCAATCATAGTAGACTTACTGCGCATGCGCAGTTATGTGTAGAAAAACCCAAGCAATAACCTGAGCACCACTGTTCTGGTTTAAATATGTGTGCCATGAAAGTGCATTAGTGCACGCAAATTATCCACGCCTGGCGCTATATTTAGAATATTTATTTTAGTTTCGTTAGACTGTATTCGATTTCGTACTACGGTCATAGCAGCAGGAGAAATGACCTTTTAGGGGTTCCGTAGGCTTTATAGTTTATTTTTTTTTATCGACAAACACAAAACATTACAAAATCTCGATGAGGACACAACAATACACGATACACAACCAACAGACTCGTTACAGAGTATTTGTGTACTTTACACATCACAAACCTAAAAGAACAAAAGAATGAAGCAATAAGAGTAATCAGTAGAAAGAATCAGGGGGAAGGACGATTATAATGAGAGCAAGGCTACAACCGAAGCAATGTTATTTTAAGGAAATTAAAACAATAAGTAACTATCAAATTTTTGACATAAAGAAATTGCGACTTTACATTTGGAAACCTTGAGAGACTGAAAAAACCTCTTAAACTCAATAATAAAAACAGCAATTGAGGGCTTGTTATTTCTCCATTTACAGCAATGAATGTGGTATTTACCTAATAATATTAAAATGTTCACAATGTCAGAATATTTGGGATCTACTTTATTCATGTTCAATAAAATGTGATTTCAGTAAAAATTTGGTATTGTTATCATTATGAGAATTCCTAAGCTCTAACCAAAATTTAGTAGAAACAGAGCAATAGAAAAATAAGTGCTCGAGGGTTTCCTCTGATTCATTACAAAATGTACAGGGATCAACTTCAAATTTGAATCGTTTTTTAAGAAATTCAGCGACAGGATAAGTTTTGTTTGGGATTTTGAAGTGAGTTTCTTTAACTTTAGGTAACACTGGCCATTTAAGGAATTTAGAGAAACCATTTTTAACTATTTCAGGGGATAAATTGTTGCTCACATTAAAATTACTTCAATTAAAATCATGAAATAGTTTGGATTTCAAAACTCTGGCAATTAGCTTATTGTTACATTTATCATCTATAAGGGCACATCCCTCGATCAAAATATTAGGTTGCATTGGTAATGAAATATTGTATTCAAGATAATGTTTCATCAGATGAATTAACGATGGAGGTATGATTCTGTACATTTTGCTAATCTCTTTCTGTGAACAATTTAAATTGAATTTGTCATTAAATTCTTTGGAGTCTAGAAAAAAACCCTTTGGATCCATAAGATCAGCTATAAATATAATGCCCTTATCAAACCAATCTTTTTTAAATATTGTTTTTCTATTGTTTGCAATGGCTCTGTTGTTCTATAAAATCGAGTTTTGAGGAGAAAAATTGTGAGAGAAAATCATTTTCCAATAAAGCAGCACCTGTTTATGAAATTCTGACAGTTTTAGGGGAATTCTATTCATAATAAAGTCACATTTTAGTAGGAACTCTAACCCTCCTAATTTTTTAAACAAGGACCTGGGAATGTGGAACCACATTGACTCTGGATGTGAGAGGCATGATTTCAGCCACTTTAGTCTAAAGGTACCAATCATGGATTCAAATTCAGGAGCTTTAATTCCTCCATTTGTGTATTCTTTTACTAACTGTGATTTCTTAATATAGTGAGTTTTATTTCTCCATAGAAATTTGAAAATCACACAATTAGTTTTTTTGATATTGACTGGGGAAACGTAAAGGGAGTGACATGGATAAATTAACCTTGAAATACCTTCTGCTTTAGCCAGTATATTTCTACCAAAGATGGACAAATCTCTGACCAACCAACGACTTAGAGATGATTCAGTAGCATTTATACGGTTTTCAATGTTTACCTTTTCTCGTTTTTTAAGATCATTAGAAATATTCAAACCAAGATACTTGACTTCAGTCACAACTTTGATGGAACCAATTGAGAATTCGGAGCAGGAGTGAATGGGAAGCAACTCACACTTTTTTAGATTCAAGCCAAGACCACAAGCTTTTGAGAAGTATGAAATGACCTTAAGAGATTCAGTAACCATTTCTTTATCTCTTAGAAAAATTGAAGTATCATCTGCAAATTGACTTAATCTAAACTCTTTGTTTAAAATAGTAATTCCTTTCAAAACATCAGATGTATTTATAAGCATAGCCAAAAGTTGAGTGGCAAATATAAAGAGTTTGGGTGAAATGGGGCAACCTTGACGAATTCCACGGTGAATATTAAAGGAGGGAGAGAGTCCTGGGTTTGAAGAAATGTTTCGGTATAACATTTCAATAATAGTACAGATCTTTTCACCAAAACCAAAAAAATGTAAAGTTTTGAATAAAAAAGCATGTTCAATGGCGTCGAAGGCCTTGAAAAAATCAAGGAATAGAAAGAAACTATCTGTTTCTATGTATTCTTTGTAATCTAAAAGATCAATTACTAATCTTAAATGATTATGAATATTTCTACCTTTAATGAAGGCAGACTGGCACTCATCTATAATATTTGGCAGACCTTGTTCAAGCCTGCTCGAATAAATATGTGCAAGTATTTTATAATCATTGCAAAGCAATGTTATAGGTCTCCAGTTTTCAGGGGACAAATTGTCTTTGTTTGGTTTAGGAATAAGTGTGATTATGCCCCTCTTCATGGTGGGAGACATTTGGCCATTTTTTAAGCATTCTAGAAAGGCACTGAATAATAGTTGTCTAATTTCAGCCCAGAAATAGATGTAGAATTCTACGGTTAAACCATCAGGGCCTGGGGACTTTCCTAATGGCATTTTTTTCAATTGCTGCATCTCTTCGATTCTAAGCTCGTCCTCTAAGTGTAACCTCATTGTCTCATCAATTATAACCCTAAACTGGTTAATTTTTATCAAAAAATACTTGACAATCATCAATGGAAAATTTAGATTGGTAGAGGTTGCTATAGAAATAATCTAGCCTCAGGGGTTTCAAGCCAGTGACTTCTGTGCCGGTCCCGAGCCCAGATAAATAGAGAAGGTTGCGTCAGGAAGGGCATCCGGCGTAAAACATGCCAAAAACCAAACATGCGAGTCATCAAATCGAATTTCATACCGGATCGGTCGAGGCCCGGGTTAACAACGACCGCCTCCGGTGCTGTTGACTTACAGGGTGCCAGTGCAAATAGGACTACTGTTGGTCGAAGAAGGAGAGGAGGGAGAAGGATTCGTACACAGAGAGAGAGAGGAGGAAAGGCAGGAGTATAGATCTGAGAATAGGGACTCTTAACGTTGGTACAATGACAGGGAAGGGTAGAGAGCTGGCGGACATGATGGAGAGAAGGAAGACCAGGTGGAAGGGTAGCAAAGCGCGTAGTATTGGAGGGGGATACAAACTGTTTTACTATGGTGTGGATAAGAAGAGAAATGGGGTAGGAGTGATCCTGAAGGAGGAGTGTGTGAGGAATGTTTTAGAGGTGAAAAGAGTGTCAGACAGTTTGAAGTTAGAAATTGAAGGGGTGATGTTGAATGTGAGTGGTTATGCTCCACAAGTAGGCTGTAAGTTGGAAGAGAAGGAGAGATTTTGGAGTGAGTTAGATGAGGTGATTGAGAGTGTTCCCAGAGGAGAGTAGTAGTGGGAGCAGATTTCAATGGGCATGTTGGCGAGGGCAACAGAGGTGATGAGGAGGTGATGGGCAGGTTCGGTGTTAAGGAAAGGAACCTAGAAGGACAGATGGTGGTGGACTTTGCCAAGAGGATGGAAATGGCTGTAGTTAATACTTATTTCCAGAAGAGGGAGGAACATAGAGTTACCTACAAGAGTGGAGGTAGGAGTACGCAGGCAGACTACATCCTTTGTAGACGAGCCAATCTGAGAGAGATCAGAGACTGTAAAGTAGTGGTAGGAGAGAGTGTAGCCAGACAGCATCGGATGGTGATGTGTAGGATGTTTCTGGTGGTCAGGAAGAAGAGAAGAGGAAAGATTGAAAAGAAGACCAAGTGGTGGAAGTTGAAAAAGGAAGAAGATTGTGAAGAATTCAGACAGAAGCTGAGACAGGCTTTGGGTGGTCAGGAAGAGCTTCCAGATGACTGGGAAACTACAACAGAATTGATCAGGGAGACAGGAAGAAAGGTGCTAGGTGTGTCAGCTGGAAGGAGGAAAGAAGATAAGGAAACATGGTGGTGGAATGAGGAAGTACAGGACATCATCCAGAGGAAGAGAAAAGAAAAAAAGAAGTGGGACATTGAAAGGACTGAAGAAAGTAGACAGGACTACAAGGAATCGCAGCGCAGAGTGAAGAGGGAGGTGGCTAAGGCCAAACAGAAAGCATACGATGAGTTGTATGCCAGGTTAGACACTAGGGAAGGCGAGAAGGAATTGTATAGATTAGTGAGACAGAGAGACAGAGATGGGAAGGATGTGCAACAGATAAGGGTGATTAAAGATAGAGATGGAAAGCTGCTAACAAGTGAGGAGAGTGTGCTGAGAAGATGGAAGGAGTATTTTGAGGAGTTGATGAATGAGGAGAATGAAAGGGAAAGAAGGGAGGAAGATGTGAATATTGTAGAGCAAGAAGTTGAAAAGATTAAAAAGGATGAGGTGAGGAAGGCCCTGGGGAGAATGAAGAGTGGAAAGGCTGTTGGTCCAGATGACATACCAGTGGAGGTGTGGAAGTGTCTAGGAGAGATAGCAGTGGAGTTCCTGTCTAGGTTATTCAACAGGATTTTAGAGAGTGAGAAGATGCCTGAGGAATGGAGGAGAAGTGTCCTAGTGCCAATCTCTAAGAACAAGGGTGATGTGCAGAGTTGTAACAACTACAGAGGCATAAAGTTGATGAGCCACACAATGAAACTTTGGGAAAGAGTAGTGGAAGCTAGGCTAAGAAGAGAAGTGGATATTTGTGAGCAGCAGTATGGCTTCATGCCCAGGAAGAGCACTACTGATGCAATTTTTGCTCTGAGAATGTTAATGGAGAAGTACAGAGATAGTCAGAAGGAGCTGCACTGCGTCTTTGTGGATTTAGAAAAAGCGTATGACAGGGTGCCGAGAGGAGCTATGGTCCTGTATGAGGATGTCAGGAGTGGCAGAGAAGTACGTCAGAGTAGTTCAGGATATGTATGAGAGAAGTAAGACAGCAGTGAGATGTGCTGTAGGTCAGACAAAGGAGTTCAAAGTGGAGGTGGGGGTACATCAAGGATCAGCTTTGAGTCCCTTCTTATTTGCTATGGTGATGGACAGGTTGACGGATGAGGTCAGGCAGGAATCGCCGTGGACAATGATGTTTGCAGATGACATTGTAATTTGTAGTGAGAGCAGAGAGCAGGTGGAGGAAAACCGGGAAAGTTGGAGGTCAGCGCTAGAAAGAAGAGGAATGAAAGTCAGTCGCAGCAAGACAGAATACATGTGTTTGAACGAGAGGGAGGGAAATAGACCAGTGAGGTTACAGGGGGCTGAGGTCAAGAAGGTGCAGGAGTTTAGGTATTTGGGGTCAACAGTCCAGTGTGACGGGAGTGTGGAAAAGAGGTGAAGAGACGAGTGCAGGCAGGTTGGAGTGGGTGGAGAAAAGTGTCGGGGTGTTGTGTGACAGAAGAGTGTCAGCAAGAATCAAAGGAAAGGTGTACAGAACAGTAGTGAGACCAGCTATGATGTATGGGTTGGAGACTGTAGCAGTGAAGAAGAGACAAGAGGCAGAGCTGGAAGTAGTGACAAGGATGGAAAAGATTAGGAATGAGCACATCAGAGGAACAGCTCAGGTTGGTTGTTTTGGAGACAAAGTCAGAGAGGCCAGATTGAGATGGTTTGGACATGTGCAGAGGAGGGATAGTGGTTATATTGGTAGAAGGATGTTGGAGATGGAGATGCCAGGCAAGAGGTCAAGAGGAAGACCAAAGACAAGATATATGGATGTGCTGAAAGAGGACATGAAGGTAGTTGGTGCAAGAGTAGAGGATACTGAGGACAGAGTTAGGTGGAAAAGGATGATTCGCTGTGGCGACCCCTAAACTGGGAACAGACGAAAGTAAAAGAAGATTTACCGCAGAGTCAGTCTCTCCGAGCAATTTCTCAACAGCACTTTTAAGCGCTATCAAAACAGTTCTTCTAAGAACTCTGGGATTCCCTGGGGTCGTGCGGTGTATGGGACACAGGGTTTAGCATAGCTGCACAGTTAGTTAGTTTAGCCGCGACCTCAATTAGCTGCTCGTCACAATAGAAACCCTTATTAATGTTGTCACCTCAAAATAAACATATTTTTATTATTATTCCCTTTGTGAAATAGCTCTTTTGTGATTTTATAAATAGTTTTATGGCACGGTGGCATTTCAGTTACAAGGTTACAGGTTCGAGTCTCGCCGGAGACTTTCCTGGGAGGAGTTTGCATGTTGCATGTTGCATGGAACAAGAGGGTAAAGAAATGAACGAATAAATGAAATATAGTTTATTCTAAATATTGAAGTGTTTGTAATAAAAATAGAAATAAATGTTTCGCAAAGATTACAATAAAAGCCTCTACTGGTCAAAATGATGATCTCTGATGTTAATAGTACATGGAGAATCCCCTTGATAACAGCTTTCAGTCGCTGCTGTAGTTCTCAACACGTCTCAGTGTCTCCTGAGGAACAACAGCCCATTCTTTCTGAGCAAAACTGTGTATTTGTTGGTCTTCTGGAACAACACTAAACTTTTTAGAACCCCACAATTTTCTATTGGATTTAAGTCTGGACTTTGTGAAGTACACTTTGTTCATTTAGAGATATTTCTTCACCAGAAGAGAGGTTTGCTTTGGGTCCTTGTCCTTTGAAAGGTTGCCTTTCAAAATATTATTAAACGCTTCATTTATTTCATGTTTATTTCAACCTTGACAAGAATCACAGCACCCCCACAGCATTATACCTCCCACCACCATGGGAACGCTGTTTTTGGGGTTGAAAGCTTCAACCTTTTTTTCTCTAAAACCATGTTTTTTTTCTTCTGATCAAAGGACACATTTCCACAGGTTGTCTTTAGCAAATTTATTTCTTTCTTAGGGGTTTCTCTTCTTCAGAAGCGGCAGTGAGTTTTCAGTGTATTCCTGTGCAGGGCTCTAGTGACTGTTGAGGAATCAATTCCAGTCCTTCACTGGTTTATCTTGAGCCTTAGAAACATTCCAAAGTTTTAGAAAATCTTTCTCTTCCTGCATCTGCTCGTCTTGTTCTCCACTGTGTTGGTCTCTTTCAGCTTCTTGATGATGCTTCTCACTTCGGTTCTTTCTAGGTTAATATTCCTTATTTAAAAATCAGTTTCATAAGCTGAAAACAAGGACAAGAATCTGATGCTCTGTTCCAGGGTGTACAGCTTCTAAACATCTGTTCTACCTACAATCAGACTCTATTGTGTACAAGAGTGGCTAACATTTACTTTTAACAAGCCCAGTAAATGGATAGTAAACCATTGACCAATTAGACAGAGTTGATGAAGGTAGCTTAATAATAAGCCCCACCCACTTCTGGAGTCCATGTGATGTCCACTAGACTCCTAGAACACTTTAGAGTTGTGAAATATGCTTCTCTCTTACATATAGCATTATAAATATATCAGACATTTAAAGTAATATAAACGACTTTAGCCCCATTTCTGTTCAATGGAAAAGTATAATTTTAATCTACATTTCTGTAAAACATACTCTAGATTAAATTAAATATCTTTAAAAGATGTAAAAGGGATCACTCCTGTAAATGAAAATAGTCCACAGCAGTTACTTTGTTTCAGATTTCTCTGTTTAAGGTAAGGCAGGGAAAGGAGCAAGGATCATACGAACCACCTGATCCAGGGAAAGGGGGCACCTAAAAGAGGGGAACTTTGAATTCTGTAGAGGTCAGGCCTGAAGACAAAAACCCTTGAACATATAAAGAGCTACTGGGAGTTACAGAACTTCCGGGTTCAGTTCATGTAGACCCGAAATAAAGGGAACCCTGGGCTGGCTTTAACTCCTCCCGTGGCAGGACTTGCAAGGTCACCACCTGATCCTGAAAAGGAACTAATGGGACTGTAGGATTACAAATGTAACATCCCTTGTAAGCTATGCTTTTCCTACATAACTATGTAACAACGGCCAAAAGTTCTGTGTTTAACTTTGTATTTGGTATTTAAGATTCATCACTTAATGATTGTGATTTACAGAGAATTGCTTATTAAGATCAACAAATTCTTTTTACATAATACCAGCTAATGTATGTTGGGGGCTGGTGGAATTTAGGTGGGTGCTATTTGATTTACAAACTTCTGTTATCTTATCATGCTTTGAACTGACCACTCCTTTTGTGGTTTCCAAAGGTTTCCAGTGCATAAGATACAAAGAAAGAATGTTTTAGTTTGCTGTGTTGAAGGATTTTGGATGACTGCAGCTCTGAGCATTAAACTTGTTCTGTTACCCCAAAATCTCCTGCTCTTCGATTTTGAGTTTCCTACAGTACGCATGAATCTTTCAGCGGAGTCGTTTGCTTGAGGCTATAGTGGGTTATTTTTCTGTGTTGGAATATAGTCAGCAAATTGTTTGAACACGTTGCTATTGAATGGAGGCCCATTGTCTGTTTTCAGGACTTTGGGAATTCCGAACATGGAGAAAACATCATCAAGAGCAGGAATCACGGTTTACGTGGATGTACTATGAAGAATTTTGACGACAGGTTATCGAGTGTAATCGTCTATGATGACCATTAGATATTCTCACGTCAGTAATGGACCATAAAAATCTGTGCTGAGGTTACACCATGGTGCTTTGGGTAATTCTGACATTTGAAGTGGTTCTGTGTGTGCAGTGGGATTATTCGCTTGACAAATGACACAACATTCAATCACTGCATGAACCCTTTGGTGAATGTAGGGAAACCAGACGTTTTCCCTCAATGGACTTTTGGTTTTTGCGACCCCTTGATGGCTTTCATGAGCAAGTTGTAACACTCTGCTGTCGTGCTGACGGAACAACGATTCTCGAGCCTCGGAGGATGAGGTCATTATCCGGTAGAACAGTAAGTTCAGAAATGATGTTTCGATACGGTTTCAGAACATCTGAAGTTGTTGAATCAGTTTTCACTACACACCATGAATTGTTCTTGACATACTTTCTGAAGAACACCATCTTTCTTTGTTTCTGCTTGTATTTCTTCCAGGGTCATTGCTTTGGGTGTTGCTTGAAATGACAGGAAGTTGATCCATCCCTAGGTTTACTGGACGCCTCGACATGAAATCGGCAGGATTGTCAACACCCTTCCTGTACTCCACTTTGAACTGATAACGTTGTAATCTAAGTCCCCATCTTTCAATCCTAGCGGGTGGTTTAGATCTTGGATTGTTCCAGATCAGTTCTAACGGTTTGTGGTCAGTAACTTGGGTAAATAAAAAGCCATAGAGATATAGATGGAAGTGCTCACAACTCCATACTATGGCTAAAGCTTACCGCTCTGTCTGAGAGTACCTCCTCTCAACATCGCTAAGCGCACGGCTGGCATAAGCAATTATGCATTTTTCTCCATTTTTCTTTTGCGATAAGATCACACCCAGACCAACTGGACTCGCATCGACAACAAGTTCTGTGTCTTTTGAGGGGTCAAAGTATGACATTGTGGTGGCTTTGGCTAAAGCATCTTTGAGCTGTTGAAACGCTTGGGTGTGTATATCTTCTCATGCTCATTCAGTCCCCTTTTCGTTAGGTCTCGTAGCGGTGCGCTAATTGTGAAGAAGCCTTGAATGAAGCGTATACAGTAATTCGCCATACCCAGAAAACTCCTGATCTCACTTGAATCTTTAGGTTCACTGGCCTCTAAGATGGCTTTCACCTTTTTGGGGTCAGCCACTATCTGAAAACACAAACCCATAGAACTCAAGCCTGTGTTTGTTGAACTCACATTTTGCGCGGTTTAATGTAAGACATTAAATGATACACTATGATGTCATCACTTAAGATTCCTCACTCCTTTTATGCCTTGCAACGTCTGTGTTATCGCATTTATAAACACCTCTGCAGCAGAAGATATTCCGAAATTTAGCCTTTTCCCAAATGTGTTGTAACTGTAGTTATATATCGACTGTCAGGGTGCAGGTCAAGCTGGTGATAGCCTGCCCTGAGATCGAGTTTTGAGAAGAATTCTGCACCATTTAGTTCCTGTATGATGTCGTCAATCGTTGGTGTTATGTGTCGCTCACGCTGAATATCAGGGTCTTTTGGTTTCGGAGGAGTTACAATTGGAGAAACCCATTCACTGTTTCAATTATGTCGTCATTTTCCAGAATGTGTAGCTCTGCCTCTACCTTTTGTCGTATGTGGAACGGCACACGTCTGTGGGGCTGACACGTTGGCTGAATGTCTTTGTTGATGTGCAGTTTTACCTGAAAATCTTTAATTTTCTGATTCCATTAAACAATTCAGGAAACTTTTCGACCAGTTCATCAGCTACTGAGTGACTAACATGTGCGGTTGTGACAGCATTATTGATGTTTATTATCACTAACTCTTGCGCTGTCTTGTAGCTCACTAGTGTGTTACCATTTGGTTGCGAGACATAGAATTTAGCATTAGTAGATCGCCCCGATGCATGAACATCACATTCAAATGCCCCAAATGCAACGCTTGACTGATAATGTTTACAGCAGCTCCTGAATCTATCAGTGCCACAAGTTTGGTTTCATTTATCCGAATTTGGGCCTGAGGTGGTTGTGAATCATAGTTACAGTTTAGAACTAACACATAAGCTGTAGCTGCCCTTCAGTTTCCCAAATCAAAACATAATACAGAGTGTTTCCAACGAATGCTCTTTTTTTTGTTGTGAATCGCACGTTTTCAGCCTTTCCCATCCGCCGTGCTCCTACAAACAGTGAAACTAAACAGAAAAACACCAAATAAATACAACTTACACATACAACAAACAAACAATCCACAAATGATACGACCACAAAAGTCCCAAGATAAGCACATTTACAAACAACTCAATAAATAAACATACCTCGCTCCGCTTGACTGAAGGGTACTTCATTAAACGTGAACCTGGCCTTGTGATCAGTTCAGTTCAGTTCACAGGTTACGGTGGTTCTAACTCAAGCGGACTGATGGCATGCCTTATAAATGATCAAAAACTCCACCCATACAAATAAAAAAACACACAAAGAAAAAAAAACACCCTATAAAAACCCACAGCACCTCCTAGTGGTCACTTCCATAAGCGTCGTCGCTGTCTGATAAGTCATAACCCGTGTGACTAGCACTCGCTGTGGCAACCTGTTTTGCTCTCTGTGGCTTGTTACGCTGCATGTTATTGAAAGGAGCGTTGCGTTTCTCTTGTGTGCCATCAGAGAACTTTTTTTGCGCTGGAGCGATAAACTTTTGCACAGTGATTGAGTTTCCCACATGCTCTGCATTCCTGACCTTTAGCTGGACATGTTGTCTGATGTGGAAATTTACCCCCACAATTTCTACACTTTGTGCTAAATACACGACAGTTGTCTCTCTTCCATCTCCTTGTTGTGTAGAATGTTGATTTATAGCAATTACTGTGTTTGCAGCGTGTTGTTCAATCTTTACAGCCTGCTGCTCGGAAAGTTCCAGCGTCCTCCCATGATCCAACAATGCTGCTAGGGTTAATTCTGGTTCACATAGAGCTTTTCTGTGCAGTCTGGATGAAGTGCAGCTTTGTTTTATTTGCGCTTTGATTTCTTGATCAATGTCTGCAAATTCACAATCCCTTGCAAGCATTCTGAGCCTTGTCTGGTGCGTGTCTAATTTTTCTCCTTATTCTTGCACGGCTTTTCTAAATTGATAGACAAGGTATTGAGTGTTCTTTTTGGGGAGAAATAGCCTTTCAGTTTAGCTTTGGCTTCTGTGAAGCTGTCGTCTGCTGCGACTGTATCGTATATGTCATGCACACGTTCACCTGCCAGGTGGAGTAACAGCGCTTTCTGTCCGGCATCGCCAGTAATGTTCATGGCCACAAGAAAGTTCTCGAAGTGTTGAATTCACTTGTTCCACCGAGTTCCTACAGAACTGGGGTCGAGCTCAGCGTCGATTGGCTGAATAGGTGCGGTGTTCATCATGGAATGCATCTGTTTGACTTGTAGTGTGAGGGTGCTCACTCATTCGAATGTGATGAAGTTCGGAGTCTCGACGGCTGAATTTGCGACAGACTGCTGGAAGTTCGCTGTATCCTCGTCGCCAATGTGATGTAAGCGTGTCACTGTGCGATCATGACAACGCTAGAAGTATGCGTTTGAACAATAACACGTCTTTATTCAGGAGCTCTCACATGTGTCACATACACGTACACGTTGTTACCAAAATCTCTCTGTGCTTGCTTCCGTCGATCACATATGACGTCACAATCTTTTCAAACCATGTTCACTACAGAGCCCTGCACAGGAATACACTGAAAACTCACAGCCACTTCTGAAGAAACACCTCCAAGCAAGAAAGAATTATTCTAACGACAACCTGGAGAAATGTGTCCTTTGGTCAATTGAAGCATTTTTTATAGAAAGAAGGTCGAGGGTTTCAATCCCAAGAACAGCGTTCCCACGGTGAAACTTGGTGGTGGGGGTGTGTTTGGTGCTAAGAGTCTTGGCAAGGTTGAAATAAACATGAAAAAATTAAATATTTAAGAATATTTTGAAAGTCATGACAAGGAACCAAAGCAAACCTCACTTCTGGTGAAGAAATATCTTTAAAAGAGTAAAGTGTACTTCACTGTCCTGCACAAAGTCCAGACTTGAATTCAATATAGAATTGTGGGGCGCACTGATGTTTAGAGTTTTTCCAGACGATAAAACAAATATGCAGATTTGATCAGAAAGAAGAGCTATTGTTCCTCAGGAGACACGCTCGAAACTTAAGAACTACAGCATAGACTCCGGTGAATATTAATATCAGGGGGAATATCAGTTTGGCCAGTAGAGGCCTCTACTGTATTCTTTGCTATACATTTATTTCTATTTTATTACAAACACTTCGATATTGAAAATAAACTATTTTGTTAAAAATTGATGTTAATGTTTAATTCATTCTTTCATCTCATGTACACACTTGTGTACGCACCGCTGCTGCATGTATCTCAAGTTGAGTCTGAGCGTGGGGAGCAGGCAAAGACTCCAAGTGGAGGATGGAGGAGATGGTGGTGTTATGTACATCACATCAGGCAAAAGATCCTCAGAGCCCGTGTTTTTATCCAGAGCGGTTCCCACTCAGTGACAGGTTCGATAGGAACAATGTCTTTAACTCCAGCTCTCACTTGATCCACGTGCCTCTTCAGAGTTTCTACCTCTTCCTATTGTTGTGTTGTTCCTGTCGACAACAATAATCACACACAGACCAGGTTTTAACGCTTGCACTTTACGTGTCTCTCTCTTTACTTCACCACAGTGTTTTATATGACTTATACATTCTACTTCAAGGTCATACCATTACACAGACTGTGTGGGAGTGAACAAGGTCAAACCATTAAACTTATACCACACCCCCCTTCTTAGCTTTTAATAAACTAGAAATACAAACTGGATTACTTAAATACTTATTTTGAACCAGTATTACCAACTTTACTGCCAAAAGATGGGAGCTGATGATGTGCTAACGTCATACAAACGTGGCTCATCGTGGATTCTGACAACCATGGCTGGTTTCCATGTGTTCGTGATTCTCATGTGTACTCTCTCCCCTCTCCTAAAGGCTGTTTTATCAGACCACTGCTTCTGCTTTGATTGACGGTTCAGCAAATCAGAACGAATCTGGTTTGGAGTAGATGGTGTGAGAACTTTGTTGCTCATCGGTAATGAAGAACGTAGAACCCATGAGAATTCCAGTAGGAGAATACTTGAGACCAGTGACTGGTGTATTCTGCAGGGTCAACAGTGCTAGGTGAAGATCAGTAGATGAATGACCAGCAGCTGTCAGCATAGCTTTTACAGTCTTTATGTCCCTCTCAGCGATCCCATTAGACTGAGGGTAGTTTGGGCTGGAATGAATGGTTTTCAAACTCCATCCGCGAGTAACGTTAGCCATTTTAGCACTAGCAAATGTCTCTGGTACTCCATGTCTTGTGAAAACTGCTCTGAACTGTGCTATAATGGATATTTATATTTATCTTTTAACTGGAGGACTACCGGATACTTAGAGAAGTAATCCACAACCAGAAGAAATGGGCTAGTTTCTGCCATGTTTCTGGAAATGGGTGAGACATAAGCGGCTGGTTTTGCTGGCATGTGTTGCAGGACTCTACCATGCTGCAGTGAACTGCTTGAGTAAGATCTGGCCAATAGAAACATGATCTGGCATGTGCCAACGAGCGCTGTATCCCTTGATGTGCCACATGAAGTGGTTTTAGAACCTCAGCCCTCGATGTTCTAGGTATGATGATTCTCTCGTCTTTCATGAGTAGTCCATCCTGGATGCTTACTGTGCCTCTGATTGGCCAGTTTGGTTGAGCAGATAGAGGGACTTGTTTTTTTCTGCAGTTGCCTGAGCTGATCAAATTCTGTATCTGCATCATTTGGATCATCTCCATGATGTCCCCGTCATGTGATTCTCTCTCCACGGCATAGATGACTCTCATCATTCAGCTAAATAGCGATCCTGTTTTGACATTTTAGCTTTCTGCATCAGTCTCTTGGCAGTTTTGACCGCTGATTCTGCCTTTCCATTACTTTGAGGATATCCCGGTGATGAGGTTTTGTGCTGAAATCCCCAGAGATGCCTGAATTTCACAAACTCCTGTGATGAAAACTGTGGACCATTGTCTGAAATGACTGTATCTGGGATTCCAAAACGAGAAAAAAGTGCTTTTAACTTTCTAATTACTGTTGTGGGTTTAGTATCTGCGAGATAGTCAATTTCCCAAAAACTGGAATAGTAATCCATTGTTATGAGATATTCCTTATTGTCATATGTGAACAGATCTGTCCCTACTTTAGCCCACGGCCTTTCTGGCATTTCATGTGGACACAGTGTCTCTTTTTGCTGTTTACAGTCCACTGTGCGACAGGTGTCACACTTCTGCACACATGCCTTGATCTGCTCATTCATTCCTTGCCAATAAACACACTCTCTTGCTCTCCTGATGCATGCTTCCACACCTAAGTGTGAAGAGTGTATGAGTTGAGTTATCTCTTTCCAGAGTTGCTTTGGAATGACAACTCACTCGCCTCTAAACACAATATCATCCTGATAACTCAGTTCTTCCTGAAAAGAGTAATAATGGGCAATTTCTGGTGGTGCATCAGATTTTTCTTTCGGCCACCTCTGCAATATGACTCTGATCAGCGTTTGCAAAGTATGATGTTCCTTTGTTTTAGATCTGATCCAATCCAATCTGTCAGTAGAGATTGGTGCATGTTGTGCCATGTTGATTGTCTCTATTTCCGCTTCCACGGCTCTGCTTAGTGTGTCAGCCAACCACATCTCTCGTCCTGCGATATACACGACATTCACATCATATTTTTGCAATCTGAGCATCATTCGTTGTAATCTTTTTGGTGCAGCTGTGACGCCCTGGACGTTCGTCACAGAGTAGTAACGTTTAGGTCATGTAATGTTTGGCGCGAACACTAGAGGGAGCTAGCGTGTTTAAGGTGGTTACCGTTATTAAAGGTAGTCACCCAGGAAGAAACAAACACGCCATTCCACCACGAGTGATTACACCAACAATGACTCAGTGTGTGCTCCTTTCTAGGTGAGTTCACAGCTAGTAACTTCCTAATGCTTTTAAGTAAAGATGTGTACGAATATAATTATATATAGCTCTGAAGGGGAAGTTTAAACATGTTTCGCTGTTGCCTGAACTGTGTTTGTAATTGTGTCCGGCCAATGTTGTATTGTGTGTGTGTAAGTATCTTCTAACTTATCGGGAGGGCTCTAAGCGGGTTCACCAGGGCACAATTAGTTCACTGGAGTTTTAATGCCATTTTTGTAAAGGGGTATTTATTGGGACTGGTTTGATGATATTTATTTATGTATGAATTGACTGTTGGTGTATGGTGGATTGAGATTATGTATCTATGGGTGAGTTTTTATCTAATCATGAAATGAAAATGTGTTATCATTGTGGGTTTTTGGATTCAAGATTGGCGCTTTGATTCTATGGGAAGAATTTAGTGTGAAATGAGGATTATTGAGTAATGGAAAATGAGTAATCATGATAAAGGCATTATTTAATGCATTCTGAGATGTAATTAAATTCCGTTTTGTGCTATGAACACGGGTTGTGCAATATAAATGTATTGGCAAAATACTTGAGAGAAATTATGAAATAAAACACGCCATTCCACCACGAGTGATTACACCAACAATGACTCAGTGTGTGCTCCTTTCTAGGCGTTAAAAACTGCAGCACAGCCAGCTGGTCAAGCGGGAGTGTTACAGATTTTGGGGGCTCGTCCGGGATCTGTCACAATTGCCTGGTAGACAGATTCGTTCCATTGGACCACGTTTTGGAGAGCAAGCAACTAACTTCACGGCACCTTGAAGGAGACCAGAGGATAAAAGTACTACGTTGAGAGAGGTACCTGGCCAAAAGAGGAGCAGTTGTGAGGCAAGTTTGAATATTCATCGCAGAAACAAGGACAAAATGGCAACCGAGAGAAAAACAGCTGTTTGGGAAATCAAGAAACACCTACATCAGCTTACACACAATGAGTTGATCAGACTCATCGAACAGATGGGAGCAGAAAACATTACGCATCTTGAACTGGACTTGAGCGATGAGGAAAGTTGTTTTGGGTCAATATGCGAGTATATGATGAGTGATGTGCTTTTTGAATTAGAAGACGAAGGTTATTCTCAATTATTGAAAATGAAAAGTGATATTGATGCAATCATTCAGAAACGTGAAACAAAATTGTCATTGAGTGATTCTGAGCTGCAATCACCAGAGGGTGCAACATTAACACAACAGCTTGAGTACCGTCAGATGCTTGAGAGTTATGAAGAGTTAGGCCGGAAATTAGCACTGTGTAAGGTCCATGATGAAGCAAAAACCTTCACAACACACACAAAAGAGAGTAATTCAAGTAAAGGCACTAGGCAACACAATCCAGTTATGAGGGAAGGTTTAATATCCATACGAGATCTACAGATGCTCCCATTTCAACAGAAGGAGTTCAAGATTCAGGGAGGACAGATTAGTGACAACACTTCTGACATTAGCTATACCAGTCTCACAAAACAGATTGACGAGGGGTTAACTGCAAAACACTGTGAGAGTGATATCATTAGGGGGGTTCTGAGAGTTATCCGACCTGGTAACTTTAAGGATATGTTGGTGAATAAGGACAGTTTAACCATCCCAGAGCTGAAAAGCTTCCTCCAGTCCCATCTGAACGAAAGAAGTAGCTCAGAACTGTTTCAAGAGTTAATGTGTGGAAAACAACTAGACTATGAGACACCACAACAGTTCTTGTACAGGTTAATCGGTCTGAAGCAAAAATTGATATTCTTCTCAAAACAGTCTACCACAGATTTAGAATATGATGAACAAACAATACAAAATGTCTTTCTCAGGACAATTTACCAGGGCATGGGTGCAAAATTCAATCTGCTCCGTAGTGAACTGAAACCATTGCTCACGAATAGGCTTGTTACAGATGAAGCTCTTCTGCGTCAGGTGACTCAAATAGCTAGCGATGAAAGTGAGCGGCAACGCCGCTTGGGCAGTTCAGCAAGAATGAAGGCTTCAACTGCTCTCAGTGTGCAGTGTGATTTAACCTCTTAAGCCCGAGAGTCCCCGGTACCGGGGACTTGCCCCCTTGTGCGTTACATTTTCACTCACAGCTCCCGAACCCTGAGAATAACCCACACATATTAAATACTGTTGTGTTCAGCGGAAGCTCCTCTAAAAACGTATCTAATTCAATTTCATATCCGTTAACCACAGCTCGAGCGCCATGCAAATAAACAACAACATGTCCGGAGTATAATTCATGACCACGTTTTTGTTTATGTGCGATATGTATCCACAATATAAACGGAAACACCCGAACCATTACATTAACTGAAAGCTAACAACCAGCTGAATCCAGTGATATGCAACTCATTAACATTGCATGAAGTATTTCAGAGCAGGGAGCGAAAGTTCCACGAAAAAACGCCAGCGAAACCAAGCAAGCATGTAAATCTTGTCTTACCTTTGCCGTTTTTTCAACAAAAAGTTATTTCCATAGCGATAAAAGTCCGTTTGTTGTTATGTCCGGTCGATAGCTTCGTGCAAACGCCAGTTTAGATTATTTCTTTAGCTTTGTGGCGTCATTACGTCACCAAATATGGAATGACTCCCCGTGCGTAAGAGGTGGTCTCTCCACGCTGCTGCGCGTCGTGTGATTCGTCGGCGATCCCGTCAGTCTCAAAATGGTTGAGCTGATTGGTTTCCATAGAATCAGAGCTTTTCGTCGATATATAGATCTTCTGGATTGGACAGATGGTCGGGGGGGTAGGGACAAGCAGAAGCTCGACGTCGAAAGCGTTTGTGAATGAAAGGTTCCCAAAAGCCCAGCAAGATGGCGTAAATGAGCTTCTACCCCCCTTTTACAGCGTTTCTTTAGGAGTTTTTTTTGCTGAAATCATGTCCCGTAAGCAAGAAAACAAGACTATTAACGTAGCTGAAGCTTTGGACAAGATTTTTTCCATATTTCAATTGTTGTGCCAAATTGTGCCAAACTGTGCCAACATGGATTACGCCTGAACTTTGTTCAATCAAAACCTTTACAGAATATTAGTTTCTTGTAGTATGAACACCAAACTTGCTACAGATGTTCTTGACATGTAGTGGTTACAATTGATTGTGCTTATTTGCTTCGTTATAAGTAAAATAAGGAGATATTGGAGGAAACATGTGGTTTTTTTTAGGCGGAGTTCATTTTTTTGGCCATTCCAACATCAATTACTCTTACCCAGTGTTCTTGACTGTCAAATTAACCCATCCACACCACTCCCCAAGAACCTATCTTCATTTTGATACCAAGATTTGCAGTTTAGCCCTCGTAAAAGCTGAGAAATGCCTTAAAAAGTAAAAGTATAGGATTTTCGGAAAATAGGCCTCAGGGCTTAAGAGGTTAAAACAGACTAAACGCAATGACCAGGACTGCTACAATGATCAAAGTGTGACAATACGTCAGTTGAGTGCCCAGCTTGAAGCTCTGACAAAAACAGTTGAGTCACTCGTGAAGGCAAAAGAGAGGAGGGATCAATATGAAACTATTGAACCCCAGAGACAATGGAGACAACATAGACCGAGATGCCAGGGTTGTACCAATAGTAATGTGGAAGTATGTCATCACTGTTTCATTTGTGGGGGTGAAGGACATCGTGCCGTTGGTTGCTGGAAGAGGGGTAGGATGTCGGGAAACGACATGAGGCCACTGATGGGGGGCACCCAGTGACCAATTGCACATCGCCCCAGGAGAAGAACACCACCAGGAGATCTGTACCAATGAACCCACCGCCAAACATCAGACCACACCCCTGCGAAAGAGTAGCCCAAGTAATCGGAAGGAAAGCCATATTAAAATGTCATATTCATGGTTTTGCAGTGGCAGCCCTCTTAGACACAGGGGCACAAGTGAGCATAATTGATTGCAACTGGAAAAACAACTACATACCTGAGCAGACCTTAAGGCCGCTCTCTTAGATTGTGGATGCTGGAAATTTCAAAGTAGTAGCCGTCAATGGGGACCCACTACCGTTTGAGGGGTGGGTAGAGCTGACTGTGAATCTCCCTGGGAACGAGGACCCTAGTCTGGCAATCCAAGTTCCATTTCTGGTAGGAAAAGTGCC
>SRMA01027037.1:0-25084 GCA_007224835.1 Danionella cerebrum
TATATATATATACAATTATGTAATCTTTCAAATAAAACAATATTTTCCTTCATGCTATCTTTAAATTTGATGATTTTAAGATATTCCCACAGTTCATGCTTTTATGACCAATTCTATATATTTTTGGTGAATGTCTGCAAATGCTTGAATCAATGCTTTCATATTCATTTCATCATCTTTTCCTTTTTGCCTCAAAGCCTTATCTTTTTGAGGCCAGCTTTCAGCTTAAGATGATGATATCTTAAGCATATATACTTTAGCATCAGGGGTTTCTTTTATTTGTTTTACATCTTTATTGCAATGCTAAGATTTACATGGAAACATTTCTTTCTTTGTTGATACTTTCTTCACGACATAATCGTTTCATCTGATTCTATTCTATCTATATGTTTTCATATGTTTGTTATATAAATTGCATGCCACTGTAATGCACCTGCCTTTATTGTTATTAAACATTTTTTTGAATGTTCGGGTATCTTTTGACGATTAACATTAAACTGTTTATTTGCTTTCACATGATTCTAGATGTGATTCCATTCTTGATCTGTAGGGGTTTAATAGGACATTGGCATTGAATGCTTTACATTACATTTGCTGATATAAATGACTCTAAATGATTTTCAGAAAAGTCGTGTCACAGATCCTTTCACACTGCACTTGTAATGATTGAACCCAGAAAGCTCACCCAGTCCTTAGGTTTCCTACCACTTTGTATTTCAGTTGAGTAGATAAGCAGTCAAACATAATACCACGGGTAGTAGACTACGGAATATGTAATACATAAATAATTCACAAATTTTGCAAGGTGTTATCCGATGGCAGTACCACACAGTATCTTTAGAGCAACCCATTCTTTTACAAAGCAGTCGTTTGTAATATGTTAATATATGTTTTCTGTAGATAAATATACACTGTAAAAAATAAAACATACATTTTACGGTAAAATACAGGCAACGGGCAGAAGTTTACCATAAAAAAATTTTGCACCGTAATTGTTTTTTTTTTTGTTTTTTTTGCGGATTATAGCTGTGAAAATAAATTTGGATACCCGTCAAATTTCAGGGTTTTGATCATTACATTTACGGTTCATAACTCTCTAGTTTAAAGGTATTTATTGTAATAACTACAGTTCATTACTATACTTTTATGGTTATTAACCATCTAGTTTTTTAAGGTTTATGTTATAATAACAGTTCATAACCCATTTTTTACAGCTCTTAGTGATGTATAATTTATTGGTTTGTTGAAATAATATGGTTAAATATACTTTAATTAGAACAAATTGAAATTTCCATTATGAACAGATTACAAAAAAACACATGATTATAACATTTTGTTATCTTGTGTGCTTTCATTTGGGTTTCTTAAAAAAAACACACACATTTTTGCACATGTAAAATGTATTTATTAGATCATACAGTATATTGTTAGATTTGCAGCAATAAACCGTATTTTCATATGTTTCTAACTGTTACATGTAAGGTCATGCCCTGTAAAACTAATAACGGTTGTTCACAGTAAATTCTGCGGGTTTCGCATGTTTTGTAGAATACAATATTTTACCATTAAATGACATTTTTACAGTGTACATGGATCAATTATTGAAGAGTGTCTGTGGATCCCCTTTAATGTAGTCAATTTAAAAAAAAAAAAAAAAAAAAAAAAACTTTTTATTTTAAACTTTTTGTTTATTGATCCCTGCAATATATTTAATGATTTTTTGAAGTTTAAATGGAAGCACATTGAGTCGTCAATCTGGTGATGACATAAATGCATTGTCCAGTTGGCCAGAAAACCTGTCACTCTCCACTTTCAATGGCTGGTAGTTTGGTTATCACAGTTGCTTTCATTAGCTTTAATTAAAGCTCTTCATTATACATCAGGAGCTGTAGAACATGCAGGTAATATCTAGGCCTTATTCACTGCACGACAATACGGATCAGCTCAGTGTGGTTTTAAAGGCTTTTCCACTGCGTTGTGGCCATGGAACCGATGCCATTTCTGGAAAACCCTTTAAGGAGATTCTAGAACCGAGACCATCGCTCTGAACTGACACCATTCTCTTGATTTGACCAAGCCTGACATATGTGAGCATTGATTGGTCCGAGTACATAGTAATACACATAGTGTAGGCTTCTTTTTAGCTGCTCGGAACTTCTCACCAAATAACTCGTCACAGAAAGTTATGTAAGACACACAACATACAAGAAGCAAACACAACAGTCATTCGGTCGGGATCCGTCATGGAACTGTTAGCACAATTTTACCCTTCTAACACGACACTATAGCCTATGGAAAAGCAACTGGGCGGAACTGAACCGAACTGTGCTGAGCTGTACCGTGTCATGCAGTGGAAAACGCCAATAGTCAAACAAGTGGCAACTTGTTTTTAATGTTGGGTCTTATTTCAAGCCAAAAGTGTTTAGGGTTATGGTGTAGGGGGTGTTTAGAGCTATGTGGTATGTTCTTAATTGGAAATTTGTACTTTTAAGCGCTCATAAAGCATGAAATGGCGATTAATTTTAAGCTGGTCATACGTTTTAAGTTGGTTGGATGTAAAAATAATGCTTCAAGTTAACCTGACACGTCAAGATGCGACACCTACAAATGAATACAACACTTTCAAAGTGAGAATGTGGTGTTTCGTTTTCATGAAGATTTGCTTTTGTGTCTGGCTATTTTTTTGTCATGCTGTGCGTTCCCGTAATACCCATCAACCTCTATCAAAATTGATTTGGCTTGTAACAGAGCTAAAGGACAGCACTGCACCAAACCAATTCCGCTGTTCCTATAAACCAATTCCATTTTTCATATGCTGCTATTTGCACAATGTATCATAAAGGCAGCAGGTTTCAAAACATTAAGTAATCTTCAGCATGTGCCAGAGCTGCTGCTGCTCACAGTGTTTGGCTGGCTGGTTTGATCCGGTGCTCCTTTCATGGACCAACAACCCTGATGCGCACAGTTTTTTAACTGCATCCCTTGTGCTTTCCCAACATAGACATAAAAATGTGAACTTTCCAGACTTCTAGCATCACACATTTATTGCTTTCTTTCTCTCTCCTTTCCCCAGGTTCCCCACGGAGTCCCATCAACAAGACCACCTTGACTTTGATCAGCGTGGTGAGCTGTGTGATCGGCCTGGTCTGTGCATCTCACCTTTCCTGTAGCCTCAATGTCAGAGTCATCCTCCACGTACCGGAGCACCTTATTGCAGACGGTAATACCATCACCTGCCCTGCTTCCTGTCCAGCCCTGAACAGCAGGGCTTTCAACTGTCCACCCCCCACAACTACAACTGCATTAAAGCAAATGTCACTCCCAATTTGTCTCCATTGAAAAGCACAGATTTGTTCCTCAAACATCAAAGCACATCAAGTTGTTTGAAATGATGTAATCTTGGATGCATGCTTGTGCTGAACCTGTTAAAGGTTAGTCTCAAATGATAGTATAGCAATTGTTTTTATTATTGTTATGCCTACACTGGTTCCTCATATTGAGGGGACCAAGCTTCTCTTGGTCTGTTTGAAGCTAGACTGGTGTGTACCTAAGCATTGTTGGAACACAATCACATTAATGTTACGTCCCTCTGTTTATCTGGTCTAGGGGACACTAATAAGTAAGGGAATTTTAACATTAAAATTGAAAGTAAATGTAAAGAACCAGATGTTTATGGAAAGAAAGATGGAAAGAATGGATAACTTCTTACCTACTACTAATTACAAGCCCCAAATGAATAAATGTGCAGACAAGAATCAAACAAACAAAAAATCTCTATCCCCAACTAAACAAGAAATAAGGGTGAAGGTACTTCGTTCCCCTCACCCACTATCTATCCCTAAACAAAAATAAAGAAAACAAATCACAGCACAAAACTATTGAGTCAAACACATGCACAAAAAAACTTCTACCTGTGTTCTAAACAAACTGATCTTTATACAACAAACTGACTTTCTCTCTCACAAAACAATGACCTCGCTTCTGTTTAATCCCACTAAACTGCCCTCTTCTCTCCAGAAGGGAAGTTGTTCTTTTATAGTCTTCCCCTTCACAGAGATTGGTGTATGCAAATCATACTGGAACACAAAACAAAGAAGCATGCCTGCTAACATTTTATATTTAAATTTGAACAAAAATAAACACAAAGGGCATAACAGTGACACAAGCACATTCTGAATTCATTCAGAAGTATAAATAATGATTGTTTACTTTAAAAATGAAAGGAATCCCTTAATCATTATTTGGTGTTACTAACTAATTGTCTATTGATACTTACTGTAGACCAAATCAGAATCAATTCTTTCAGATACATTTGCATAAAGTCTGGGATTTTTTAGGATTGTAGTCAACCTAAAGATTGTCAATGTCACACATAGTATGAAACCTTGTCCTGAACTAGAACAGAAACATCTTTGTAGGGTACTTAAAAACTGCATGAAGAACAGCCAAACTCTACAGCAAAGGTGAGGTTGAAAGGGGCAATACTGAGAATAGCAACAAGATACAAGGTAGTTTTACTGCATCAACAAAGTCTCTTCCAGACAAAGATTTCAAAGCAGAATGGAGGAAACTAAAGAATTTCAAAGCAGACTGGGGCAAGATTGGAAGCACAAAGATACAGCCAGTGTAGACAATCGTAGAAGCCGTGGTCGATGCTAGTCACATGAAGCTAATTATTGTTTGAAAATGGAAGATGTTCAGCAGTGCAATCAGCTCCGGGCTGCCAAAGACCAGTGGAATCCAGCCCAGGTGCACCTATTGACTGTCTGTAGATGTCAGGCCTGAAGTGGCCTTCATGAAAGAGTAAAGGCTAAACTATTCAAGTATGCATGAAAAATATGAGCTGGGGAAAATGGCAGCAGGTATCGTGGACTGATAAGTTAAAATGTGGAATATTTGGCTGTAGCAGAAGACAGTTTGTTCATGGAAGAGCGAAACATTTTAGAGGATCTTTGAATGTTTGGGAGTTGCAAGTGGAGTTGGATATTTGGAGTTGGTCAGGATTAATGGCATCCCCAATGCTGAGAAATACAAAATTAAATTTTTATGACTGCGCCCAAATGTATTCTGGAGTAGGACAATGACTGCATCCATACAGCCAAACCATTAATTTCCATCTTGCTTGTAAAGAAGAATACAGAGTGCTGGAAGAGATCCCCCACAGAGTCCTGATCTCAACATCATCTACTGTGTCTGGGATTACTTTAAGAGTCAGAAGGATGCAAGAAAACCCAATTTAACAGCATTTTGTTGGGGTGTCCTATTTGATTTAACTGGGAAGGCAGGTTTGTAATATCCTTTCTCTGGCTCTCTCCTTGTTTCTTTCTAGTTCATAGGCATTTCGAACGTCATCTTTTTAGACTTTGGCTGATATGATGGATTGCAACTGGCTTTGCTCATATGTCATTTTATCTTTCATGCAGGACTCTTTGGAATGGGATCTAGTGCTTTGGGGTAGATTAACATTCGCATAGATGTCTGAGTGAAAGAAACCTCAAATGAAAAGGCTTGAAGGATTCTCTGTTCACTCTTTGAATGGAAAGATTCTGATTTAATATCTGTCTACAACTGTCTAACCATATCACAAGGAAATGGTTGATGTCAAAGCAGACTTGACACATTCCTGTTTTTGAATTGACCAAATTCTGTGCAGCAGAACACACACCAACATTTGCATTATCATGGAATCAACAAATCATTTTTTTTTTGGATACATTCGAGTTCTTGAATAAATTAATTCTTTTTTGTGCTATTTTTTTATTTGTGATTTTTATCTTCATATATTTTGACCCAGACTGAAACCATTCAGATAAAAACCTACAGAATCTGCAGATAAAATGTCAATAAATGTGTACCAAAAAGAATAGTATGAACTAGTATATAAATAATAAGTGCTTGTCTATTTTATATAAAAAGTTTATATAAAAGAGAAAATAACAAAAAGGATATACAAATAACTAAAAATAAGATGATATAAAAAGAATAATAATACAAAAGAATATATAATATTATATAAATAAAATACATCTCTTATGACCATATTTTGATTGATTTAATGACAATGTTATATTATATTATAAATAAATAGATAAATATAATATATTATAATTTATCTATTTAATTATTATAATGTAATTATAATATCTATTTTAGATTATAGATATATAATTTAGTATTGTCATTTAAATGTGGTCATAACAGAAGTACTTGAAATGCCCTTCACTGATGCACTTCTTCTAACTCTTGATGTCTGATTCTGATTCCTCTCTTGCAGGCTCCAGGTTCGTTCTGCTTCAGGGAAGTCAGCTGGATGCGTCTGATTGGCTGAATCCAGCCCAGGTGCTGATCTACTACCAACAGAATGCCAGTGGTCCCTGGGTCAATGATCTGTGTGGCCGCCGTCTCTTGGACCCCTGTGAGCACCAGTGTGACCCAGATTCAGGTGCATCAACACCCCCGCATCATTCACACAGCTCTCCTAAAGTGGTTGACACAAATAGCCATTAACACTCTGAGGGAAATCTTTAAAAGGATTGTTGACCCAAAAACAAATTTTTGGCATCTTTCACCAAAATGAGGGATTTTAAAGCTTTTAGACCAGTCCAAGTATTTTATAGAACACATCTCAGGTCCCAGTGTCTGACATTGACCAATCACTCACACTCCTACCTTGATCCTTGAAATGTGTTCTTGTGTTAGACCTGTCTCAGATAACAAGATAAAATAACTATAGTTTCAGTTTAGATAGTAAAAGGCACTCTCTTGCTTTCCTTGGCAACTATAACCCATTCATTTCAATTTGCTTTTATTCAGTAGCAGTCGTTTTACTAGATGGTATACTTTTTTTGACTCGAGGGAAGAGAAACTAGTAACTTTTCTCGTTGGAAATCTGAAAACTGAGAAGCTGATAGAAAGTCTGTGCCAGACGATTCCGACCACTGTGCAAAAATATTTGAATCCTAGGCTCTAGAAAGGGTAAAAACATTTTAATAAATAGGAAACTGAAATATTTTTAGAAGAAAAACCAAAGAGAAATGGAGAATTTGTTCATGTTAGTTATAGTCACAAATTCATTGTTATGATATCACTGACAGTTCCTTAGCAATCAAAATGTTTAACCTAGCAACCACATTTTATATCTGACTTTTGGCAAATGATAAAGACAAGAGGGTTGGTTTATATAACTCATAGTGAAAACATATTGTCACTGACCCCTCCATAGCAACCAAACCCTTTTGGGATTATGGGTCTGCCAGCGCACATGGGGCAAGAGGGGAGAGGGGGTACACCCTGGACAGGTCTCCAGTCCATCGCAGGGATGTGGTATTTAATAATATGTACAATCTGTATACAAAATATGTATAAATTTGTATATTTTATTAAATCAATATTTTTTGGGTATACAAATGGGAAATGTACAGAGTTCTACTATTATAAGAAATAAATTAAAATGTTTCTACAACCATGTTTTTTTTTATTATATAGGTAAAGACATAACATTTGCAGCAAACTTACTTCAAAATAAACTAAATAGTGGTTTCTTTTAGTTTTACATTATTAATCATGCAATAATCTGTTTTTCTATCCTCTCGTTGAGCTGAATGAGGCTCTGTCGTATTTACTGTATAAAATCAATGTGTAGTAATAATACAGCTTCCTTTACAAAGCTGGAGGAACAATGGAAGCTTTCAGCTCTGGTTCTTCTGCCCTTTCATTTGCAGATTTCTTTGAATGTGTTTCTCTAGAGTGAACAGTATTAAGTAATGAGAGCGTAATTGAGCGAGAGCTGTGAGTGCAGTCGTTTTTAGTAATGAATCTTTGTAATGTAAGACTTTGGCTTTCACAGCTTGAGTGATCTGGATTTCAATTATTATTTGCTTTCCTTTTTATTTATTGGTTCCTGGCAGGGCCCTAAACTAATGAAGGAATTCTGAGACAGCAAAAATGCTCTAAAAAATAATTTGTGATCAGATCAGTTTGGCACTCTGATTATAGACCACATATGATATTTTTAATGTATGAATGCAAAAATACAATATACTTTCCGCACCATTTCATTTTTTTATATAGTATTTACACGTTGGAGGTGTTGGGGGGGGGATATAGTATTTTATAAAAAAATAAAATAAAAGCATTTTCAACATAAAGGAGAAAAAATATAGCTACAATAAGTGATATCAGACAACATTAACCTAAATATATGTTTGGGAGGTTTACCAAAAGCGTTGAATCAGGTTTCTTCCACTGACAATAAAATAAAATTTTATATTTATTTTATTTTTTCAAAAAAAATAAAGAATATTTTGATTTTATCTCAGAATTAAAAAATTTTTATGATTGAGTTCTCAAAATTTTAACTTTTTTTCCAGAGTTCTGACTTTCTGTCAGATAATTTCAAATTTATTTCACAGAAGTTTGACTTCGCAATTCTGACGTCATAATGAAAAATGAGAAATTGTGGATTTTTATCATAAAATTCTGATTTCTTTTATTTAGATTCTTTTATACTATATTCATTTTTATACCAAAGATTACATTTTAATATATTAGCTTGTAGCACTTTTGGGAACTTCCTGTTTATAAGATGTGCTGGTGATGATTTCCCAGTGAATATTCTACGTTGGAAAGCAGAAATTGATCTTTTCCATTTTCTAACTGTTCAAGTAAAGTAAAACAGAGTCTGCAGGTTCTCAGGTTCATCAGAATGAAAAGCAATACATCTGCTCTACAGGCATTTCCCCATTCATCAGCAGCACGAATCAATCCAGCATTGTTATCATTTGTTGACAAGTTCCCAGCGTTTGCATCCATAATTCAGGAGAGGACTTCCACCGGGCTTTGAAAAGTGAATTTTCTAGCCATAAATGAATCACAGTTGCACCGTTGGGATTATGCCTTCCTTCCTCACAATCAAATCTAAAGAATGAGGCCTTGCCGCTGCTACAGTTCAATAATTGCATTGTGCTTTCCGTATGATGCATTCCTAATGAAAACCTCAAGTACGTGCTATATGCGGAGAAAGCCCTCAGACAGTCTCAATCAAACCGTAGTGGGAGATACTGATGAAAGCAGGGATGGGGAGCGACAATAACTGTAGCCCCATGCTCTTTAAAAGATAGGATGCGCAGAGGATGTGTAAAAGCTGAGATGAGGATTGGAGTGATAACAGGCCTCTCGGAGCCACTCTCTTCACCTCCCTCGCTCTCATCAAGCTACTGGGGACATTTATTAAACAAGAACTCTACATGTTGTGTCTCAGGCTGTTTGATCCTTGTACTTTTCTTTACCGAATAATAGTTCCCCTGTGGACTTTCTCTGTGGCTGTGGAAAAAAGGAATTACACAAGACTTAAGAAACGTCATTAATAAGTAATTCAATCCAGCTACTCTCTCTCTCTCTCTCTATCCAATTTCTGAAAATTGTTAAGAAAACTCTTTCAAAGCAACCTGGTGCAATAGATTTTTTTTGTTTTGTTTTGTGGACAAATTCAGATTTAAACATATTGAAGGGAAAAAAAAGTGCTTTAAGTTCTCCAGCTAGCTTTCATTTCTTCAGATTGTATGATTTATAGTGTAGCAAAATATACCTTTCATTCAGAATTAGATCTGTAATAATCAAATTAGCATTTGAGCAAGTGTAGTAGAATTAATTCAGTCAGAAGAAAAGACAACACCCCTTCTTTCACTCTCCTTTCTGTTACAACAGCGTTTGTGTTTCTGTTTGCTTCTTCGCGTATGCACACACTCACTGTTCCAGTATTTACTTCCTGTCTCACTCTTTGTCCACGATTGATTATTGTATATTCTTCAATAAAGAAAAATAAAATAAATAATAACGAAAAAAATGTTCTGTCAATGTTGTACTTCAAGGATTTGTATTTACTTATTATTTCTTTGCTGTCATGGGGTGGGCGAAGGGTTAACTACTGAAATGTGAAAAACTCAAAATAAAAATAAAAAACATGTACTTAAGTACCCCCCCCCCCCCAAAAAAATATATAAATAAATAAATAAATAAAACTATTTTTGTATCTCAGCTCTCACTATTGAGTTCTATCCAAATCATGACAGGAACAAGTTGAGACACTGTAAATGTACCAGTGTCAATCCAACACTTAAAGTGTTCATTTTAACACTGCTCAGATCATATATGGTTCCAATCCATTGGGTGTAAAAAGTACACTGGTTAAAGTGTTACATTTAGAGTGCTAGAGATAAACACTTAGGCACGATGTTACTTCTCCAACACCAGGCAAAATGTCATCGTCCCCTCTCGAGGATGAGGTTGTTGTGGGCAGAGTCATGATTTTGGCATACTTTTATTTTACACTTTCAAGTGTAAATGTAAAGCCACATAATTTTATTTTACTGTGCATCACTCCAGGATGGAGCTCCAGCATTTTCAGTCCACATTAAAGAGAGTCCAAAAGAAGAATTACAAAAACTTCTTCAAACTTCTTAACTTTTTAGCATAACTTCACTTAGCTAACTGAAAGAATAGGGAGCTGTTTAAAGCTTGTCCCTCAGTGTTGCTTTGCTGCATAGAGTCATCTCCATGCCATGCATATTAATGAGGTTGCAGCCCATTCAGCAAGAGGGGCCTTAATAACTGAATGTGAATATTTGTCAACAGATCGTTGAAATCATTACTTCAAACCATTCTTCCAAGTTATGTTTGAGAGAGAATGCATCTACATATTTAGTGTTAACAGGCAAATGGGCAGTTTACCTTTATGCTCAGCAACAATTTAACCAGTTTATTTGTAAATCCATTTCTGATTAAATAGGTATTTACCAGAAGAGGGCACATTAATTATTAACCTAAAAAGAACATAGAATCCTAGACATAGATTTTAGATACATCTATTTGCACAAGTGGTCCTGGCGGATGTAAAACAGGCATCAGCTCAGCCCAGAGTAGACTTCCACCCGTTCTATCTGTAACGTCTTTGTGTTTTGGATAATCTCAGATTTTTCTGATGGTTGTTTAAAAGTTTTAAAAATGTATATCGACAGATGCCAATAAAAAAAACACAATAATGCAGTGTATACCCAGAATGCAACAGGAGCAGTGTCAGCTATCAGCATATCCTACAGGTTTAATGCTCTACAGGTTTTATGGTCTCACTTTTGTTCTGATAATTATAGAATATTTGTGTATTTTTGTCTTTTTATCTCATAAAGTAAATTAAACATCCTTTTTTTATGCTTTCAGGAGAATGTCTCTGTTTCGATGGCTACATGAAAGACCCTGTTCACAAGCATCTCTGCATACGCAATGAATGGGGTCCGAATCAGGGGTCAGTACTGCAGTTATCTCATTTCAACTGATAAACAATAGCACTTAAAGGATCAGAAAAACACCAACATGCCATGCTTCTTATCTGCAGTTAAAACATCTCTGCTTTTGACGGCCAGCCAGGTGCCTTGCACCGTGGGGAAATAAAATAGGCTTGTTTGAATTAATTCAGGTTTTTTCTTCTTTCTGGAATTGGAAAAAGGATTAGCTCAGAGAAGCTCTGGGTCATTTTAGATTTGTGGGACATTGATTTACATATCATTCATGTACTGTGAATTTTAAATTGTCCTATAAGAAAAAAATGCAATTCGTTATTGTCATGCCCCATCTTTTACTTGATCAAAGTGAGATTTTTTTGCTTCTTTCATATCTCGAAACAAAAACATGTGATAGATGGTAAGATCATCTGTGATTAAATGCTTTCTTTTACCCAAGAGAAAATGTTACTATTCATAATTATATTTCTTAAGGGAGACATTCAATGCAAAAGTCCCTTTTACACATGTCTGTTATTTACTGGTCCTGGCTCTCCACCATCCCCTTGACAGACAATGGCAGAAGGTGCTAAAACTTTAATGCTTATTAGTTCAGTTTAATTGAGTTTTCAAGCGGAACATTGTGTATAGGTTGCCAATAATGTACCATAATTAAATTTAAAGTCAAGGTGTTCTAAAAAATTCTGTTCATAGTTGAGTGGAAACTAAAGTTAAAAGTAAGACACTGTTGTTTCACACAGAGGTTTATCCTCCACCTTGTGCTACAGAACAGCACATATGAATTTTTTAGGACACTTAATGTTAAGCTTGAATTTAAAGTGTTTTGATGTAAAAAATTTTAAAGTTTCAACGCCTTCTATCGTTGTATGTCATCGGGCGAGTGCTACACCTGACCTCAGATGCAGCGTGTGACATCACAATTAAACAACCAGATAGTGATAAATGTTCAAGTATTTTTATTTATTGCCACAAATCATAATCACCCTATGAAATCCATCAAGGGATGGTGAAGTCATGTCACTTAAACAAGCCATGCCTACAACATTTTACAAAAACAACAATTATATGAAACCTAATTGTGTGTTTTACATCTATCTAATTCACAAAGTGACTAGTATGAGAGAATGGCTCGAATAAAGGGCCACTTTGTTTCTTTGTCTTTGCTCACCAGGAAGAATAAAACCACTAAAATGTTAGAAGCATGAGTTTCTAATCCCTGCAAGACTTGTGTTTAAGCTGTTTGAAGTTAATTAGAGCCTCCCTTAGGAGAGTTTCACAAGCTCATCTGGGTTGGAGGCTGTCGCTCTGGAGCAGTTTGATTAAGACTAGGAGGTGTGGAAATCCTTGGCAGTTTAATTGGGAGGGAGAAAGGAGTGATGACGGTTGCTGAGATGGATCTGATAATTAGAAATCAAATTGGAACAATCAGGAAGATTGCCTTAGGGGAGTGGGATAGTGCTGGATGTTCTTGTTCCCCCTGTGCTGTGCTCTGAAGGTGTGAATAGTTTTAATTGACTCTAACACATACCAAAGGAGTGAAAAAGTCCCAAACCAAATTATTCACAAGTTTCAGAGATATTTTGTGAAGTTTTCTGGAGTTTGGAACACCTCACTGGGAAATGTCAGGGAGACATAGAGGTGAAGAGCCACACAATTTAACGATGAGCTGAATTATTTAAATTTTTGGGGGTTAAAATAAAAGTAAGACTTTTATACAATTCTGATTTGAACACCGGGAAAGTAGACAATAATCTCTGCACATGATCACTGTGCGAGATTTAACAGGTTTATTCAAATTGTTACGCTATGCTTTGCTAGGCGTGTTAGCTTGTTAGGCTCTCTGTAGCTAATGCGGTCACTCACTGAGGGTCACACATTTGTGCACTACCTCAAAACAACAAATTTCCATAAATGGCATTTAAGTAATTAAGACTTTAAAAAGGTCTTTCAGCCTCCGCGGAGTGGTAGCATCAGATTTTTTTGAACTAAACACTATTTATCCCATTTAAATCAACTTTGAACTTACAATCAAGGATTTAATTTTTCAAGTAAATTTTACATAACATAAACATTTAATTTATACTCAGCGAACATTGGTGATTTAATCAAAAGTCAGACTTACCAGACCAGAAGTGGTGAGGTTATAGCTCCTGGATTGCAGAGATTTATTTGAATTGCAGCAATTCATTTGCTCCTTTTCTTTTTGGATTTCAGCAGGCATCCCTAAAGACTTTGGTCCGAAAGATTAATCGTACAACAACTTTTCACCAAAAGTAAAACAAAAATAAAAATAATAATAATAATTAAAATCTTTTAAAATAAATCTTTCAATATTAAAATCTGGATTTTCGTCAAACCGCTTTGGTGCTAAAGAAAACACATTTTTACTTTAATTTATTTATATAATTTATGAAAATTGTGCACTTACATCTCAGGAGTATAAAATTAGTTTGACTACGCTTTGTTCCTTAAATTATTTGGTGCCATTATTTGGTTCTAAATACACTCCTAGTATTGTAAGTAAGTAAATGCTGGGCAAGCCTTGTTTTACAAGCAGCAGTAGGAGAAATGTGATGTGTGTGAAAGCTCTACCTATGCAGGCTTTGGCTTCTTTTTGCTGTGAGTAACAGCTCTATCAGCGAGGCTTCACTTCCGCCGATTTCTCTTCTACCATCATGACAGCCTGGTTGCTGGGACTGCTTCTCTGTATTAATCTCCTTCAGTTCACACTGAGCAATGGAGAAACACACACTTGACTGACAGAGATCCTGCAGTCAGGTCACAGTTGTACCAAGAACATCTGCTGGAGGAAATACTGTGATATTCCTATTAGGAGCATAATGCGCTTGAATTGACCTGAGAAAGGGTCACCCTTTAATTTCAAGTCTGTTTCAAAATAAATGCATACAAATGTAGACGTCACAAGTCGACGTCTCTTAGATCTTCTCTTGTTATTTGTAAATTATTTTGGTTTTGATCTTTCCCCATTCTGTTTTCCAGCCCATGGCCGTACACTATTTTCCAGCGTGGTTTTGACTTGGTGATGGGAGAGCAGCCATCGGATCGTATTTTTAGGTAAGAACTAAATAGGTTTTGACTTTTAAACAAGTATGTATAGACTGAATTTCTTTGAGTTATGATGGACAAATGATTTAAATCTTTATTAATGAATGAAAAGCATAAAGGTACATGTAAAAGTTAATGGACTAAATGATTAAATCTTAAAGATTTGGGATTAAAATTGGTTTGTTAATGTCCAGATTATAATAACAACCTTAGCTCAATACCATTATATTTTATATTATGAATGTCTGCAGGAAATAAGCTTAAGGGGAAAAGGCTGGTTGCCAAGTATGTAAAAGATTCCTGCTAAGACGTTGTGGCTTTTGAAATCTAATATGTATTTTGCAATTTTGGCTAAGCTGACATTTCTTTATTCTGCTTCAAACTGCTACATTAAAAATGAAAATAGAGGGAATTGGTGTAGTGAGTTTTAAAATATGGTTGGTGGAGCCAGAATGTGACTCAAATGCAAGAATAAGTCATTTAAATTGCTTCCAAACAGTTCCAAAGGACAATCCAAAATGATGACAAGGCATTTTAAACTCAGAAATGAACACCAGCAGAGTTCATTCCAATATTTTATATAGAGAGCCAACCAAAAATCCAACTTACTCAACTAACTGAGAGATTCAGATTTCAACAATACTGGTCATTAAAAATTACAAAATCTGTCTTAAAGTTGGTACAGTTGTGGAAACTCCCATCAGAGTTAAATATAGCACTGTATTCTTGTTCACTTAACACTTTTTTCCACCTTCAGGTGCAGTCCTATTGTTAAACAGTTCTAATTGCAAAAGGCCTTGAGATTCCTGTCATTCATGTCTAAATAACCACTTTAGATTGCATTAGAGACTCATTGTTCCCTTTAAAACTCCACATTGAATCAGTTTCTTCCAAAAAAATGTCTACAGTGCTGCAAACAAATAAAACCATAGGCCTGAAGACCTCTCCTGAGATTTGTGAGGTCAGCAAGCTCTATGTTTTCTCCTCATAGTTCTTTCTCCCAACATCCCTCAAAATGCCATAGTTAAACCAGTTCTGTTGCTTTGGAAACATTCAAATAGTTCCTAATCTCAACCAATCATAAAGTACCAGCTAACTCAAGAAGAAATCATACATTCCCAGCAGTTTCCCGGTTTATTTTCTTCTGGAGCATTCCTTTCCTGACCTTATATAACCCACAATTTGGTTCCAAAACTCTTGTTTTAAGAGACTAGAACCACATTGATTTGAGTTTCTTCCAGTAAACTCATCAACCACATTATTCTTTGCTTTGTCTTTATTTCCTGACATGGATTTAGACCATGCTTCACGACTAAAATTGTAACAAACTCAACATCAATCATATGTGAGGTGAATAATTACGAATATTTGCAAATGCTAATCAATTTGCAGCAAAATCTGTTTACCTTTAGTAGCATTGCATAAGCAACTTGTGCTGAATTATTCAGAGATCTCATGCATGGCATTGGGAAGCCCTTTGATTGTTCAACCCCAGATCACAAGCTATTTATTTACGTTGAAGTTAAGTTGAATTAATCAATGTTTTTTTTTTCATCTGAAAGCAGCAGAAGAGGGCATGTTATAATTGGAATCTGCGTTTCAACCCCAAATGGTGCAAAATCTAATATCCCTTGGTTTTGGACCACTAACCAAAAGAATTCCTATGCAACAATTACATGTTTTCTCTCCAAACAAACCTGCAACGACTACCAACGTTTTAAATCTTATGAAAACAAAATCCTGTTGAACAAATTGCAAACAGGGAAAGATAAATAATTGATCAATGTTGCTTTATTTTCAGTTTTTGATAATGATACAGGGTTTGGAAGTGATTTGGCTATCTCTGCATTTAAAGTGACACTATGAAGAAGAACTGTTAAATTTTGGGGGGTTTGAACATTGGATGACTTTGAAAATTGACACTTTTCCATTTGCAAGCCATTTAAAATCTGAAGATCTTCAACAGAAATGGTGAAAAGGTTCCATTCGTTACAGAGCATATTTTCATGCTATATATTTTTTCATCTTGTTCTGAGGATGAGTCTTCTGTTCGTCACTGAACCAGTGTGCTGAAATGGTTTAAAAGGTTGCCTGGTGATTCTTGATAGATGTGTTTTTCCGCTTTTAACATCCACCTGCTCAGAAGCGGATTCATCTCCGCTTCGCTTTTTTGTTCAATAATCCATTTACAAGTTATTTTTTCTGAAAAATCCACATGAAGTCATTTCACAGAAGCAGTCGGCAATATTCTAATGCATCAAGCTTCATGCTGCATCTATATTTCCTGTATGTGCATTTTTAAAAGAGCTTGGCTTAGTTTTCAGCCAACATTTGGCTTTTGAGTATTCCAGTGATAGCTATAAAAGAATTAGGAAAATTATTTAATTGATTTTATTTTTTCTTTGAGTTCCCGCTTTGCCCGGAATCATTTTACAAAACACTTGTGTGGTTTTCAAAATGTCACATCTGAAGACGTGTACTCTCTTTTGTTGCTGTAATTGTCCGATTTCTACTTATGAAGTCTCTGATATGTATAAAGATCTAAAAGCTAAGATGTCTGTGGGCTTCTACAAATTGATTGCAATTGCCTGGAATCTCTATTGCTCTTGATATTCTGTATTTTCAAAAAAAAAAAAAAAAAAAAGAAAAAAAACCCACTAACCGTTAACTTGTATGTTTAAAATTAAATTTCAACATTTTATTCCAGTTACAACATGTAGCATACAAAAAAGTACAAAAAGCATTATTATCACCTTGCCTTTACCTATAAATTAGGTCCATGCACCACTTCCACTGAAGAAAAGAAATAACTTGTTGGTAGAAGTGTTGCTTTACTTTCTTCAGGTTAAAAAGTCTCTCTGTCTTAAAGGCGATCAGTAAAGAAAGCCACCACCACTAATTGTATTATTCTTTATCTGAGGGGTCTGTAATCTCTTAGGATCATTAGTGCCCCCTTTTTTCAGTCAGATAATGCCTCACCTGCATCCCCTGACTGCACTTCACTACCTGATATGTTGACTCTTGACTCTAAACTTGGCACAATATTGAGTGGGTGTAGTCCTTTGGTGTAGGACTCGAACCTTTTTGTGTTTCCCCTGATTTTTTTTCAGCATAGTTGACTCCTGCAGAATCCAGTGACTTTCCTTTGAAAAAAACAAAAACAAAATGTGTTTAGAATATGTTTGGATGGATTATGAAACAACTTTGCAGTGATTGCACAGTTGCAAGTTTTGACACCTGTGTAACCTTTGGAAATAGATATTTCATCATCTAAAAAAAGAGGATTACTATTTACTTTAGCTTTGTATTATTTGCTCAAAACAAATCCAGACATTGGACTTTAAACAGAAAACATAGCTTTGTGAAGTAATTTTACATAACACTGCAAAAAAAAAAAAAAATCGTTTGTGGGCTGAATAAAAATGCAAATCTGGTATCTGCTTGTAGGTGGAATAGAAGAAATACTGCGTTTCCTAGGTTACAGCCATATACTAAGCAGAACAGCTCATATAAAGGCTACTTCCATATGAATTATACAAGAGAAATGGCATCTAGCCTTTACTTAAGAGAAAATATCCTCTTGAGAAATACATTACAAAACCATCCATGCGTTATAAAGGTTCAGAATGAAGCAGAGAGGAAAAGGAGTTTTAAAACTTTGCAAAAGCAACGCTATCGCAAATCAAAAACACAAATAAAACACCAAATAATTGAAAGATTTGATTTGCAATAGCGGTGCGTGTGATTTGTGTTGTGTTGTGCACTAATGAGCCACCGTCCCATTGTGCAAAAAAAAGCCACGAGGGGTGATGGCAACAGAGGTGTGAGTGCCTTTGATCATTATATTATTTACTTATTATCGTTATATGTTATGCATTAAACAGGATTCATTGACAATGTCTAGATTCATTAACCCTTCTAAATGAAGACGTTTGTCAGTAAATTATTACTTCCAACACAGTCAGTTGCACATTGTGTTCTGGATATTTTCCACAATGCTTTATATTTTTGTTTTCACTGTCCTCTGTGTAAATACACCCACGAGATCATCTTATCCTCCTGGTCATCTCTGGGCTCTGAATCCAGGGGGTTTGGGACTTCTCAAGGTTAGATAAGCTTTCTGTTAATGACTCAACTCAGAAAATCTGCTGGCACTTACAGCGAGGGTCAAACTGAAAAATGCTGTTTTATTTTATTTTCAGGGGGGGAAATGTAGGAGTTTGAAAGCTGTTTCTTTCTGTTAACATAAGAAAGCAATCTGTTTGAACCTTCAGATCAGAGTGCATTGTTTGTTAATCCGCAACTGTGTGGAGGCGGACACAATGCACTGAAAAGAAATATGCACATATGTTTGAGACTCTTTCAAGGTTTTTTTTATTTCTTTGCAAAAGCACTCTGAACAACAACAGAACTAATTTCTTGCCACCATGAGATCACTTCTTTTGGATTTTCTGTGTATTTCAGATTCACTTATACTCTTGGAGAAGGCATGTGGCTGCCTCTTAGCAAAAGCTTTGTCATTCCTCCGGCTGAGCTGGCCATCAACCCCTCTGCAAAGTGCAAGACTGATATGACTGTCATGGAGGATGCTGTGGACGTCAGGTGCCCAATGACATTTGAAATCCAAGCCTGTTTCAGTAAAGCATAACTTACAGCATGACGCATCGAAATGCATTTTATGGTGTGCTTGACATTCTCAGAGGCAGATTATATTTGAACCTATTTAAAAATAGAAAAGTGTCATCCTCGAGTCCCATAACACCTTACCAGGGTTTTACCATTATTATTCACACCATTCCTTGAAACTTTCCAGAAAAAAAAACTGGTTACATCTTGGTTATGTCTTATAGGTAGCCCTTGTTTTGTTTGTTATAGAAAAAAAATCTTCAGTTGATTTTTGCGATAGCACAGGAAATACATCACAAACACGAAGTGACAAGCTTAGAGTAGCATAGAGATGCTCAGTCTCATTGAGTGCTATCTTTCTCTGAGAAGGGTTCTTACTCCCCCCTTCATCTCCTCTACTCTTTCGCTCTTAGACAAAGGTAGCGTGCTCCTTACTGGAACATATCTATATGTTTAAGTTAAATAAAGCAACGTTTTCTGCTAAATCCCCTTATAACAAAGCTTCAAGACTTTGTTAGTAATAATTATCTTTGGACACATTTCAAATTTCTTAATCATAGTTCCTCTGGTTTGTCATTAACAAAACTGATAATCTCATCAAGCATTCAGGAGATCTTTTCGTTGAAGTTTTTGACTAATACAATTGACTTATTTCTTCTTTCTTTTTTCGGTCTCAGATATTTAAGGGGGTTGACATTTTCCAGACATTGCAGGGGTTTCGAAGGCATTTCCAAAGGGCACATGCTAGTTTGATTAATTTGTTTTCAGCATAGAATTGATTAATTGTTTGATTAGTCTCATGTTAAAATAGAATCTTGTAGTTAAAGGAAGATTTAAATAATTTATCTTTCAAGACATTATGGAGGTAGGACACTGTTTACTTACAAAATACACCTTTTCTGAGTCACTAAGAAAACAACATGGGCAGTTAGTATTTTTAATGTTTTATTAACCCACATTTAAACTAAAAGTGTTATTCTGTGTACTTTTTTTACCCAGTATCCTCCATTTCATCTGTTTTTGGCAATTTGGCTCAGTTGGAATCCAATCTTAATATATGATGGTGCTAGTAGACTTCTGAGTGTGTCCCACTGATCTCCCACTGAGCTCTTAACTTCACAGGGTCCACCAAAAAATTAATAAATAAAAAAAATTGGCAGGTCATCTAGTCCCTTGGCTCATACAGTGGCTTATTTGCATATATTTCCGATTGGTTTATTTATTTTATTACTTTTTGGATTGTTTTAAAATGTCCCTGAAAAAATAAATAATATAAAACCTGATTTAAAATTCTGGTGAAAGGTCAGGGTTCATTGAATCCATTTGCTATGTTTTATTACAACTGTCAATGCTCAGATCAAGGTCACTATCATCATCACAGTGTATATTGGGTCAGGGTCAGAGACGTGCTGGGGTAAAATCTTCACAAATCAGTTTTGCAGCCAGGGTGAAGGCAAGGCGGCTGTACTGAAGGTTCATGGATCAATATGAGCAGATAAAGCAAGGAATAGGACTGAGATAAATTCAACATCATTAGCAATGAACTGGATTTCCATTGAGTGATGAATGAAGTCTTAAAGTGGTGCAGTGGGTAGAAGGTTGCCGGTTCGAGGCTCGCTGGTGACCTTCCTGGAAGGTCATGTTGCATGTTCTTCCTGTGCTTGCGTGAGCTCCTTCTCCTTCTTCTTCTTCTGGCATCTTTTTCTTCTTATTATTATACTTTTATCCTTCCTTTGTGTTTTCTTCACATATTTCTTCTCCTTTTCCTTCATTGTTCCACATTCTTCTTTTTCTACTACTTTTTCTCCTTCTTTTTCTTCTCAGTCTTCTCCTTTTTTTCCTCAAGCTGAACCTCATATCAGATGTAACCACCCTTCATCCTCTTCTTCTGGCTTCTTCATCTTCTTCTTTTTCCTTCTCATTTTCTTCTTCTTTTTCTTCTTCAGAAGAAGTTATGACTATATTATACTATGTTTATGATAATTGATCCAGATTTTTTAAATGTAAACTTTTTCTCCCATAAACTTTTAATGGCCATGATGAGTACCCCATAAATATATGAAATATCTATGGAAAACTGATCAAACTTATCACAAACTTATCACAAACTCACACACAAAGAGCTAACACCTCATTAGTTTAAGCTTTGTTAAAGTCAACAATTGTATTATTAGTAGTAAAAGTTGAAATAGTTGTTGCGTAAGTATTTTTATTGTCAAGCAATCTGTTAACATCATCTTTCTTTGGACTGAAAGCCGTAGAGTTAAAACAGAGATAATCTCTGATTAGCAGCTTAGCTTTTGATTTATAATAATTTTGTAGGTCTTTAATTGCAGAGAGAATCTTCTAATAGGGGAATGTCTTTTTTATTATAGACTTAAGTGAAGGTTAACTTTAATTACTTCCTTCCTGACTGAAAATATTTGGCTCCAGTTTTCCGGTGTCTAGTCTGAAAAATGCTTGCTTTTTACTGAGAGTTAAGATACTAATTAGAGTTTCTCTAGACATTCTTTTCTATACCCCACCAATTGAGATGCTTTGCTTACAGTGGTAGATTTGTCTCAATTTGTTCAAAGCGCCCTCATTACTGTGGAATGGGAGCCATTATATATTCATCCTTATTACGGTAGGACCTTCCCTTAATGAACATCAGGGCTTTAAAAGGTCTGTGCTCTCTGTTGCTTCCACTGTTTAGCTCGGATTAGTGTGAATGGGAGCCTGAGGGGACGACTACAGTGGTTTTTAATAAGTAAGGTGGGCTTTCACACATTTACAGAGCATCTCCGTGAGGGTTTTTTTTTCTAAGTGGATATTTTGGCTCCATTATATCAAATTATTTGGATTGTTTTGAATTTTGGGGAGGTGTTCTTGTTTCTGTCATCATCCCATACCTCGTTCCGAAAACAGATCTATTTATGAGTATTAATTCAAATTGTGGTGCACTCTGGTATTATTTGAACATTTTACACATCCTAGTGTTATCAATAATGCAAGTTCACGTTTATATTATAAACACTGGACATTTTCCAGTAGAGTTTAGGATGGGAATCAATGAGCTGTTCATATGGCAAACCATAACAGAAGCTAAATGGCAGTATTTCTTTCCCAACGCTGCACAATGGAGAACTAAGAATCCATTCATCATGGCCCTGCACTTCTCGAGCAGGCTGATGATTTCACACCCTTAAAATATATGAGACAATGAAAGGTCACTGGTTAGCACTTTCATCATGACCACTGCCCATTCATATTTCATAGGAATTGTAAATATTTGGATGTTTCAAGTGCTGTAGAAAGGACAGAAGATATATATCAGCAAAGCAATTTTCCAGCCACACACCCCCAGCAGAAACCAAGGTTAAGCAGTGGAGGTAATCTCTTCAAGGTTTAGCCACACATACTCTTCTTTATTTTTCTCTTCAAGGTTTAGCCACACATACTCTTCTTTATTTTTGTTGCTGGGTCTATGGAAGCATGGACACTAGACATTTTTTTCTCATAGTTGGTATTTGATATCCAGTGTAGCCATGAGTCTTTAGAATAACAACCAGAATGTAGCTGTTTATTTTTTTCAGTGATAGCTAATTAAGCTATACATATCTTAGTATTTACATCAGTAACACATTGTGCTTAGATGATATAAGAGATGAAAAAGGAAAACAACTGGACATTAAATTTGAACTCAGATTTGAAACAATGTTCAGGATGAAAGCATGAGTACTGATTTTCTTTTATAAATACTTGGCTCAAAACCAAGAAAACCTGTTAATCAACCCCTTATAATCATCTGCTAATCAAATCCCAAATTATCCCTTGCATCCACTCATAATCATGCAATAATTTATTAAGCACATAAATGCTCGGAAAGATTTAAATACATGCACTTTTTCTTGACTTAAATTTGGCTAAAGTGTAATTGCTTCCAAAAGTTGGTTCCATCAGTGGGCAGCATAATAGTGGAAAAAGGATTCTCCTTGTTTGGAGTGAATCAAGTATAGTTAATATAACTGCAAGCAGTAATACGGGCCAAACTTCAAGAAGCTAAACCAGGTTGACTGCCTACAATCCAATGAAAATGTCTTCATTTTCTTGTCTGGCAAAACCATTTAAAACGTACAATTTCAAAGGCTTTATATATGGAATTAAAAGACAAAAGGTCAATTTATATCCTGACCACTAGTGGACACAGTGCTCAAACTCAGTAGGCAAACTCATGTTAATAACTTGTTAAAGCTAGCAAAGTCGCTACCAAACTGCCAAAGGACATACTGGAAAACATGCAAGCAAACTTTTGTAAAGATATGTTGATGCATTTGCAAAAAAAAATTTAAAAATGCAACTTTTGACTAAATACAAGATGGCCGGCATTAAAAAAGAACGACATACTAAAAATGGACATGGTCCGAACGTATTGAGATTGAAATGTATGATTTTATGATGAAGATATATAAAATTATAAAACAAAAAGCCTAATTTTCTATCTCCTGACCACTAGGTGGCACTAAGCTGAAACTCAGAAGCTAGACACAGACCATGGTTATGATAACATCCACCAAGTTATGTGATGATATACTAAAGCTTTAGTAAGCTGTTGTTTACAGCATTTTGTGACTTGTAGATGAGCATAAGAACTTTACTGAATAAAACTGAGCATAAAAACTATTCTGAATGTTATCGGTAGCTTCAATTGTTTCGGCTATTGTAACTAAAGATGAAAATACATGGATTTAGTAATTGCTCATTGGAACTAAGATCATATTCTGCTTTTATTAACAGTTTTTATTCTTGTTCACCAGGGAGGAGTTGATGATCTCATCATCCTTTGACAGTCTGGAGGTGCTGTTAGACTCCTTTGGACCTGTGCGTGACTGTTCAAAAGATAACGGAGGCTGCAGCCGAAATTTCCGCTGCATTTCTGATCGCAAGCTTGACTCCACTGGCTGTGTGGTGTGTACATTTGTTTTTATTTATGCTTTGAATTTTTAAATGCATTTACTTTGAAGCATGTTTTAAATATATAGGTAATTTTTCACTTAAATAATCCCTCGAAGTTTGAGTCATTTACTTTTCTGGGAAAACGAACTTTTCGTTTATACACTCAGTTGATTTTTTTGTTTTTATCTACTTGATTTCACAGGCTCAGCACAGCAATACAATGAACATGCTTCCTTGTGAACTTGACAATAGCTGTCTTAATATGAAGAAAACCTGCCCCCAGTTTATAATAATGCTGTGGTTGATCCATAACACGTTATGGATGTTTTAAAAGAAAGCTTTGGAAAAACTTTGGATTTATTCTGTTTGAACAAAATCAGTTTCAAGTAGCAAGTAATGGTTCAAAAAGGTATTGGTTAAATTTTTTTTATCTTAACTGAAACTTTATGATTGGTTAAAATTAGAAACTATTTGCCTGTTTCCACGGCAACATTATTTTTTGGTTGAGAGATTAGAATAAAAGATAGCAACAGTAGAGATTACAGGGGGTTCAGTCGCTGATAAGAAGTCTAGGAATTGAAAATGCTTTTAAGAGAAACTGATGCACGCTTCATTCAATCTGGGTTTCTGAAAGGTTCAAATTCCACCACAAGTTTTCATATAAAAATTGTTTGGTTGTATTGTCTGCTTGTCTGCTAAAGGAGTTGATTTTTATTTACCGTGAAAATTCTCATTTCTTTTCCTTTTGCACTACTTTCACTCTCTCTTCTTCACTTGTGAATGTTAAGCAGGCATGAAATGAGGCAGGAGCTCTGATTTCACTCACCATCTGGCTGAGATACGCTTAAACTCTCTGATTTCTCACTCGGGCATGCTCCAGGAGTAGTTTGTTTGGCTGGTTTTGCAGATGGGATGATTGTTCCAGCCAAGGTTTATGAAAGTGTTGTGTCTCACCCATCTTACTGACTCACACTTTATTCACGATCTTGTCTGTATCTCTGTTCTTTTAGTTTTATTCAGTGTTTTTTTTTTTTTTGCATTGTTTCGTTTACATTGTTTCGGCTATTGTAACTAAAGCTGTGTTTCTTTGCTAATAAAACTGAATTAAATCGTAATTGTCATTTCTTAGAGCAAAAATAATTGAGAACAGACAATGCATGTTT
>SRMA01027037.1:25104-62109 GCA_007224835.1 Danionella cerebrum
ACACAATTTTTTGTGAAAATGCTAAAAATTAAAAGGAAAAATATTGATCTGATTAGACTTAGATCTCTTTTCAGCCATCGACATAATGAAAGGTTAGTGAATTGGAACAATGCACAAGGGTTAAATTTACGTAAAAAAATATAATCTACACTTTTTCGGTTCCTCTTTCGTGAACCTTTTCAAAGTATAGTGTGGATATAAATAAATCTGCTGATATGAATTAACGATGAGGAGGAGAATCTATGACAACAACGGAATTCCGTTGGCTCACATGTTTGCATAATGGAATTTGATTAACTAATTTCTCCCATTGTCTTCTACATGTTTTATTCTTATACTTTAATTATTAAAACTACATCCAGATTAAGCTTAGACTTCTATCTATATTAATGAGGCATATGCTGTTGTTTTTTCCACCAAAATTTCACCTGTAAACTCCTGCTCCAATTAATAGCAACACTCCCTTCTGTTGAGCTCCTGGCTTGATGTTTTGTAATTAACAGATGACTGAAGCTATAAAAATGATGCTTCAATCTGTCCGATCACAAGAGCTCACTGTGGGCACCCCAGAGAGCCTCATTCTTCCCCTAATCAATTAACACCTTGTCTGAGGACAGCGGTGCCTCTGCTGCTTCTGCTTTTTAATCTGGCAGTCTGCTTGAGCGGGCTCGTCCTGATCTGCTCCAAAATTGCTGATGTATGGCACTCCTGGGAAGAGGAACACTGTGCTAGTTTGGAAATACTCTGATAGGCTCTAAATGATGATGTGATTAATTAGTTCCTCTCCCTCCAGCACACAAGGTGTTGAGTGCTTTTGTGGGACACAGAGGGGTGTCTGCTGTCCACCTAGCCACGCACATAAAAAACAAATTGGTTTCTCTAGATCTAAGCAAGCAGGCAGTGTGTTCAGCAGAGACGTTCTGATGTGCTTGACAGATGCTGCTGTGCTTGCTGAATGAATTATGTTAATGCATGGGTTGCAAGGGTGTACAATCAAAATGGCAATGGCGTCCTTAGGTAACTCAGAGACACATGAGTGAGGACAAATATCTGGTTTATGAGGACACATGTAAAATTTAATTAATATTAAATACTTAAACCCTAAACATTTCAAATGCAGCACCTTGATTGATTAAATGACACATTATGCATGTCTGATAAAAAAAGAACATATCCAATGTACTTCTATTACATTATGCACCAATATTGTCCACATTTAGGTTTGCAAAAATGTTGTAAACAAACAACAAAAAAAAAAAACGCTTTTAGAAATCTTTAATCACTTGTTATATGTATACTTGCACAGTCACATGGTTCAGAAAATGTGCAACCGTTGTTCAGTTTTATTTTATGAACCCCACATCAGTGGGATCTAAAAGTACAAGACCTGTGATAAAGCTTTTCTTTTTGAAGTTCTGGCCAAAACCTGTTTTTTAATCAGGTTTAGGGAAGGTTTTTTAAAAATTTTTCACATAGTTTTGACCTTACTTTTCCTTTTTTGGGGAATTTACGAACTTATATATTTTTTTTGTTATAAAACATCAAACTGTCTGTTCACATTTTGTGACATTTTTTGCAGTTTTAATTCTAGATTTAATACCCGGAATAGAATTTTTGGAATTTGGTAATAAAAAAAAAGAATATTCATAAAAAAATAAGCTGAGGGTGTACTAAAATAATTATATATAAAATCAATTTTAAATATAATTTAGAGCCAATCTGCCAATGGAGCAAATTTCCAAAAATGTCTAGCTAACAACAAAGTTTAAAGCTAGTTCTCAAAACAAGTGTTTTCAAACTGTTTAGAAAGTAAAACTGTATAGAAACTTCTAGGCAAATTGTGAAGACATTGCATCAAACAGCATTATTTAAGAATGATTGTGCTTTAAAGGTGCCATATTATAACATTTCTGACATTCCTGGCATCCTTTAGTGTTGTTAATGCACCACCAATAGTTTCTAGCATTGCCCACTGACCAATCGGATTAATCGCTAGCACAGAGCTAGACAGAGCATGCCGTCTGATCCGAAAGGCCTAAAATACGAGGTGATTCAGAGACGTTTTTTACAATGAATATTGCATTTGGAAAAAAAAAATAATGGTCCAGTCCTAATAGAGGGCTCAAATATTAATTATAAATGCTTTAAAAGGGGCATAAATGTATAAAAGGGGCATAAATAAAAGGGGTACCCAAAATAGAGTATACATTCAGAAAACATGACATTCTGGCTTAAAATTGTTTTTTTTTTTGTTTCATCTTTTTTATTTGTATACTTTGTTTGTTTCGATTTTTGCATTTATTAGTTAGTGATTCATTAAAAGAATTTTATAAAAAGTCAGAGGTTCTTTCTGATCTAATCAGCTCACTTGCAACATCCCCAGAAGCTGCCTTGTCTTCTCTCATACTCCTCCTCAACACTTGGCTAAAATCTCTTGAGTTCACACTCAGTGGGAGCGATCCAGATGCCCAGCAGGAAGGAAACAACACCATTTTTTTCCCCTTCATCAAAGGTGGTGTTATAGGACTGTGTCCATCTCAGTTTCTGTCTGCCATAAAGCAACAGTGCAGACTATCTGGAGAGTGAGCCCTTGCAAGAAAACAGTTGTCCTTGGAGCAATAAGTGACTTTGCATCACATAAACAATTTAAATCACTTTCTAAAAGGAAGCTAGAAATTAATCAGCTATTTGTTTTATTTGTGATAACAATTAAAGGAAGAAAATTCTGTTATCAGAATCTTTGAGTCACTAGTTATTTGCTTTCATCCTAAAATATAATTTATTTCTTTACACCTTAACGATTTTTTTTCATATACATAATTTAATATGCAAAAGCCTGATTTGTGGAATACTGTTAGTCTCTAACACTGGACTGAGAGACACAAAACGTTACCAGCAGCAGCGGATCACTGCGTGTTTGAGAGAATCAAGATTCAACTGATCTGGACGTGAAAAGCTCAAAAAACAGAACAATCCTTCTCAGCCTAAATATTAATCATATGCGTCAATCGTAAACGTATCTTAATTGCTTTTTTATTTTATTAAATACATTAACTTGTTGTCTTTGTTTGAATGGGACAAGTTTCTGAGCGTGAACGACTGCAGACGCTGTGTGTGTGTTTGCACAGATTTTACTTTAGACTCTCAACAGCTGTCAGAAACCGTCAGCAAACAGCAAAACATTTCAAAAGCATAAACTGTATAATGTGAGAGGTGCATTTGGGATTGACGTGTAAAACACTTTCAGATGGTCCCTTTTGAATTGAAGTGAGTCTTGTAAAAAACTCTCTGCTAAAGACAAATCTAAAGCCTCAAAAATAGCTGTGATTCTTTCTTAAATAAACTTTATTTTCATTATTTTAAAGAAAGAGTTGCATTGTAAATTTTATAAGTACCAGTTTATCTGATTTATTCTGCTTTCTGTAATGATTTTTAAGGCACAACATTGTTAGTAAATGGTTTCAGCCAATTTCCTTCACTTTTTTTCCCTCTTCACTAAACTTAAAAAAAGAGTAACTTTTAATTCCTGCAGAACAAAGTCTAATAGCAAATTCTCAGCTTTGTCAAGCTGCATCTAGCGTTTATTTGGAAATCTTATTGGAAGACTCAGTAGTTCATGGCTTTTAAATTCAGTTTATCTACAATCTAAAATATTAGAGACTTGTAAAGGACCACTGTCTTTGCTAGAAATGCCATAAACTCAAAAAAAAAAAACTAGTGCTGCACTCTGTATAGTGTTGAACTCTGATGTAGAAAAGCCTTTATTCCGTCTGTATTGATACAAGGGCATTCCTGAACAAATATGAGGCTTTTCATGCTTTCTCTCTGTGGTGTATTTTAAAAATAATTATTATAAATTGCCATCTTGCGTAAACTGATGTTTGAGCCATCCATTCTTTTTAAATTCATGGTCACATAGAACAAATTGGAACTGAAGTAGAATCAATTACTGTAAATGTGTACTTGACCTGAGTTGGCACTGAGATATTTCAAACTGGACCTTTGCTAGTCGGGTTTGTTGAAGAACTTGAACAAAAATTCTGTTACTTGAATTTTTAATGCAGCATTAAATGCAACCTGACAAATAGTGATTTGTACATATGCTACTTTTGATTAGGTTTTTTTGCTAGAAATTAAACTTTGATTTCAACAAATTATTACTTTGCTTTAAGTTTCTTCACTTATGTCCTCTTTCTGCTGATCAAACTGGGACTTTGTGATTTAAGAAATCTGCCACAGATGAGTTAAGAGACTCTGAGTCCTGTGCTCTCCACATCGCTGGTAATAAATCAGCTCGAGCTAACTGACAAAATCAATACGGATGCATCTGGGGACAGGCTGTGCTACTAAGATACATTACCAACATCTGGGCTTTGATCCCTAATACGAATGAGGTCAAGTGAAAAGTTGGTGGTCAGAAATTGTATTTTACACCCAGCCTGGACCTGAATAATCCTGGATATGAGGTGGTGGAGTGTGTCAGTGTCGCTTGGCCTATTTGTTGCTTTTTCTCCAATATCCTTAAATTACATTTCTAGTAGTAGGAACATTTCTACTCTTCCAAGAGTCTAAACAAGCTCTTGAAGCAATTTTGATTTAAAAGCTGCTTTGTGTGAATCCTTGCCAACGCTGATCGAAAATCAAGATCTTTCTACCTTATTTTGGCGTGGGACTAATTGCACAGAAGCATGTTTTTTTCTTAGAAATGGAAATCTTTAGAAGATAATGGAGGATTTGCTTTGGTTTGTCAAGTAGAGGTTTATCTGAAAATATGGTTTCTTGAATAAAACTTTATTGGATTACTCTATATTTTATTAAGATATATTTTACACAAAGACACATATTATCACTTAACCCTTAGAAAACTCTGCATGCAGCAATGACCGCGGAATTATTCAACCCAGCTATTGTTTAGTTTTGATTTCAAATAGGTTTCCAAAAGGTTATTCGTTTTGATATTTTTGATTTTAAATGCACATTACAAGAGTTACGACACATAACGTGCAAGGTAATTAGAATTAAAATGTTAGAAAATGCACAATCATCTTTCTGTTTCATTTTACAGACCTCAAATCATTGCCATCTAGTGATAAAAAGATGGGATACCCTTAAAAGTACAATACCTGTGATATGGCTTGCTTTTTCATAGTTCTGGAACAAAAAAGCACAATGCCACAAAAAGTGTTTAGAGGTTATGATATTTTCATGTTGTTTTGACCATGTCTTTGCTTGTTTTTCGGGGGGGGGGGTACAACTGGGCAGAACAATTTATAGTATTAATATGTGATTCAGGTTTGGTCTTTACCGTTAATTATCACAAGACTCCTAACATCTCATTTCTTTTCTGTCTTACTCTGATTGACACGAGAATGCTCTGTATTGTTTTTTTAGTGTCCTCCTGGTTTGAGTCCGATGAAAGATGGCACCGGCTGCTATGACCACCACATTGGCATTGACTGCTCTGACGGCTTTAATGGGGGCTGTGAGCAGCTTTGCCTCCAGCAGCTGGCACCCCTGGAAGAGGATCCTACTCTGTACAACATCCAGATGTTCTGTGGGTGAGATTACACGCATTAAACACAGTAAGGGTGTTGCTTCTAACAGGGTTTTTACCCAGTGTACAGCTATTGAAACACTTTCGAAGACATTTTCTTAATGTAATGGGTTTGTTCAGTTCGGTCCACAGCACATTTTATAACATTTTATACATTGCTACCTAAGTTTGTGTATTTTCTGGCCCAGTAAATGGTCATCTGTGCTCCTCTGGGTTCTCCAGATGGCTGATCCGGGCCTGGCCTTTAGGGTAACAAAGATCTGTAGGAGAAATCCCAGGTCAAGAGTTATACACTTTAGGTACAAGGTCAAAATTTTGTTTCATTTTGTTAATGCTTCCAATGAAATCAACCACATTTTAACCAAGATGTACTTTGCACTATTTTTGATCATGGGACGTTACTATTAAAACAAAAAAAGGGGTAAATAATGCCTAAAAAAAACAACAAAAAAACCCATGATGACATTCACAATCATCATTTGGAGTTTCAGATATTGGATGCTTCAAAAAAAAGGAAATTATTTTTACTATCCATGGATGCTAATGATGTGAGCTCACTTGAATGGTTGCACGTGCTGTAAGATGATCCATCTGTTGCTGACAGTTTCTTGGAGAATTTGCACCAAGAGAAAAGAGAGTGAGCGTTTATGACCTGACGTCTCGTTTTCTCCTTAGTGTATGTTACACGGAGTTGGCGTGACAGCTTTGTTCCTAAGGCCCAAAAATAGACCCCTCCTACGAGGTGAAACACTTCTGGGATGAAACAGTGATGGAGTAAATAAAAAAGCTTAAACTCATGATGAATGGGTTTCTGTCAGTTCCCTTCGAGAATCTCTGGATAGTTTTGAATGTTTTTCATCGCACTCTGCTATACTGAAAATGCAAAAGGGATGCTTTAATTAAGTTATGTAAAGTTTAAAATATTAGAAAAGGGTGGCACGGTGGCGCAGTGGGTAGCACTGTGGCCTTCCAGTTAGAAGGTTGTGTGGGTTTTCTCCGGCTACTCTGGTTTCCCTAACAATCCCAAAAACATGTGGTTAGGTTAATTGAATAATCTGAATTCCCCTTCCCCTTAGGCTGTCCAGGGTGTACCCCCACCTCTCGTCCAATGTGCACTGGAGATCAGGCCCCCGTGACCCCAAAAAGGGAATAAGGAGGTTGAAGAATGAATAAATTTTGGAAAATGTTATAACTTTGATCCGTTGTGATCATGATTATGTAATATATTACTTAAAATGATTTAAGTAAGTCAAAAGATGTTTGTATTTACATAATTTGATTATAAATCCTGAGTGTCTGGTAACATTTTGTCATTTTAATGTCTCTCTCTTCTATGTTTTTCCTCATTTTTACTGATATAAAAGAGGATCACATTATGATTTGTACTGTGTTGTCTTCCGATGAAACACTTCCACTATCAGCTCTCAGTTCATCTTGTGTCTGTGATGTGCTTCAGATGTATTGAAGACTATAAGAGAGGAGCAGATGGGCGCTCATGCCAACCTCTTTCAGAGGCCTGCACTGAGGGACTGGACTGTGGGGACACGGCTGACATCCCGGCTAACCAGACTGTGTTTGGAGACCTCTTCTACGGCTACAATAATCACACCAAAGAGATCACATCCGGGCAGATCCTTAAAGCCACTTTCAGGTGATCTTTAGTATTCCCTCATCTTGAATAATTCTGTTATAATAATGTGAAATACTTTATTATACTAAAATGTTCTTTGATGGGTAAAGATGTAGTTGCTGTGATTTTAGGTATTGATGAAAGTATTGGGAGCTGACTGGATTTTAATAATAGAAATAAATGCTTTGAATTTATGGTTCTGAGATAGAACAGGAAGTTACATCACAAGCAGGAAGTTACATCACAACTATAGGACTGGTTGGCACTTTAAATGAGGGTGTGGGATGCTCTTCCTCTTTTTCTGCTTTGAGCGGCTCTCTCTTCCCTCTTCCCCCAGCTTTCTCTCTCCCTCTTACATCTTTGTCTTTCTTTCTTTCTCTTCCTCCCTCTCTCACTCCCTCTCTCCATGCAGTTTGTTAGGTGTTCATATTTTCAGAGATTTAAAAGTTAAATAAAGTCACATTTTCTGTTATACCTTCTTAAACCTTGCTTCCAGAGTCTTCTATAAAGGGTATGACAAATAGTTTAATAACAGTATTCAAAAAGCTACATTAAATCAATATGTATATACAATACAGATAGGTTGAAACCCAAACAAGAACTGAAACTGTAACAACTTCGTAGGAGGCCTGAAATTAGATGAGGAACATTTGAACAAACTCTGATCAACAAGACATAAGGTAGTTATACTGAATCAACAAAGTCTCTGAAAAGGTATCTTTCAAAGCAGACTGGGTTTCAAGATTTACTGTTCAAGCTCTTTTGAAGAAGCACTTATACACAGGCCATGTTGCAGATTGTAGACTCTATGGTTGTAGACTTCTGCAGCAGATACCTGGCAGTGGGATGCAGGTATCTGCTGCAGAAGTCTAACCATCTATCATCTGGGGACGTCCAGGAGTACCTACAACTTTTACACAATACTCTGTATAGTTCCTTTATAAAATTAAGTGCATATTAAATGATCACAATGATTACGAAATGAAGCTGCAGTAAAATGAAGGGTTTTGAACTCAAGACTGAATTTATATATATATTATTTTTTTGTTTAATTTGTTTTTGTGAAAATACAGTTTGAAGAAATTCCTAATGTGGACTAAAATCTGTAATGGTATTTCCAAAAAACGACATTTCCTAGATCTCCATGCTAAGGTATGAGCATAACTATTTCTCATTATAACCAAGATCCGGGTGGAAAATGAGAAAATTGAGAAAGCAGAGAGATTACATTTATTGACAATTCAACTATCCAAAAGTCACCATCCAAAGTTCTTGTTGCCTGATAAATACAACAAGGGCTCTTATAGAAGCAATTTCCTGCAGCAATATCCATTTACTCTACGTGGTTTGATTGGTGCAGGGGGAAGGAAAGCAGCTTCAGTAATGCTAGAATGGTAGAAGAGAGTTAACATTATCAAGAAGTGAAATCTCAAAAGCTCTGATCTCATTTAAAAGTCCCTTTAGAGAGAAACAGGGTTTTGCTAGTTGCAAAGAACAAGCGGTACTCACTCTCTCGGACTTACCCTCTGTCGCTCTGTTCGCCGTTTAAAGGCTCAGGTCTAATGTGAGCTCCAATTTTTCTCGAGTGATGATAAGAAAATGAAAAGTGACCATAAGAGGTTGGACTGCTTACTGTTTGACTGGATCAGCTGAACCTATGGGATCTTCAGATATCCAAAAATAGAGTGATTGTGCTCTGGAGGGGCAGTGATTGGAAGATTAATGCTTCATCTTCACAAATGATAAATGGAAATATTGAATCTTATGGGGGAAACAACTTTTCGAATGCAATTTGTTTTGTTTTCATCCAGGGTAAAAGTAACTGACCTGTTTAGAAAGAGTTTGTCTTGCAGTATGTCTAACAGCTTGAAGATTTTCTTTTACAAATAAGTGCCACAAATGAAAAAACGCCTTCAAATATGCAAAGAACCAGTGAAGAACTGCAGAAGAACCAAGTGAGAATGATAAAACTCAAATTATCAACCCTTGGGGAGTTAAAGAATGAGTTTATTTCTCAAAATAGATGATACCAATGTCACAACGGATAATATAAACCAACCCTATCTTTCTACGATTTTTATAGGATGGGATAAAGAGTTACCAAATTGGTTTCTATGGTAAACAGTCTGGATGCTAAGCAGGGGTCCCTGTCATAATATAATGTTTCCCATGTAAAAGTAAGTAAAATAAACCAACCCCCGTGTCACTATAAGCAGAGATAGATATATGTAAATTGTTTACTATGGTAAACAGTCTGGCTGCTAAGCAGGGGTCACTGACATAATATAATGTTGCCCTTTTGACTCTAGGTTATATAGACCAACTCTCATGCGTCAATTAATTTACAAAGAATTGGTTGCTAGGGTAAACTGTTAAGTTGTTAGGAAGTGGTATGTGATGTCATTAAAGACAAAGTCAATGGAACATTTCCAGCATTCTCAGTGATTTCCAAGCATCCTTTTAGTGGAACCAGTCTGAAAAGATATAACAACTCAAGTCACACCAGTTTGGATATCTTGCCAAACCTTTGTGACTGAAGCTCGAATGATATGGGAGGAGTAGCATTTTTTTTTTTTTTGAAGCATAAACCAGAAGAAGAAAATCAAGTCGGAGTAAGAAGACGATTAAGTGCAATAAAAATATGAAGTCTTGTCAATAGTCTATAATCATATATTGAATGCTTTGATTTTTAATACTTTAAGGTTGTTGCTATGTCCCTAATCTGAAGTGAGGAATTGTTATTTAACACTTTAAGAGATTTTAAGAGCAGAGAGCTGTATAAACCTACACTTGTAACTGATTTAACTGCTTCCAAAATGATGCAACAGTGAAAAAGAAAGCATCTGCCAGATAAGAAGAATGCCGAGAGATGTTGAGGTTGTTTATTATTCTGTTTTGAGCGTACGCTTGCTGCGTGTGTTCTTTGGCACTTCACCAGAAGTTACTACCCACAAGGCTGGCTTGTCACAGAGCATCTGTTTTACAGTCTGACTCTTTCCTATATGCAAGCCTCAGTTACCTTTTCATGCTCTTTAAACCTGAACCAGAGGTGCAAAGCAGTTCGTGTGACAGCCTGCCCACAAGACAATGCAGAATGTATTAACTCCTGCTTGATGTTTTTCAGGTCAGTAGAGTTGTCTGACAGATGATCTCAGTGTTTGGAAGCCTTGTACTCTTGCAGTTATAGATATGTTGCCAGGTTGTGTGGTTGGATTTGTGTCTAGACACTCTAGGCTTTATTCTTGTCTTGTTTTTAGAAAATGGGAAAGGCAGTTAAAACACAGACAAAGTTTGGGAACAGATGTGTAATACGCACTTTAAACTGCTCATGATCTACCGAATTTAGAAAACAAAGGACTTCTGGAAGGAATTTTGGAGATTTAGTCATTTTAAAAAACAACATTGTGAAAAAATGGATAAAACCAGTTGAAAAAAATTTATAAATCAATATCAAGTACGCCACATGCCCTAGTTATTCATTACAAGTCCTTTTCTTTCAACTGAAAACAAATGAGACATTTTGAAAGAGCACTCTTACTCTTTTCAAAATGTCAGGAGTGATGTGCTTTTGACAAGGGATGGTTATCTTCCTACTACTGCATTTGAGATTCTCATCATTCCATTCTTTCAGTGACTTTCACTCCATTCATTTCAGAACACTGCCTGTTGAAATGGCTGAGATCAGCTCAAGAATAACTACGGTTAGACTTTTACATTTTTTAAACATTAAATGGTTGCCAGATTGTACAGAAACATGACACGTGTTTACGCATTTTAATGCAGGGATTAATTATATTGATTTTAGAAACAACTAATTGCATGTAACGCAATTTTTAATTTATGTCTACAAATGAATGATTTCATCACGATATGGCAAATAATCCTAAACAATAAACATTGTTCAGAGGGTTTAAAGCCGCATGCAGACCAAAAGAGATCAGCAGGAACAGGGAGACACCAACCTATTTATTATCAATGGAGACCGGCGAGGAGACCAGAGATGAGCAATGAGTGATGAAAGTAAAAAAAAAAATTACTTTATGCTAATTGGAAGCAACCATTTTGAGCGACATCCAGTAGGAGGGAAGCATTTTCCACATGATTCCTTGACTGCATCAAAACGCAGCTCCTGCACCAGCCATGCTGAGTCTTTGAGAGGTTTATTTCGTGATTCCATTGAGCTCTGTGTTTACACTTTGAGAGCTGTTCCTCATTCATGACTGATAACGTACGATTTCAGTGTTTATATAAGGATGTTCTTTTTTCTAGTAATTTTAAGTGGGAAAATAACGGATTTGTTGTTGTTGACTTATGTCATCTTGCTTGTTAACCAGTCATTTAAAAATGACTTAACAGTGGTACGCCCACTAGTGACAGCTGTATCCTTTGGTCCATTCGCTTACCAGTTCCATTTCGCTTACTTACCACTACCTATTAGGCCCCTAGGCCTTGCACTTGCCTTCAAACTAAAAATAATGCTGAAAATATTTACCCAAATAAACAATCAAACGAAATGTTACGTGCTATACTTGAGTCTATTGTGTAACAGTAATGTTATTAGGCTAATAATGAAACATTTTCCCTGAAATATGTGGGTCTTATTGGTTGCACTGTTGGCCATCTTCATGTTAGCAAGTAATATGTTTGGAGCACAGCATTAGCTGGGAAAGTCATCTTAAGCCTTAGTTTGAAATGTCCCTTCCCCCTTTGTTTTAAAGAGAATTGGGACACCCCTTCACCCCATGTGCATATGGAAAATGAAGGCGGGCAAGAAAGGGATAGGGCTAAATGGACCTCAGCCATGCTTTTTCTCTTGACAGGGTAATACTGTACAGTCACAAATTATAATGGATGGATGGAAGTGTAAAAATCTAGCCATCATTGCTATTTACCCCTTTATTTTGGGGTGTTGTTTTCAAACCCATGCTTCAGATTTCCATGAAGCTGATGAGTTTTTCCATGAGGCAGACTCTAGAGAGCAGAGAGGGAAAAAAGTAACTGTGCAAACAATTAGTTGACTTCTTAATTAGATACTTTCAACAAACGTTCTGAGAGAATTTCATATATTTGTGCCTCCTGCATTTCCTGGGTGAATTGCCAGGCAGCATTTAATTTATATTTATCTCTTATCATCATACAACTTTCCTCCTAAATAACATGCACATTTTTCTAATTACTTTACCTGTCCTCTGGGTGCTAGACTCACTCAGTTTCATTTATTTCCCCTCCCTGAGTTCTATGAGCTGGTTTTAATGAGTTTAGTGACCTAACAGTTGCACGAGTAGTAGTACTTCTCCTAAAATCTCCCTAGTGTACTTTTCCACAAACAACAAACACCCCAGCACCCGAGTCCATGCTCACTGTAATACAGAAAAGGTTAAATTAAAATGTATTACGTTTTGGAATTGTTGGAATAAATGAAAGGTAATTCATGCAGTTTTACTTAATTAGTTGATTAATTATGTATGAAGTCATCAGTTTCTCGTTATCCAGCATGAAATGGAATACTAAATGGAAAACTTCAGAATCTTTAATATTTAAAAGTTCACAACATGGAAAGATACCGTTATGTCCTGGACTCTTCTCTATTTATTATTACCCTCCTATATCTGCGTCTTTTTCCTCCGCTCCTTATTTCTCCGGTCACGTGACATTTTTGTTTACTTTTTTTTACTCTCTTCCTCATGCTTGTGTATCCTTTCTTTCTTTATGCTCTCTTTCTCTCTTTCTTGGTTCATTGTGCGCTAATGCCACTCTTTATATCGATGGCAATATCTATATTTGGCAATGTCTATGTCTCCTGAGTTATATATAATATAATTTATATATTTTTTTTTTTCTTATTCATTTGTGTATTGTTATAATGTACGTTGGGTGTGTTGTCCAATATTTCACATTTATATTAGCATTTATATTATTTCTATTACATCTGATGAAAGCAGCACACCCAATCATAAGTGACTTGGACAAGCAATAACACAGAGCTATTAATTTTTCTGAAATCTATTGAAGCAAGAGGAACACAATGTTACAATTATTTATTGTGGTGGTTGGAAATTCCTGACATTTTCATAGAATGTGTTGATGTGCTTCTAGCAAATCCATCTGGGAACGGACTATAAACCTACAGACAGGATTTAACAGCTAAATGTGAAGGACAATGTATTTCAATGTCACTTTTTATTCACTTTATAAACATGAAATGCATCCTCCAAGCCACCAACTTTTTTCTGTTTAAGCTCACTAATCAAAATAAGGTTTTCCATACATGTCCACTTTGAAATCAGTGATGACAGTATTTTCTGAAGACATATTTAGATGATGTAATGTTCCCCGGAACATATGAACGCACTCAATGAGATGTTCTCATATTTCAAAATATTTGTGGTAGTAATTTGCCTTTAGCATGCCTTCGAAAAACAAAGAGTTTATTATATGAAATCCATTATTTGTAATAGATCCATTTGTTAATCATTCACCCCAGAAGGAGACCGTCTAAATCGATTTGAATTTATTTCTCATGACTGCTATTGGATCAGTTTGCATTTTCACAGCAGTCCCTCTGTATTTGCATACTTATAATTAGCTAACAATCCACTGGAACTTACTGTTTCTGTTTCAATCTCTTTCTTTCATGTGTAAATTCAAACTGCAGTAACTGTTTGCTCCAGAGTCTAGTATTCCGCAGATCTCATTTAGATATACAGGTAGCCATTCCTTTATGCTGCCTTTTCTTCAGACTGCTGTTATAATCATTTCTCCGAGCTTCTTTCAGTCCTCTTTCGTGTGTGGTGTTATCTGTGATGAAAAATAAACCACATTTCATCAACTATTTGCATTCTTTATTTTTCATTCATATTTAATTTCAATTCCAAGTTAATGGGCTTAGCATTTTACTTTTTATTTACTTTTTTTTCAAGATCTGTGCCTGGTTATTTGTTTTCATTTACCCCAACCCCCCTCTTTGTAGGGTTATGATGCCCAAAGTACCTAAAAATAATGAAAAAGAGGGATAATGAATGTTATGCTGACATTCAATTTATAAGAAGGGATTTATGTATCTAGGGACTCTTTACCAGATAGCAACCAACACCAGGGATATAGCTGCATTCACAAAAGCATAGCATAGGGTACTCCTATTCCAGTAGTGTGGTTTTCTCTAATTTCCTTGCATTATTGTGACCCCCACCCCTTCTCTTTGTAGGGGTTATGTTCCCCAAAGTACTTGGAAATATTGAATGAAATACTCATGAATGTTTTTTTTTAACATTATGCTTACAAAACATTCATTCAAAAGAAATGATTTTGTAGGGTTATAATGCCCAAAGTACCTAAAAAATAATGAAAAAGAGGGATAATGAATGTTTTTTTAAATTATGCTTACATTCAGTTTAGAACAAAGGATTTATGTAACTAGGGACTCTTTACCGGACTCAACTAATACCAGGGATTTCTTGTTCTGAGTGAACCTAAGCTATGTTTTCTACCCAATTTCTAGGCAGAAAAACTTTGCACGTGGCATCGAGCAGCAGCTCCCAGATGGCATGGTGGTGGCATCTGTGCCGAATGAAGCCCAGTGTCATGAGGAGCTCTCCGACCCTGTGCCTGATCCAGAGTACCTCACTGGTAAGAATCATTATTATTCAGATTTCAGTTATTCCAAGCTCTTCACAAACAAGCTAATGTCTGGATCTGTATAGTGTTATGGTATAAAACGTTATCCTTCTAATATTGACGACTCGAGCGGCAGGATTTTAATGAACAGGAAGGAAAACAGTTAATTTTTGCTTTGTCAGATGGTAGAGGAAAGCATGCATTCACCTCAAGACCCCTAGGGGCGCATGGGGGTCTTTCTCTCTGCTCTGCTTTACTCAGCTCCCTTGGGTCAGGCATGAGAGAAGAGACCTGGAAGCACACAGACTACTTTAAAAAACCCACAATTACACTCCCACTAAACGTCTGACATACGTGAAAATTATGTCTATATTGTCTAACCAAGGCCTTATTTTGACATCAATATGCATTCGGATGTTGGACTAGGCACAATTTTTGGACGTCTACGACATTGACATGTACTATAAATAAAGATAGAATCAATTTTGATGAAAAAAATCACAAGGCACTTTAATTAAAATTGTTGCAATAAATATGATCGGTTGTGAAAGACACTATATAAGTTAAGAAGGACTTTTAAATCACCCATGTTCCTGTTTGGGCGCTCAAAGGATTGTGAGACAACCTTTACATGATTTATTCAGGTTCGTAGTTTAAGGAAAGCATTTAAAATGTGTTTTTTTCTTTGTGTGAATCTCCTTTCACGACAGAAGTTATGTATTTTGTGAAAAGAAATTGAGCCCTCTTTTTGAAAAGTACATTGTCTGAAGTGACATCCCTGTGTTGAGGCCGATGTCACATGTTCATATTGTAATTGTACAAGACTAGAATTCTCTCTGAGTTGTCGTCACGTGAATAGGCTTCTTTTTGTTGTGAGGCATTATTTTATGCTTCAAATTATTTATTTGAAGCTCATAGTGTGTGTAATCTTTAACATATGGCATACAAGAAGAACTAGGAAAAAAGCTTGAACACCATGCCACCTTTTGAAATGGGACTACAGTTATGCACAGATCCTTGAAAACAGTGTAAATAATGTCTAATGTCTTTTATGTAGAAAATATGTCGAAAACAACATTAGGCTTACAATTAAGGTTTGTAGGCCTCCTTCAGACGTTAATACTGGACGTTCGGTAGATGTAAAAAAAAGGGGGGGGGACCAAAAATGCAGGTTCAAAGATGACGTGCAATAGACGTCATTTTAATGTGTCTTTATGCAGTAGGCAGGAAGCAGGTCACCCCATGAGTCACAGTGACTCGCTAGCACAACATATTTTTAGCAACAGGTTAACGTTATGAAATAATATTAAAATTCTAGCATAGTAGCCAAAGGACAACATTTAAAAAAGTTTTGAGTTTTACCTTTCAACTGAAAATGAGGATATTAACAGAAAACATTGAATAAAATACAGTATATCTTTACCAAACAGCTTGTTATGGTTATGATTTCCAGTATACTGAAGTTGCATTTATAGTATTTAAAAGTGAATAGAACAGATGAAACAAAACATCAACTGTAATAGAAAATACAACGGTTCAGTGTTGTTTTTAACTGTTAGCACATACATGACATTCAGCGCATTGCACATTTTAATCTCACCAAACGTCTTTATGAACAAACAGCACTTTTTCACCAGCATGACTGAGCTTAAAAGCATTTGAATAGTCTTAATACTTTAAAAGTGATTAACACAATTTGTCTTGTTTAAATAATCCTCTTAATCTCGCCCTTGACCTTATTTAAACAATTCCATTTATAAGCAGCTAAATCTGCTAAAAGTCTCACTTTTACTGCTTTTACGGATTTTCTGCCCATTTTGCATATTTGTGAATTATAGCTTGCTTTACCGCATACATAGCTGGGATACAGCACAGCCTCTTGCTACTCAACAAAAACCCAACCCTTAAACTTTGGTGTTATCTTGGATAGCATTCTTACTTTGAGGCACAAATCGATGGCATAACACAGACTGCAAAAACTGTGTGACATTGAATGTCTCCGGAACTCACCACTAATAATAACACAGCTGTTAAAGTCTTGGAACTTCATGGAAATACTTCCATAATTCTTTTTTTATTGGATTATCTTAGAAACAGCTTCATACTTGTCCAGAATTCTGCAGCTTGTAACTTTCACATCCTCAAATGAGTACATTTCACCTGCTGTTCAACATGCACTGGCTTCCTGTAAAGTATACAGTAGCATTCGGAATGGCGTAGTCCTTCATACTTGCACACATCACAAGTTTCTTCATCGCACTTTCTTTTGTGATACCTCCAGTAGGGCTCAACCACCACGGTTGCCAGATCTTTTAACTCTGCAGGGGTTTGTGTGTGTTGTAGATGCAACCTTCATATTTTCCATAAATTTGCAAACACCCAAGTGCTTCTTATCATTTTCTGGCAGATCAAGTGAATAGGGTAAAAACAAAGAAGTAGTCTAATGAACTTCCTGGGTGCCTCTGCTTCTGTCAGAGCTCATTAACTGACCAATCACAATCCGTTCTGAAACTCAGCATACACCAGTATTTTACACTGATTTAATGAGAATCTCCAGCTTGGATTCAGACTGCTCCATCTTTCATTTTGCTCTTCCCTCTCTGGTTTCAGCCACCGTTACCTGACTCCCAGGCAAACAAATAGTCTTTTGTTGCATTTACTACAGTAAAGCAAGTCACAAGAGTTTCCCACAGATTTTAATTCTACACTCATGCCATTCACAAAGTCTAGTTTAAAGATGTATGAAATGCCTCTGTAATATTGCCTACCAGAGGGTGCATGTGCCCTCATTCAGTGAAACAACGCATGACATATCAGGTCTTCAGACTTAATGGTCGAGGCATCAGGTGAGACTTATGAGAGGTCGTATTGGATACTTTGCTGGGAGATTAAAAGAGGTCATTTGGAAGAGTCATCCTCTGTCAGTCAAGCTGGAGGCCTTAGCTTTGAAGAGCGAGGTTATTTTTCTGTTGAAGGCCTGTGTTGTGTGACAGCTGGTTCCTTGCTGAGCTCTCTTTTCTTTTAAACTCCTCACAGCTGCACCTGAATCTTCCGAGACCCCCTTATACAAAGAACTGATAATTATGTCTAGTAAACAACTCATTAGTTCTATTAGAGACATAAATAACATTCCGACTTTCAGTTAATGACCAGAAAGGATTTGGAGTGTGTCTTCCATTCTCTGCAATGACTCATGCAAAGTGCTTTTGGTTAATTCACAAGAGACTTTTGGAACAGTTTAAGTGGCTTTTTCATTATATTTTAATTATTTATTTATTTTTTTTTTGTTTTAGTAATAAAAAGAACTTGGACAATAATGTGCATTTTTATTTTATGTATGTTTGCACAATAGTCATCTAGCTGTGAACCACACCAAGTTAATATTGAAATGGTTCAGATTTTAGAATAAACTCTTTTTCTGGCACCAATAATCATCAGATCTTGCCTGAAACAGGATGCGATTGAGCTCGACATCATGGCTATAATGACAGACTAGTTTTTTTTTATAAACATTTATAGACAGAAAAAGTTAAACAAAGTCCACTTCCATTTTAACATTTTTACAACTTTTCCTTAAAAGTTCTCTAAATCTGACAAACATCCTGAAACTTTGGGTAAAATGCATAAACATCCCAAAAATAATAATAAAAAAGCTTACTAAATTCCCCTTCCCCTCTTAGTCTCTCTTTATCACCCTCATTGTTTCCACCAGCATTACATATTATCAGCTAATCACAAACACCATCACCACTATTTAACCGTTCCATTTCCCAGCATACCTTGTCTGCTGTTGATGTCATCACCCTGCGACCTCCAGGACTCCCTCTCCAGTGTCTTCAATTTGACAGTTAAGAACACTGGGTAAGAGTAAATGATGTTGAATTGGCCAAAAAATGAACTCCGCCCAAAAAAAACTACATGTTTCCTCTAAAATCTCCTTATTTTACTTGTAACGAAGCAAATAAACACAATCAATTGTAACCACTACAGGTGAAGGACATCTGTAGCAAGTTTGGTGTCCAAACTACAAGAAACTAATATTCTGTACAGTTTTTGATTGAACAAAGTTCAGGCGTAATTCATTTTGGCAAAGTTTGGCAACTTATTAGCACAATTTAGCACAATAATTGAAATATGGAAAAAAAATCTTGTCCAAAGCTTCCGTTCATGGTCTTCTTTTCTTTTTTTGGGGGGGGAACTTACGCTCCCTGCTCTGAAATACTTTGTGCAATGTAAATGAGTTGAATATCGCTGGATTCTGCTGGTTGTTAGCTTTCATTTGATGCCATGGTTTTGGTGTTTGCGTTTATATTGTGGATACATATCGCACATAAACAAAAACTTGGTCATGAATTATACTCCGGACATGTTGCTGTTTATTTGCATGGAGTTATAGCTGTGGTTAACGGATATGAAATTGAATTAGATTCGTTTTTAAAGGAGTTTCCGTTGAGCACAACAGTATGTAATATGTGTGGGTTACTCTCAGGGTTAGTGAGCTATGAGCGAAAATGTAATGCACAAGGGGGCAAGTCCCCCGTACCGGGGACTCTCGGGTTTAAGAGGTTAAGAGCCATTCCTTTTCCCCTGTTTTGTGAAGGACTCAATTTAGTTATTTAGTTTTTCCCTCTCGTGGGTGATTTTGCTTTGTAACTGCTGTACTGTGTTTAGATCAGAATAAAATCAATGTTTATTTGCATGACCTGTGATTGGGTTCACACCAGTGCTTGAATCAGCAAGGGTCATGGGTTCAGGGAGGTAATGGATGCATTGTTTTTCGAGAAATGTTCAAATGTGTTCCAAAAGAATCTTGATGCAAATGACTACAAACTTTTGAATGAAGAGTTTCTCTTTTGTTCTTCTTTGAACTTTGTAATGGAATTCTTTAGGACAGCATTTAAGAAGTAGGGTTGAATAAAACATGTTTAAAAGAAAAGCTTTTGTTTTTTTTTTTCACCCACGCCCTTAATACATCATCTCCATGGTTTTCCCTTGACTGTCTCAAGCCTTCAGTTCAGAAACACACCTGAGGTTAAATTAGTCACTAGCTCAGGTAATTGGGTACGGTGTGGGCAAGTGCCAGGTACCAGAGCAGTGGTTGAAGCTGTCAGGCCTTTGCCAGCCTCCCTTGCTGATTGGGCAAGTTGGTGCGGCGGTCAAGTGTATTTGTCACTATGTCAGCACTTCTTGCAGCCGTTGCTCTAAACCCTCACAGGGCAGCACATTCATCTTCCTATTCATCTCTGGGCTGGAAGTCATTCATCACAGGACCAGGAAACTCCATCAATTATTCCAATGGGAAAGGAAGAAGGCCAGGAAGTTTTGAAAGGCAAATACATCTTGATTTAATTGGAATGCAGGTAGAAAGCACATTGGAACTAAGCGGATTTCCTGGTGGATGAATGAAAGCAGGGAAATCATCTCTGCCTCTTGATGCACATGGTGACTCACATTCATGACCACAGATGGAGATTCACAGCGGGTGGGGACGTTCGGGTTAAGCAACACTTGTCTTTGTGACACAAATCACCAGAGGATTCTTTCAAAGGCAGAGTTTCATAGAAATCAGAATGAAAATGCTGAAAGAAATTGCTTCAAAACAGCCTTTATGCGATGTAAAAACACCACAGGTGCTACAGTCCGCCTGCAGCGGAGGTTCCAGGTGGTGAGAGCAAGATGAATAGATGCCACTGATCATCAAACACAAAGAGACTTGAGTGAAATGGCTGACACATGGATTCCTCATCGCTTCTGAGGCATTAGCTGTGCTTGGGCAATCTCCCGAATGAAACTCTTGAAGAGAGTGCAGAAGTGAGAAGGTCCAGATTTAATCTGATGGATCCAATCCTGCTAGGTCTTTGTGGCTGACTCGATATGGGGGTTCCTGTAATCTTAAAGAATGGTTTGGTAGGATCGATGAGCTCAAGATTTCCTGTTTCAAGGCTGGACCTCTTGTGTGCAGATACCACTTTGCTGGAAGCAAGTGATACTGATGAGGATCTGTCTATCTTTTAGTGCTTGGCGGTGTGCTGTTTCTGCTCGAGTTCTATCAAGGATAGTTCTGCTGCTGCTTAACAGAAGGTGTGTGTGAGTCGAAATGTGACCTTGCTGTGAATCTTTTTACTTTGTCCATGTCCTGTATGATCTACTGCTTCGGTCCTTGTTATTTTTAACCTGCTATCTCTCATCTTTATCACAGTTACTGTTCATGAGTTGGACTTTGACTTTGAAGAAACGCTTGCTGAGTGGTACTTTAGCAAAGGTAATGGTCTGGGAATGGTGGCGTTCCTAAAGGTACAATATGTGTGTAAATGTTTGTTCTCCACTTTCAGAACATGAAAATTAAAGGCAGGGTGGGAACTTTTTGTCAAAAATGGTTAGGTTTCAATTGAACTTGAGCATGTTTGTTTTTTTTTACTTCATAGAGAGGCAGTAATCGAAAGAGGAATTTCATACCCCAATATTATTCAAGTACGATACTTGCATTACTTTAGGGATGACATAGTCCCTATCAGTTTGTAGGTTGGCAGCTTAAGGCCACCAACTGGAGGTTATTTGTGAGTGAAGTTTGCATGTTCCTCATGTCTCTAAGGACATTTTAGTAACGCCTCCACTCAGCTTGGTGTCAAACTCATTTGAGCTTGCCGGCCGCATGTTGCATAATCTGCGCTTCTGGGGACTGGACCAGACAAATCATGTAGAATAAACATTGATTTCCTTAACTGATTAAATTGTTAAATACATCCTACTATTCCTATTAATCCTATGTTTGTATTTTTTTCAGCAAAGAACCATATTCTGAAAAACATTTTGAGGAACAAATAATATAAACACAGTCAAATTAAAAAACTAAAATTCTCAATGTATAATGTGCTTCAGAAGTCCGGAACCATTTACTTCATACTGAAACTCTTCAAAATGAGCTCCCAGTTTAAAAACTAGTTACTAGTTACAAAACTAAACAGTGGGTTAGATGAAATAACGCACTTGTAATGTTTTTTTTAAAGGAATTAAGCAACATTACACTGCAGTTTGTGCTCATCTCGCCAAGGTTTGCCCTCGTGTTTTTGCCAACTTCTAGTATTGGTGCTGAATGGGCTTGTTAAGCCCATATAAGTCATATAAGCCGATCTCAATGGCAATTTGTAATTAAGTTTGAATCCCGCAACCCACTCATTGTTTAATTCGGTTTAATTTTACAAACCCCAAATCGGTGCCATCGGTGCCAGCTAGTGGTGGAAAGAAGAAATAACCACTATAGCTGTGAAATGGCTTGTGTTTTTTTCACAGTTCTGCAACAAAAAAGCACAATGGCACAAAACACCTGCTTGGAACAGTGTATAAGTAAAAGTTTGCTTTTTTTACAATTTCAAATTGTTTTGACCTTGTCTTTGCTTTTTTAAACATTTATACATTTTTGATTTTGATTTCTGTTATAAAACATTACTTTTCGTTCTCAATGTAGAGATTTTTGCAGTAAAATATTATCCAATGTACTACTTGGAATTGTATTTTATTGTAAAATTTCAGGATTGGTGTGGGATTATTGTGTACTGTAATAAAAATGATTTGAAAAAAAAAAATGACAGAAGCTGGGGTTCTCAAGAAAAAATATATATAGCATTGCCACAATTAAACTGTTTTAAAAATATTTTTTTAAGAGCAAGGCCTCGGACTATAAGGGTGAAATATGTGACTGAAGACATGCCAATCCAGTATGTCTAGTTCTGACATGATCCTTGTGAATTTGACAGAAATGCACAACCCTATCAAAAAAGAGGAAGAAACACACAATTCAGAGGGTACACAACATGGAACAATAGAGACTATCAAAGGAGTTTTATTTTTATGCTCCCATTACTAGTGAAGTGCATCCATACTTTAAACAGAGTTTTCTATGGAAACCATATGTTAAATGATAATTATCAGGAAATAATGATATGCAAGCTGACATCAAATCAATTAGCATATTAAAAGATGCTCCATTTCTTAGGTGCAACACACTGTGACATTTCAAATAAAATACAATATAAATATGCCTTCCAGTAAAACAATGGCGTACAATTCTAAACACTAATTAGTTTTGTGTCAGGTTATGTTTATTCATTGGAGCCTCAGAATACAGAACACGGCTCTCGGTTATTCTTGTTATGACAGGTGCTCCTTTAGGACGTTTTCTGCACAACAGGGAACTTCAAATGTTATCTATACTTTTTTGAGCTGTCAGTGATTTGAATTAGAGGAGCATGTCGCACCTTCAGGGGTGGAATTCCATTCAGTTTTCATGCCGGTTTGTGATATATGTGTAGTCTTTATGCATGGTGGCTTGCTGCTCAGCTGTTATCTTGTGGTTTGTAAACCAGAATGTCATATTTTTGTGTCTATTCTAAAGCTGCTTTTTTACAGCTCCATCTCCAAGGTGTTTCAACATGATCGAGAGGCTCATACAGTCCATTATAAGATGTTTTTGAGCAGCAAAAAAAGAGTTTGTGTTTGATTCTGTTACTTGCATTACATAACCCCACATTGAAAGTTAAAATCAGCATTTTTTGATTTTCAGTTTATTTCTATTCAAAGACGACATGTTGCGTTTGTTTTATTGTTTGTTTACTCTGCTGCATCTGTCGATTAAATATGGAGTTCTTTAATAGCAACTCAGTCAGAAACTATTGTCCAACTAATCTGAGCAGATATTTGCCTGTTCATTACACAAGTATTGTTTATTGTTTTTCCATTTTTCCTGCATGGCCCATTTGTTCAAAAAGGCCCCTAAAGCATCTTATATTTTTCTGGTTTTCACCGATCTGTGCTATAAGCCAGGCTGAGTAGTTCCAGAATGTCACTGATAAATATTCTCTCATTAAACAACTGGAATCCGGTTGTGGATGAACATTGTCAAGAATGCTAATAATTAGCTGCTAATGATTAAATAGTATGTTTGCAAATTCAGTTTATTTGCAACTGAAAAAATTCACACACACACGCATACACGCACACACATCTTTTTCTACCCATGGTTTACATTCACAAATGTTTTGATGACTTTGTGAAATAAATATACATTGTTTTGTTGAAATTGAGAAAAAAAAGTCCCATTAAAATTCATTGTTGGTGCGGTACTTGATAGCAATCACTGTGGGGTTCCGTTTATTCTCTGACACTGATTAATGGCATAGAATTGCTGAAACCAAATCCTGCTGTAAAGTCAATTAATTAGCCAACAACATTAGATGTGATAATTAATACAGTGGGTGTCACAGCATGGGTCCTAGGTCCTTCCTAGGTGGCCTTTCAGATGCCTGCTACACGCAATCACCCCTCTTTTTTCCATCTGATGTGATCTAGGCTACCAATCTCAGCTTATTGAAAAGGCATATTTAAATATCCTAAAACTGTAATACTTTTAAAAGATCAAAATAAATGCTATTCATTAACATATTATCAAGTACCTACATTAAATTTAGCTGCTATGCAAAATGTGAGAAAAAACTGAACCACAAAATTAGTTTTGCATTATTAAAGTTTGGCCGACCGATATAGGAATTATAGGAATTAAACATGGTTTAAGACAAATGTGCACACACTGGTACCCACTTTCAAAATGACACAAAAGTTGCATGTTAGTCTATTTAAAATGTGAGAAAATGCATGATCGTTATTCAATTTAAGTTTACAGACTCCAAATAAGTGATATCAGTGCCATCTAGAGGTGAAAAGAAGGGATAACCCTGGAAGTACAAGACCTGTTACATGGGTGTATGCTGTTTTATGATTTATACGATTTTTTTTTTTTATTTTGCCTCAACACTTGATTTTTTTGTTTTATTATAAAACATAAAAACTGTTCACATTTTTGCTGTTCAGTACAATTGTAATCGTGTACAATTTCAGGTTTGTTGTGGAATTCTTGTGTAATGTAATGAAAAATATTTGTAAAAAAGAAGCTGGGGTTGTACTAAAAATGATATCAAGTATTACCACAAAAAAATCAAAAAAGAAAATTGTAAAATGCCTTTAGTCGTCTAGATGCGGTAAATGTGACTTTCTGAATTGTGGCGCAAAGTGGGAGCAAAGAAGATTTAAGGGACTACGAATATGTATTGGTTGTTGGTGCTGGTCTAAAGGAATAACAATAAAACGATCTACTCGGATTATCATGCTCAACTATTTCTAACAGCAGTTGTTGTCTATTGATGTCATGGACATGTAAGAACAAATAACCACACGTTACAACTAACACCACATTTCCACCTGAGCTTAATAATGGCACAACTCGGCTTGGTATGGCTTAGCTCTACTCACCACATATAAATATCCTTCGGAAATCTACCTTCAATAAAGGTTCCATCATTATTTCCCCAAAAATAAAAAGTTCTAAGACAATAGGTCCAAAGCATGCTGTAAGCTCCTATAATCACTTCTCGCTCTATTTTCTCGCCCTCCTTCTTCAGAAAAACACACTTTTGAGCTTGTTCTGTTACTGTGGAAACAATCAAATTGTTCCTAAAGTCAACCAATCCATAAATTCCAGCTATGTAGGAAGAAATTTGATGTCCTTTTGCATATTCCTGTGTTGACCAAGTACAAGACAGCAAGCTCAAATAGGAAATAAAACCACATTGATTTGCATGTTTTACTCGTTTTTGTACCTATTAGATAAGCAACGACACCATGTCTACATAGAAACAGTTTTTGTTTACAAAGACACATCATTATTTGCATTCTATACTTAAAATATAATAAAAAATAAGACAATCATCTTATTTTAATTTATTTTGGAAAGGGCTATAGGTACTATGGAAATTAGCTTAGAGCTGAAGGGAGCAATTGTTATGCTTAGGTGCAGTCTAGTTAAGGATGGAGACAGCAGCGCTGGTGTCAAGGATTCTTCCTCCTTGCAGTTTTTTTCACTTTGCAAGCCCTTGTTGATCACTGACATCCGTCTGCATGACAGGGATTCATTCTGCAGCTCACAGCCTGTCTCCCAAAGTCCCTCTCAATTAAAATGGCAGCATATGGCCCAGTGACCAACAGAGCCCAGAGGCGGCGATCCACTCTGATGTCTAGAGATTTAGAGAGAGAGAGAGAGAGAGAGATGTCCCTCAGTATAGCTGAGACCGAAACTATGTCACCTTGATCTTTAAAGAACTGGCCGCTCTTCTTTGAATCTCTATATTTGGGAAAGATAGATCTTCTTGGTTGATAGAGAGCTCCTCAACGGCACTCACATGGTAAGGGTGTAAATTGGTACTCATTAAAACAAAAATCATCCTAAGGTGTCAGTGAGATGCTTTAATAGCCCAAAACAGTAAAATTGTGTTTGAATTGTAACACCCTTCTGCATTTGTGACAGAACAAAAGAACATTGCCTGCAATCTGTCATTTCACACACGCTGCTAAAAACGTGCGACCGTGGTGTTATTGTCATTTGAAAGAAAGTCCTTAAAGAAGTTCCGTCAGATCAGTTGTTTCATTAACTGCCCGGTTTGATTGATGAGCAGAAATGTTGATTATTATAAAGAAAATTTGATTATGTTTTGTTCCCACTTCAACACAAAGTAAGCGTTAAATAAGCTTTTTGTGATCTCAGCACGCTGTACAGATGCAAACAATGCATTAACTGTGTTTAGAGTAAAGTAGCTAAATTGTTAAAATTGAATATCAATGTCTTTCCGAGTCTATAATTTTCATAAATGACTTTTGTTACATTTAAATAAATTGCCTTTTGACCTTTTAATATTAAATACGTAGCTGGGTTCTCTCGCATCAAACACAATTTGTTGGGAAATACTGGTAACCATGATATACATACACTTTCATGAGTTATATCTTAGTAACCCATTATTCAGGGTGTACATTGCAAAATAAAAGCACACTTTGTTTGTTTTTGTACTCTGGCAAACATTTGGGAACAAAAATGAATCAAAGACTTTGAATTTGTTGTTTTATTTTCATATTCAAACGATTGTTTTGGCTGATTATGCCTTTCTAGAGATGGCACCCCCCCAAAGACATGCAGCAGAAAGGGCACAGTCACTGATCTTGTGTTTGTGTTGTGAAGTTCAGCCATACAGTATTAATCATTCTGTCAGACAATGAGAGTGTGGTGTCCATGGGGTAAAAAAGAAGATGTAGGCCTTGAAGCTACGAGTTCCAGCAGAGTAAAAAGAAGAGATGGGCTGTGTGTTGGATGCATACTATGTAGCCAATGTCTGTTCTGAGCAGCTCTGACACTGCCACACTCTGCAGGGGCACCGACACTTTCTCTTTTAGATGGGTTTAAGTGGGACCTGCACAAGGTGAGGATAGTGCAAGAGCAGTGGCTTTTGAAGCTTATTCATCACGTCTGTGCTGTGTGTGGGAGAGTGCTTTACTCCAGAGACCACCAGAGCAAGTGGACTTTAGGTTCTCTGATCCAAACTCTCTTTACTCAAATTTGTCACTGACCAGTTGTGTGTATGTTTAAATATTGCCTAACAACATATTAGAAAAGAGCGAGCTTATTATATGGATAGTGCCATTTTAATCACAAATCTATGTTGATTTTTTTCAGTTCCCCAAAACTCTAATTTGAGGAACATGAGTGTTTTCTTTAGCACAAAAGTGGTTTGAGGAATATCTAAATTTTCTTTTCCAAACTTTCTCAAAAACCTCAAAGTCTTATAAACATAAACATTTCAAATTTAGATAGTAATATTTCAAGAAATATTTCAAAATAAGTATTTTTTTTTTCCAAAATGTGATAACTCCATGGCCCTTTTTTTCACAAAACACGAAAAATCCAATGTTTTAATATAAATTATGGCTCCAGAGTTGATTGGTATGACATTGTCAGAACCCAAATACAGATATTGGACAGTATTGACTGTAATTTGCTGGAAAATGGTCTGAATTAATTTTGTGTTAATAGAACTAACAAAAATAAATTGAAAACAAAGACAATAAAATCAACCTAAAATCAAAAACAATCAAGTAAATTACCATAAAAATCAACGTTGACTTTAAATACACTCCTTTTTTTGTTGCTTTAATTTTTCAGCTGCAGAGTTCGCATCTCAGATTTTGATTGCACTTTCAGAATTTCCTTTTTCACGTTCTAAGTTTTTCTTTATGATGTATATTTATCAATTGTGGTGGCCCAAAGAGGGAAAAAGGACCCCGAACTTCCAATAGATCTCTCATTTTCCACTATGATGCATTGTCACGTTCACACAATGTCAGGTTTTTGAAATATAAACATATACAAGGCTTTTTGGTTCAGCATTTCAGAAACAGAAAATAAAATAAATAAATAAATGAAAAAAGCATGAGCTGAAGCACCTGCGATCGGTTCATAATTGTACCGCTTCTATCAGCTTACAGATAATATAATTTCATTAGTTCTGCAAATCCATTTTCGAAATTGGTTTCTGGTCTTAAATTATTCTGAAAGTGAATCTATAATGATGTCAACTGGGTTAATTTTGTTTGTTTATTTATTTATTTATTTATTTACAGAGAGAACAAAATTGTTTTATTAGGATTTGGCCATTCAGAAAGCAATATGCTTTGCACCTTTGCCTTCATGTTGCAGAGTGGATATGCCTTAGGTTTTTGTGATCAGCCAGATGTGCTGTATATTAAGGTGGGTTTAAATTGAAACATGGCTATGTATTCCCTAGATGACGTGGGAGGCTGACAGTTGCTGTAGGAGACGAGATGATTGATTACACCTCCCGCTCAACATATGGTCAGATTCGAGATTTTACCTCACAGGGTAACCAGGGGTAGAAAAGCAGTGGCTCCTATATTGAAGAGAGTTGGATGATGAATGGAAAATGTCACAGAGGATTTCATTCACACAGATCGGCAGAGCTACTGCTATGTCTTCTATTAATAATAATGTGCGAATCATTTAATGTTTGAAGTCATTTTCATATTTTTAATCTCAACCTGTGCATGATTTTCAGGTTCTGAATCTTGATCTAAAGCTAAATGGCTTCCATCAATAAGAAAAAGTTCATTAAAAGTAGTAGTCATCAAGGGATGAGCTTTTAGTACCAGAATTTAAGCTGAAGGCATCAATGCTTCTTCCTCTTCTTCCTGGATTATTGGTGGTCAGGATGATTGAACAAACACTTATGTATAATGCTAAATGCACTTTAAATAAACCACTCCGCTGTTTATCTTTTTAACTGTGAACATTTAGTTAGCAAACATTTTCCCTACAAATCCCAGTTTATTGCAGCACAGCACAAAACTAGATTCATTTCCAGTTTTAGCTTTTTTATTCTATAAAACATGTATTTGATTATATGGTATGTTTTTTTTTGTACTTTGGAAGGTGTCCCTTGAGTTGCCTTAAAAGGGTCCTATAAATGATTATTTTATTTTTGAAGAAATAAAAGTGGTCAGTGTTCATAGAAGACACATTATTGGTGTGCATTGTAGATTCTGCATTTGTTTAATAAGGAATAAATGCAGAAATAAACATATTTCTGGTCAGGCTTCCATAGATAAACCTTATCATGTCACCGTTTGTTGATTTCAATAGTTCAAGGATTAAATAGTTTGGGTTTGATGACAATGACAATTGGATTGGATATTGTTGAAAATTAAATGTTAGAATCAAATAATCAAATAAAAAAGCTTTATTATGGGATGGTTCACAAAAGTCTAACTGCTTCTTCTTCTCCTTCTGATCCCCTTCTGCTTTTCTCTCTCTCTCATCCAGTCTTTTGAATAAGACCTTTTTTGCTTGGAATATGTAAATAATTCCCAAATCATCCAATCAAATCACCTAAATCATAAAAAAGGCAAACTGTTCTTAGAACTTAGTCTTCTGCCCATTTGCTGCCTCTGTCACAATCACTAAATTCACTCTGAGCCTAGAGCCTATGCTCTAATAGAATTTAAACTGGATCCTAGCCTTCTTAGCTTTGTGGTCTCAAAACTTTTTTCAATACATACATTTTTTCAATGATGGTTATACAAGTACGTAGTTTCAAAAATAGTTTATTACATATTAGTGTGATGAAATATTGTGATATATTGTATCCTGGACATAACATGGTATGTATCATATTGTGTGCAGAATGTATCGTTACACCCCGACTAAACTACTACGCGTTCCAATATTTGCCTAGACATTCTATAGAATAGATAAATGTAAGCACAACTTTTGTTCATAGTAGCCGTGAGAATCTTGTTAAAAAATCCATTATTTTTGTTTTTCAGGAATGGTGAACTACAGCGAGGTCACTGGTTACCCACTGGTTCAACACTGGAAGCTGCGCTCTGTCATGTACCATGTGAAGCTCAATCAGTGGAGCCTCTCCCAAGGTAAACATCCAAGTTTAAAAGATGCTTGCGAAAACCAAATGTTTATTCAACTGACAAACAAGAATAAGATAAAAGTGTAGCATATCTTGTAAAAACAACGCCTCTTAGAAATATTTATTTAATTATGCTCAAAAGCAATGAGTGCATGTTATTTGTATATTGATGCTTTGTTTTTGTAAAATTTTTGAACATTCATTTATTTTAACCTTTTAATGACAATCCGATTAATCACAGACAAGCTAATTCATCTTATATGGATATTAAATGTACCAGTTTTACTTAAAACTCATTTATTATCCAGTTATAGCCGGATGGATTATAGCCAGAAAAGGTTTAGGGCTAGTTGCTTTTTTATTTTCTTTTTTTTCTTCAGGGTCTGGTAGACAGGAGTGATCTCAGTGTGATAGATTGGTTGTGTTGGCTGGGTAGTGAAGCAAAAACTGAATATCAACCTCTATGGCAGGCTGAGGGGAAAGAGGCCATTCTCATTGGTTTGCTGGCTGTGGATGTGACTGTGTTTAAAACATTAAAACATTTTACATTCACTCTCCTTCACAGGGACTAGAATTCTGTTTAAAACAGATAGAAACATTTTGGGGTGGAGCTATCTATTTTGTGAACCAGTTGGAAACATGATTGTTCATAAAAAAAAAAAAAAAAAAAAGTTTAAGTTATACGCTTAAGTTATATACTCCATAAACATAGATCAAAATTGTTTTGTTACTTATGATTATAATTCACAGGCTTTTTTATTATTAGCACAATTACTTGATCATTGTGTACATTTAATAGCATAGTAATGAATTTTACATAGTCTTATAGTATTATTTTACATACTCTTAAATAAACTAAACAATGAAACAAAAAAGAACTAAAAATTTAAAAGAGGATAGATAAATTATTTTTTTTATTATTATTGTTAAAGCGTCTTCAGTGGCCACTAGTGCACAACACAACTGCCAATCAACAATATTTCAAATCAAATCCACCACAGCAAATCAAAAACACTGATGCAAATCAGACATGCATCTGAAAATCAAAAACACTGATGCAAATCAAAAACATGACAGCAAATCAAAAACGCAGCAGCAAATCAGAAAGATTCTTAAAAACAATGCTGCAAATCAAAAACTCGACAGCAAATCAAAAACATGACAACAGACCAATAAATGCGACAGCAAATCAAAAACTCGACTGCAAATCAGAAAAATCTTTATTTGTGTTTTATTCACAGTAGTGTTTTCGATTTTCAAAAATTTTGAAGTTGTGAAGTTGTGTTGAGGACCACCACACTGAACATTCACATAAATGCAGTTTATTAAATGTCTTTTGGGAGGAGTCTATCTGGAGCCACACCTACTCCAATTATTCTATCAACCCTCTTCCATATAAGCTGGTCCTTCCTCTTTTTCCCTGACTCAGTCTGAATCAGCTTCATCGCTCCCACCTACCTTCCCTTCACCTCTCATGGGTTCTACTCAGACGCATCCGAGCAAGACAGCAAGCCTGCACATTCATACCACCACACACGCTTATGAACTTAAAGCAGGTCCAGATATTTGAACTCCAAAAAGTTTAATTCAGCCATCAAACTAAATTTGTTTTAAGTCTTCTTTTTGTAGAGTAGTGGAGTGTTCAAGAAGATTTTTAGTCAAACTTCATTCTAAACGAACTTCTTTCCTTGTTTCAATCAAAGCTGCAACAGATTTTATTCCCTTGTTCTTTTTAATTTTAACAGTGCACTAAAGCATGTGTAACTACTTTAAAATCTGTTCATTCAGGCATCAAGCAACAACACTTTGAGTTCTTCAACCATATTGTTTGCAGGCTGAACATTACAAATCTGATCTATGACTTTCTGACTCTTGCTCCTGTGTGCTCCAGCCTTCAGTTCAGCTATTCACTCTTTGGACGGAGCAACTCTACGGAGCGACTTTGTGTCCATTTTAAAAGAGTTCGGCAACCATTTCATCCAGGAGGCAGTGTATGGCTTTGAAGAATCCTGTACTATTTGGTATCCCAACAAACAAGTCCAACGCCAGCTCTGGCTGGAGTACCAGGATATCAGCAAAGGTATGATGCTATTTATTTAGGTGTATTTTGCTTATTTACTTTAAAGTAATGGAATAATAATGTTTAATTTTATTTATTTATTAATTTACTTAGCTTATTTAATGAAAGGGTTGAAATTTCTAGTGCACATTTCTTATTACAATAAACCCATTTGAACAATTCTGTTATGCAAGATTTAATATGAGCACAGAGAGTGTTAATACAAAATAGAATAGAGATATGTTTATTGGTGCATTTTAAAGTTTGTCTATGAACATAAACTCTGGAGAGCTTATGGGGAGAGGAAGTAAAATGCAACCGATGGCATCTGTTCAGTCAGTAAAAGGGGGTAAGGGCAGATGTGAGAAAGATGGCTGGCTAAAGCTGAATGCAGGCCAGTGCCAGTGGTCGCTCAGGAGGCCCCCGGGCTCCAGACCAGCTCACCTAGTTTTTATGCTTCATCTCCAGTCAGCTGATCCCATATCGCCACACAAGGTCAGTCAGAACACAAGTGAAAGTCTAAAAGGGAAGCAAAGAAGTGATTCTGAAAAACTGGTCCTGGAGGAGACCTTAGGTTTCTTTGTTTTTGGTTCCTGCATAATATGACTCTTGCTTTTTCAATAAAAAATGGGGCAAGGAATGTGCAAAAACAATTGTGAACGTTTCTAATGTGTGAAGTTTGTCCGATAAGGAAAAATAAATGACTCACTCCTTTCTGTAAAATTACAAGGAGAAACGGAATAGAACAAGGCCAACAGCAACAGAATGAAAGTTGTGCTGGAGACACTTTTATAAGCACTTTTGCTCCGTGTTGCAGTACTAATATGAAAAAAGTTTTGGTTCCAAAATGCTATAAATTTTGAAAACGGTTTATTTCTGTTTCTATTAGTAATAGATCACAGTGAGTCTTGAATAACATAAACAAATCAAATCTTTTTCCACAATGGTAGCAATGCATGACAAATTTTCCCATAAAATAAGTAAAAAACAAATAGATTTATACTTAATGGCAGTTTTCTCAGTTGATTTTAACATTCCTTCACTGTCTTGGTCAGCTTGGGTCATCTTGGTTTATCCAAAGCAACTTGCAGTTTGGGAGTAAACTCCACAGGCAGTTTGTACAAGGTGGTTAATCATGAGAAGTGAAAGAAAATATGACAAATTGCTCAAATATAGTTTATTAATTTATATTTACCTTCAGGGTGATTTTGAGTCTAAAATTGGCCTCAATTTGTTTCAGTGAATTTATTCATTTTTCATTACAATTGTTATTTTACACATATTTGGGGAACATTTTTTAAAAAACTCAAAAGTGCACTCTGGACGAATGTGCTACCCTTTAGTGTTGTTTGTGTCATTAACAGCCGCTGAATGAAACTACTATAAAAATCTATATCAGATCAATATTACAATGTTACAGATAAACATAGATATTTTTTTTGCATAAATCTCTTTTTATTATTTCAGGATTTCTATCCTTTAATTGCCAAAATCTTAATTTAGAAAAAAAAAGACTTCTTTTTAATAAGACAGTTATTCTGGCGTGGATTTTTTTTTGGACATCTCATACATTAGTAACAACATTGACATTGATGGATATTTAGTTTTTTGTAGCACCAGATGTTTGTTTTTCTCCCTTATTTATTGTTCATTCCCCATTGACTTGCATTACAACAACCTTTTTTTGATTGCAATGCCATGACACCAAATAACCATTCATTGTTGATTGTTGGTAGTGATTCCTGCCAATGCACAAGGTTTAAACTCTTGCTTACCATTTATATTTAACACTTGTGTTAAGTTAGCTGTGTTGGACTGTGTTAATGTTCCTTCAAATAGTTGACCGAATGTTCTAGCACGTCTTTGAAAAAGTAAACGTTAGCTCACCCACACTTAGCTGTCCTTCCATCAGTCTCACGTGTGTCTCAAAATTATGAGATCCATTGTAAAATAAATACATTGACATTTGACCTTGTACTAGAATAAACGGCTGTGCAAACAGCTTAAACATTGTACATATAACTTTAATAGGTTTTATTATTATATAATATTCTTTAAAACTTTGTGCCATTCAGAGCCATTAATCTTCACACAGGTTTAATTTAGATAAATAATGACCCTCTCGATTTTTTCAGGCCTAATAACCCCAGCGCTATTGTTTCCTCGGTTGAATTGAGCATGCTGCCTAGGATGTCGCCTTGCAAATCACAAGGCTAAATCGCTTTTGCAGTCTACCTGAAAAGATCATTACTCTTTATTTTGCCAGTTTCTTACGTGGTCACTGATACTACCATTGCATTCAGGATCAAGTGGAATCTTGTTTTTCAAATCAAATGGTTTTGAATGATATGATATGGCTGAATGGGGTTAAATCAGTGACTTTATGCAGATTCTGGTTGATGAAAGCTCTGGGGGATGTGTTCATGTTCTGCTTTATCATTCCCTAAAGTTCTCAAATGTCTCTTTGGGCACAGGCAATGAGCTCTCTAGGGTGACTGGAAAACCAAACTTTGGCTACCCTTGACTACAAGTGTATTTTTGTTGGGTTGCATTGTATACTTCTGAATGACTTTGGCTATATATATACATTTAAGGAACATCCACCATTCTTCACTGTTGCTTACAGACACTGATTATTGTACTGCTCTCCAGCCTTCTGCTAAAGCCAAATATTTCATTTTGATTCACCAGTCCAATGCGCCCTTGTTTTTATGTTTTGAAACATTTTTGTGCCACTTGGCCTTCGTCAAAGGTTTGTTTTGGCGGCAAGACTTTCATGAAGGCTCCAAACAGCAGATGGGTGTACCAAGATCTGAGCTGATTTCACTTCTGGAAATTTTACATTTGATCTTTCTTGCTGGATGTTTCTTTGTCCTTCTTGAACAGCACATCTTGTAATCCCCGTCTACTTTCAAATCGTTGTCTGGGAGAGCCCTAGTTGATGCAGTGTAACATCCTTGTGTCTTGTTGATGTGCTCAATCATGCCATGACACAATCTGTTTTCTCAACCTCACTTTGGCAGCAGAATGTGGCTGTTCCTACCTAGTTTTAAGCCTCGTACAGTTGTTTTGTTTCAGTTTATGACTTGTTGACATGATATTGGCGACCAACAGCACCCATTTGGTTTATCATACACCTATACATAAACACAATATTCTGTATAAGCCCACAGAATGTTGCCAATGCTATGGACATCACGCGGAAGACATCTGTCCGGAGGAGCTAGCAGCAGAGAGCTAGCTGCTAATAAGATTGAAGGGGTGTAGATCTGCTCTTCTGGCCTGAGATCTCTGGAGGTGCACCTCTGCACAGCAGCAGCTTGATGAATGAGCTTTGGAGGCTCTGCTCTGCAACAATTAAAATAAAAAAGGCTATTTAGGTGCCTTCATGCACTGAATAGCTTCATTGGCACTAAAGTCATCGGATATTGTACTCCTAAAAGTCAATAGAGAATGGTTCATTAGTAACTTAAGATTAACCTGTGATTTTACTGTTAAAATAGGGCACTCGTTTAGACGCCCACACTGAGGCCTTTGGTTTGGAATTCCATGAGTATTTTGAAGCAGCTCAATCAATATTTTAGCGCTCCTTAACAGTGTAGAATGTAAACTGAGCTTCACTGAAGAAGCATTAGTTGAAGGTTCTAACCTTTAGCCAGAGATCATTTAGATTGTCCTTCAGCTGAAGAGCAAAATCACCCAATGTCCTTTGGATCCCAGATCTCTCTCTGACTTGAGTTAAAATGAAGATGTCATCCTTCATAAACAGCTCATTTTTGTAGCACATTTGAAAAAGGAAAAGTGCCTTTTTGAATTGAAACTAATGCACTTACCAATGTTTATGAGCAAAAAACTCTAATTTGAGGATCAATAAGAATGTGTAAATGTGAAGGATGTTTGCATGCTGCTCTCTTTGCTGTTGTGTTTATGTTGAGATGCTTGATTTGTTTTGCTAAATGAAGAGCGATGAGTGAGGTGCGCAAGGCTTTTTATCAAGGCCATAAGTACTTTGAAGTGTGTCTTATCAACACAATTCAGTGCTGTGATTGGCTGACACTGATCCATAGTTCAGCGCTTCAGTGGCTGCACTGTGAAAATGGATTTCCACTGGCGTTCCTTTGCTGCTGTAGGCAAAAATACGCCTAAAATCTGTGACATGAGGGAGTATTGAAAGGTAAGATTAAAGAGCCAGAGCCGGCACTAAACAAGTCATTTATTTAAACCATCACTTTTCAGCTAATTGATGGAAGGCATTGCTTCAAGTGACAGCCATTTATTTCTTTTCTTTTGTTTTACTTCGTTCCAGAATATCTTTAGTGCTATCAGAAGTACTTGGTACTCAGAGTCTCAGATCGATTAGAATATTTTAGTTTTTGTTCAAACGCTTAGAGAAAGGTGCTTAAACTAGAATACATTAATAAAAACCAACAAATGAAATCTAAAATAAATCAATAAATAAAAGTGATGCATTGAGTTTGAAGCCTTATTTCTGGAATTAATAAAGTTTTCATAAGTAAGTCGTGTATTTTTTTTTTTTTTTTGAAAAAGAGAAAGAAGTTTGATCCATGGGCAATTTTCCCACAGACACATTTACCCATGAAATATAGGTTTTTTATATAGGTCTATAGGTAAATATAGGTTTATTTTAACAGTGAGATAAATTAGACCTTTTCTGCTACAAATTGTACCACAAAACTCTCCTTTTAAGGTTGCAAACATCTGAAGGATTCAGAGGAGAACTGGGTAAAAGGGTTGAAAGATGTGTTGTGGGGTTGTGGAAAAAAAGTTGTGGGGTTGCGACCAGGTGGCACAATTGCACAGTAGGTTGTGGGTT
>SRMA01027037.1:62839-107326 GCA_007224835.1 Danionella cerebrum
TATATATATATATATATATATATATAATGATGATACAGAAACGGCAAACAAAACTAAAAGAATTTTCAAATTTAGAAAAAAATTTAAAAAAATAAACAAATGTGATAGAAAATTTTAAACATTGCATTTAACTGATAATAATGTTATTCAGTTCCGATAAAATATGTGCTGGTGTGTCTCTGTGACTCTTGAAATGACGTGCTTCCTGTGGGGGGACCCCCTATAGACAGTCTCCCCTTTCTTAAAGTCCTCTTTCGGGTCTGCATCCATGAAACGTGGACAGGACTGAAAGCTGTGTAAACGCCTCCCGGCCACAAGGTGACTGAAATGCTTTTCTGATTATCCTAATGCATTAATAAACCTGTTTCCTATCTGTCCATACAATCCCATCTCTTGAGTCTTAAATATTAACGCGATAATGTATTCGGTAACACAAATTAAATAGAAGATTAAATAACTCTTTTCTGATTCAGTTTATCTCTTTACAGAGAGGGCTCAAATATTCTCTGAATAAAGTATATTTTACTCTAAGGATTATACTGTGTGGTGACCAGCAGGCTCATGATTGTGTCGTGAAACCAAAATTATGGTGGAGGAAATATTATTCTTTGGGTGTGTCTTGTCCTCTAAATGGGGCAGGACAGCAGCTGATTGGTCCATTTTGTATAAACTGTTAGGTCAGAAGTCCGGGTATGGATTGTGAAGTGGTGTTCCAGCAAAACAATAAACCAAAACACATGCTCAAGACAACAAAAGAGCCAGGCTAAGAACCCTAGCGAATGGTTGGGGCTTAAAGTTTGGGTTGCCATGACTGGCATGGGAGCTCAAAAGAAACGTCAGACCTCTGTGAATGTTAATTATGCCACCAGGTACTAAAAATGTTTTGTGAGTGGGTCTAATACCTTTTTTACATGATATGTGTTGACAGATTTTTGACATTAATTTTCAATTTTAATGTTTAATGACTTTAATGTTTAATTTTTCAACATTTTTTCAACATTTTAGCCTTAAATACAAAAATATATGTTGTAATTGAAACTGTCACATTTTCTTAAATTATGTGTTCAGTTTAAATTGAGTACATCATGTAAAACATGTTTGGATGAAAAGTAATAAATTACACTTAAAACTTTAGTTCCAAGAGGAACCTCTATGAGCCGAACTGAAGGAGACAAAATATAGAATATTTGATAAATGTCACCATAACCTCAAAGAGTTTTTCTGAATCCTATCAGCAACTTTGTGACCTCGTTGTAACAAAAACTCCATTTTGATCAAGAATTTATGGCTTGCGCTGCATGCCACACAGGAACCTCTTGAACCTGAGGTAGAATGGTAAAAATCTCATAGCCAGACTCCAAACCTGCACCCAAATGGAAAATGTAATATGGTCTTACAGGTCATCTTTCACATCTTTCCAAGCGACCGGTTGATGTTTAGAGGATACTCGCAATCACTGTCTGTTACCTGTGGTGTGTGGTCTGTAATGGGATTGTCAGAAAGTCGCTCCAGTAATTTGGTGAATCTTTGGCGACCTGCAAATGCTTTTCATATTTTGTAACAAAGTCATTTAATCAAGTTAAGTGTGCTATGAAACACCAAAATCATATGAAGATCCGGTTCAAGAATTGATTGCATAAAATAAATAGCATCATTATAATGATTAAATACTTGATTATTTAAAAGGCAGACCTTTTAAACCACGGATGAAATGAAGATTAAGTCCAGAATGCTAATGGAGGTTAAAGCGAAACTGCCATTCGATGTTTGCAGCTTATGATCATATTCGTGTCAGAAAGGTCTAGCCTCCCGGCACATCTCCGCTAATTTAATCATAATGAGTGCTGGAGATTCTTCATTTTAAATTAACAAGGGGATGAATATCTTTTGAGCCTGATTTAAGCCACCTAATGGATGTCTTAATTAATACAAAGCAATAAAAACAGGCGCGCAACTGATGGAGAGAATTTGAAAAAAAAAATGCTGAAGTATAACTTATGGAAAAACTAGGAAGATTTTAAATCACTTTTACTAAACTCTTCTCATGCAGCTAAATTGCCCTCTTCTGGTGCTTAGCAGCACTGCAACCTCTATGTTTAATATCTGTTTAGGCTTTTTGGACAATCAGCGTACACCCTATAAGAGCCATTCCACCAAACGGGCGGCATTGTAACTTTTCAAATTTCATTTTTTTACTTGATTTCAAAATTGATTCCAATAGCATACATACTTAAGTATTCCGAATGGCTATTGGTCCTTCTCAAGTAACTGATTTCAAATTTAACTGGTTTTATTAGATTCACAATCAAAAATAGGTGTTTCGTTGAAAAACAAGACCCTCTTGTTGCTCTTTATAGAAGTAACAGGACTGAAAGTAACAGGACTGAGTTTTTCGCAACGAATTATCAAATACACACTAAATAGCCACATGATGCACATGATTATAGATCCAAGAATTTCAGCAAAATCAGTTATTTTCATTAAACAGGTTAAGTTACACTAAACAAATTATTCTCAGAAATAATTTGAGTAACGGTATAGTATTGTCTTGTATAGCTAAGATATCATCACAAAATCATCAAATATGTAAATAGAAAAAACTGACTTATGGAAATTCCCCAGTTGTTCAAGAGGACAGTGGGTTAAGGTAACAGGAGCTGGGGACATGACTATGTTATGTTTTGTTTGTTTTATCAAAGAAATTATAGATATTTGTACTTGAAACAAACATTTTAAATGGATTTACATATCAATTTCAAAAGAAAGGTTCTGAGAAGAAAGGTTGAAATCTTTTGAATTCCTATATTTTATGATTAAGTTATTATCTGTTTAAAATTTTCAGTGTTTTGGGTGGGTTTTGTCAATATTTCAAATGGTATAGCTTAAATTTGCAATAAGAATAAAAAGTTTTTATGAAGGAATTTTAATGCTTATTTGTATAAAAAAGTCCCAGGAACAGAAATGGCACCCATTCGGTGGAATGGCTAAAATATGAAACATTAACTTGTGTGAAATACTTTTTAGTTTGTCTGGATTGATGCAAAGTTTAAGAAAAACAGTATTTCCATCTATGATTTACAGACCATTTGCACTAGTTGCTATATGTCCTTTTGCATCACAAGCCTCCAACACAGTAATTTTGCATGTGTTTTTCTCTAGATGTGTGGGATGATGTTCCCACATGGCTGAGTGAGAGTGGGAGTCATATTTAAGACCTTAGGGTGGGGGTTTCTCAGTTCTTTAGATGTGGTGATAAAGAGCTTTTTGATATCACTGTGACTTAACTGATTACCTAATTATGTATTATGTAAAATGTAAACTCTTGATGCGATTGGTGGATAAAATGTGCAATTGCACATGATTCTTAAAAAACTTGTATTGGTTGGACAGCTCCAATAATAATACAGAGGTATCCATTCACCATTCAGATATGTGGGAGACTATTGGCTGAGAAGCTGAAAGATGGCATACAGTCAAATTTTCATGTTATGTTTGCATTCAGCATACACTTTCATTCAAAGAGAATCTTTCTTCAATAGAAAATCAAGCAATGGCAAATTGTGGAAAGTAAGTTTTTAGTATTTTAGTATTTTTAGTGTTGGTGAAAAAAAATCAACATCAGAAATGATAGAAAGGCCTATACACATCGACCCGAATTTTGGTTGCAAAGTTTCATTCTTTAAAGCAATACTCATCTACCTCAGAGAGCTTTCAGGGGGTATTGTGACAGGAACTGAGAAAATCACCTTTTACCTAGGTTCGATTGGAGAAAACATAATGGAAAGTCAAAGGACTATCTCCGGTAATATGTTATTTTATCAGATAGCATCCTGTGTGCCCTACTGTGAGCTCATCTTTCATCGATAAATCCCTCACTGACTCCTTGATCACTGTATCTCAAAAACCACACCTACATTTGATATTGTGATTTCCTGGCACCCAAGATGTGCAATAGAAATGGATTTTGTGAAATCAATCATTGTTTCAAGATGACAGGAGAAGTTTTGAAATAGCTTTGACTGTAAATAAACAAATTAAAATGGTATTTTACAGCTTTGAAAGTAAATAAATTATTTTTACTCTCCTTCTCCCACCCCCAGCCCTTTTTTCACTTTCAGTTCATTTTTTTATTGTTTTCATTTTTCTAGATTTTTTTTTTTTTTTGACTTTTGACATTTGTTTGACTTATGGAGGTGATCTGCCTTCTCACAGGAGGTCTGCAATAGCAGGGATGTCTCTGCATTGGTTGGATAATTCACAACCTACGCAGTACAAACCACTCCTCATTGGCCAAATGAATATGCCGAGGGGGTGAACCTTTATTTGGAAGAGCTGATTGTAGCACACTCTTATAAATTGTTGTTTATTCACCACAGAGTCGTTTTACATAAGGTTTGTCTTAGATTTTCTTTGTTGGCTTTTATAAGGAACAAAAATTGCAATTCTTTCTATAAAATAGTGTCAATTAGTCAAAAATTTCGCTATATAAAACTATAATGTATTATAAGCTAATATAATCCATTTTATTGTGATTCATACAATTCAACTGTTCAAACTTTTACATAAAGATTGCTTTTGAATCAGCTACTCTGATTGTTTTTTGTCCTTAAAAAGGAGATAAAAGGACTGATACTGAACACAACTACTAATAATCTACTATACGTTGTATTCTCCAAACGCAGGAAGTTGCTCATTGACTGGAGATGTATCTTGCTTCTTTATGTTTTGTCATATACATTCGCCATCAATATCACACACAGTGGAATTTTCCCAAGTATAGCTCCGACCTTTACATTTAGTTTTCTTGTTCCCTAGAGGAGGTGTTAATACGTCACTCCTCACAGCATTCATAATTAATGCTTTCCTTTTCCCTCTGTGGGTAGGGGTCCAGGCGGGGATTGGTAACCGCTGAGGTAAGGACACTCGTGGATAGACTTTGGGATTATTAAGGCTGGGGGACTATTGGAAAGGCACTGTTAAATAATGTATATGTCGCAGTCAGGGGTTGGAATGGAAAGCACATGCAGTCAAAGCCTCCAGCAGGTGTGATGTGATGTATATTGTCTTTTGTATTATTACACTCTGCCGAGTACTTTGGGATGATGATTAAAGAACACAGGAAGTCATTTTTGCTCTAAGCATACTTATGCCAAGCTCTATCCATGTTTCCTGCGTGTAAACTCAGTGAACAGCAGGTGTTGCTGTTAGCTTCTAGCAGCCTGTAATGGCTCCAGCAGCCAAGGGGTTTGGCTCTGAATTCAGTTAGCACGTCTCAGATGTGTTAAAATGTGAAAACCATGCTGTTTTCTCTCAGGGACGTAAGCCGGAAGTATCACAGATTTAGCAAGCTGGCTTTTGTGATTTCACTTTTCATCCCCAACGATGCTTTTCCTTTAGAGAACAACAGATTATGCTCATTCAGTAATGTATAACATGGAGCAAATCCAAATCTGTCTATGAATATTCACCCCTCCTATTATCATTGGGGTCAATATGACACCATTTAGTGTTTCACATGTTTTGTTCTTGCTTCAGATTAACTTATACTTTTTTTATAATTTAATTAACTAGAACTAGGTAAAAATTAAATAAAAATTGTATTATTTTTTCAATGCCACATTTTGTCACATCGGTTTTCCTTGGGGTCAATTTGACCCCACAATCTTTTTGTTTCCACCAAAAACACACACATTTGTTTTGGATGATTTCTCTTTGTGCTATTTGGCTGACTCTTTGATTTGGTTCTTGAGATTTTGTTTCTGACAGTGAAAATATAGAGGATAATGTGTATGAGACAGAGGATAATTATGTGGAGAACCCTGATTATGGGGCATCCTCCTTAGATGAGAATGAGAGTCCTAGTGTTGACTCTTCTGTTGTCTCTCAACCAGCAGCATACACATTACCTTCCAAAAATAGAAAAATATTATGGTCTGCTCCTCACTTGAACGAAAGGGTAGACTTGGTGCTACGAATCTCCTCAAAGTGATTCCAGGGCAAACTAGATATGCTATCAGTACTATTATAAAATCACCATTTCAGCTTTATATTACACCAATTGATAATTATATACTTGACATGACAAACTTGGAGGGGAGGAAGGTCAACAAACTTTGAGGTGGCAAGAGTGTACAAATTGTTTTATTGCTTGCTGCCAAATTGACCACGTACATAATTATGTTCCAGTGTTTTCTAAAATAAATGTTTATAATTTAAATATGTAATAAAAATATGTAAAGTTTCCAATATTAGGTGAAACAATGCATTTTCATTGTGATTTGCTATAGTAATGCAATAGGTGGGGGTGGGGGTGGGGGATGTATTTCAGAGTGTTGTTAACTATTCAACAAAAAACATCAATTACCTGACATTAACCTCTTAGGAAAAAATATTAACTGTATACTATTATAAAACCATATATATTAGTCTAATCAAGTTATATGTTTTCTTAGATTTGTTGGAGTATGTATACAAAAAGTGAACGTAATATGCTAATAGTGTTTAATATTCTAGTCAGACTTAGGTGAGTAACAAGTTCTTAGGATGTGACAAGTCTGCCATTTTATATCAATAATATGACAATCTTGAGTTGCTAGGAATCAAATAAAGAAAGGCGTTGGCAAGAAAGTTGCTTTCATCGATGCACTGAGAATTACATGTGACAGCATTTCGTATCTCCTCCACCAATTCTATAGCCTGCACTGCACAGTATGCAGCCTGAAAATAAAGGACATACTGTTCTATCTGATGCTCTGCATGAGCTCTGCACCACAGGAGGAACTCCTGACTCCTCTTCAAAATTCAGCAGAAATGTAGAATGCTTGTAGAACGAGGCCTCTGCTGACATAAAGCATGTCCTTACTGTAGAATCCAATGTAGACATACCAGAAAACGACTCTATTACTTGCTGGAAACCACTACAGTTTGAAACCTAAGATCTCGCTGCAGGTTCTAGAATCACATCTATATTATGTTTAAGGTCACAGTGGAGCTGGAACACCATTTTTTGAAATGCAAACATTACTAAAGAAACTTTTTTGGTGAGTTTGGATACATTTGTTGGGGAATAGCAGTAATCTCCCTTTTTAAAAAGAATTTGAGTTATTTTATTTTGTAAACAAATGACTGAATATGTGTTAAGTTTTTTTTTATTTAACTGTGTTATGTCACATGTAAACAATATTGTGTATAATTATGAAAAACATAATTATAATAAGTGAAAATGGTATTAAAGAATGGTCCATCTTAACAAGTGTATTGAATTTGATTTTACAACAGTACAGTTGGTGAAGATTATGAACATTTTAACACTTAAAATTTGTCTAAAATCATATAAATAATATTTATATGATTTGAGTGAAATTGATTTGTTTCTTTTGATATACAGTAATGGATATGTTACGTAATTCGGTCTACTTTCAAGTCTTTAAATGATTCTGAATCAAATTGAGTCGACTCATTTGAATCACTTATCAATTGTACCGCCTAATAGCTATAATTGCTACACAAGCAAATGAAAATGTTTAGAAAATATACTGACACTCTTGAAGTGTATGTAAAGTCAACCAATGAGATTTGAGTTTCGGCAGAATTCGGACATGTTGTTTCAGTCCCTTTAAGAGTTCTGTCTGCGTGGAAAATACTGCATGATTTAAGGATTGACATGGCGCTTCATCCAACAGGAAAGTCCTTTAGAATAGTCTCAATGTATCAAAAATGACACTGTGACCTTTTTGTGGAATTTGTAGCTACATAACATTCAAGTACAGTTGTACCCCGAGATTCGAAACACAAAAGGTAAACTAAGGAAAACAAGATAAGGCAGATAAGGTAACCAAACTGCCTTTACTCCTCTTTGAAAAGTAGAAAAGAAAAGATCAGAGCTGGTAAAGAGCTTGTTTGATTCGTATTGATGGAGATGATGTGCACCTCCTGGTATGATGCTTTTCATGTTAATGCCTCAGAGAATCACTGCTTCTTTATTTTGTGTTTGGTATGCTGTATAGGTTCATCTTGTTCTCTGTAATTGGACATTTTGCTCCGTGGGGATTGGGAATACTAAAGTAGTTTTAAAACCTTCATTTGAACAATTGTTAGTTGAAGGGACTCAATGTCAATCACATAGAGCATAGCCCTCCAGATAGAGATCCTAACAGGACAAATTGATTAGAGAAACACGTTGTGAGGGCTACTGCAGAGAAAAATAGGCCATAGAACTTTTGCAGAGCAGCGTTGATGTCCTTCAGCTAAACCAAGTATATAATAACCAACTAGATTGTAAAAATGTGTACACAAACCTTGATTTTGGCTTGTAAAAATACTTTTAAAATAGCTATTATAAGAGGTCAAATACTTTTGCACAGATTGATGCATAGCATTTGTGAATTTGAAAATATGTCAAAATACTGTATATACTTCATGAAAGCTTAAGATGATTCTATTCAGATCTACTATATTTAAGACAATAACTACATACACAGAACAAGCTCAGAATTCCAGGTTTTATTTCATTTAGAACCTTGTTGAACACTGCATGCTTGGTAATTTTCACAAACCCATTGAAGTGACATTTTGAATAAACAAACTTCGGTAGGAGTTATTGGGATCCCTCCTGTCGTGTAATCAATTAATCTGATCACATCTATAAATCCTAATCATTCATCCTTCTACTGACAAGTGTCGTACCTCCAAAGCAAATGAAGCAAAGTGGAGGCTCTGAGTTACATATCTAATCCATTCCTGGGCAGTCTGTAAATGCTAATTCATGCTCTCGTACCATGCTAGTCCAGATGATGAACTAGTGAAATGCACAGGTGACAACATTAAAAAATTGATATGGTGCATTGATTTTGTGCTTTACCGATTTGAAGAAGTCTCTGCACATCACGCTGGTTGTTTTGAATTTAGTAGCAATGACACGACTGTTAATTTTGATGTCAAATATAAGGTTTAAAAAGTATAGGTTATATAGGTTTAAAAAGGTTATTAGCTGTGAGGTGTTTGGTTTTAACAAACATTATAAAAGTTATTACCATCAATTGCAAGTTGATTCAAATTAAAGTGTAAGAAAATGTACAATCGTCTTTCGGTTCATTTTACGGTCCCCAAATCAGTGCAGCCAATGCTGTCTAGTGGTGAAAAGAAGGGATAATCCTTGGAAGTACAAGACGTGTGAGATGGCTTGCATTTTTCAAAGGTCTGGCCCAAAAACAAACACAATGGAACAAACAGTTCTTGGAACAGTGTATACGGTTAAATTGTTTGTTAGTTTGTTTCGGTTTGGTCTTGTCTTTGATTTTTGGGGGGATTTATGAATTTTTTATTTTTATGAATTGATTTGATTTTACTCATAAAACATAACTGTTCATTCTCAATTTTGGCAATTTTTACTGAAAAAAAAATTTAATACTCATATTTTTTTTGCACAATTTCAGTTTTTGTGAAATTATTATGTTATGCAATGAAATAAATCTGTAAAAAAAAGAAACTGTGGTTGTACAAGCAAAAAACACTCTACACTCTAGTCTAAAAGGCTACAGACAGGTGTTAAAAAGTTTTATTCCATATTTTTAAATATACCTTGTCTTGTTGAATTTCATCCCTAAGCTACTGTATTGTATTGATATAAACTAAATTTTGTTTATTTTTTTTCTGTTTGGATTGATACTGTTTGTGAGCTTTCAGCCTGGTCAAGCAGCATTCTTCTAACCCACTTGCTTTGGGGGTGGGTTCTGATGCTCTGTCCTTGTAAACATCATGTAGCTGACCCCCAGGAGGTTGAGAACGAGTCGGGCTTTAACATCGTTGAGCTTGCAATCAATTTTCCTCTGGCCCTTGTGAGCTTCTCTGCTCTCTACTTGGGTCTAATAGCCATTAGGGATCGTTCTCTGGATAGCAATCATGCTGGGATCTCCTTGCAAATAATAAGAAGCAACAAGGGTAGTATTTGTGTGTCTGTTTATGTTTGTCATTATGTGTGTAAACTGTGCATGGTGGCGATGAATGAATATTCAGCAGCTGGACGTTTGTGCTGGCTGGGTTTTGGATGGTAGAATTCAATCTGACAGCAGTGAAGGGTCAGCTCTTAACACATTCAGCAGATCCTCCAGGGGCAGTGTTCATGGTGCTCTCCAGCAGCCAGAGAGAGTAGGCTTTCCACTTGGGAAGAACACACTGACCTTGCCGTGAGGTTCGGATGTTTGTTTTTTTTTTCAGCTTTTCTGAAGGGCCTATTTGTATGTTTCACATATTCTTAATACTCATATTAATTTTTATTTACTTTTAAACAGTTTTTTTGTTGAAATGCTTGATATATTTTTTTTAGAATTACACAATTATTCCACAATTATTAACACTGTACCAAAAATCAAAACTGTTGAGACAAAATAAAAACTTTAAGACCATTTATTAAGTTGTTTTTAAGACGTGTTATTTCATTTTTACAACTTTTTAATCTTGTTTTTTACAACTGTCACTTTTACAACTTCTAATGTACAGTAGTTTTTACAACTGACTATGTCATTTTTGCTATCTCTTTTTTTATAACTAATAATGTCATTTTATACTGTATTATGTGATTTTGCAGCTTCTGATGTCATTTTAACAACTTATTATGTAATTTTTGCAACTTTCTGTGTCATTTTTTTTTTTTACTTTTTTATATCACTTTTATGACATGTCATTTTTACAGCGTAATATGTAACTTAAATGACAATGCTATGAAATAAAGTTTTATGTGTATGGCTGCAATAACCCTTCGTAATAAGACAATGAAAGACAGTATGAACGTTTTGTGCCTCTGATGTTGGTCACTTCGTGATGACCATATGCAGTTACTGCTGCAGTCACAAGTTCACACAACAGCCTGAACTTCACATTATGTTCTCAATGTTTGATTTCTTTTGGATGCATTAAAGAAAGGTGGAGCACAGCACGTTCTAGTTAGCCATAGAATACTAATTCTTTTAGGAGTTCTCATAAGTGGAGCACAGTAAAATCATAAATCAAGATTATTACTCTTAATGCTGAAGAGCACAAAATACCGCACGTTAATCTTTAATCTGACAGTAAATAAAATTGGGTTTGTGTTGCGACATGTAACAGAATATAGTCTATGTTAAGAATATAGACTAGGCTTAAAGGCAAAATGGAAAGACAATTTGAATGTGTTTTCCCTAATGTCCTCATTTTCCATCTTTTTGGCTCGAAGATCATGAATTAAGTTGATGATGCATTGAGATACTTTAAGAAAATGCACTTCATCCATGTGAGGAAATAATGATGCTTCATTAAAACCCTAATCTAAGTTATAATTGTGTCTTTTACGGGATTTGTGGCTCATTAGAACTTTGTAAAGGGCCGTCATTATGAAAAACAGACCTGCATTTAAACCCAATGAAGAGGGAGATAATGTGTTTATAAGTGCTCATATAGAACTACGTGGTAATGAATCGAGCCTGGTACGATGAATGCATGACTTGGTAATGGCCCAACGACAGTAATTGGATGCATATTGTCTGTCCTAACAATTACTGGATCATATACAGAAACCCATTAGAGTAAACTTGCTTCTAAGGTCACAAGACAAGCGGCAATATGAAGAAACGCCCATTTGGCAGTAAGAAATACGTGATTTCTGTTTACGATTTCATGATGGAATCAACGGTTAACTAGCAGTACGTGTTGCGTCTCATCTCACATTTTGCACTAATGTATGTTCAAGTTTCTCAAGCAATTATCAGTTTCTTGGAACAACTGATTTGTTTTCCTTTTTGCTTTACAGGGGCTCAAAGAAACCATGTATTGAATTAGATTCTGAAGATGTGATATCTTAACAATCCCAGATTTAAGAGAACATGTTCATTTTGGGAAAAAAACAACAAAGTTGTGAAACTAAATATAATACCTTGGAATTAAGTTAAATATAAATTAAAATGCTGTAAACAAAGAATGCTTATAGTAAATAACTTTAACCTTTAGAAGTCTCTTCATGCACCAGTGCATGTGCCAATCACACCTGCTTTTTTAATTAAGTAGGAATGACGCAACCCAGCTATTGTTAATTTTCTTTTCAAATGTAGCGTGTGGGTTTCAAAAAAGTCATTATTATATTTTTGGTTTCAAACAACTATTAAAAGAGTTATGACACATAATATGCAACTTATGGTTACGGATTAATTTTACTGACCCAAAATCTAGTGCCATCTGGTCGTGATAAGAAGGGATAAACCTTGGAAGTACAAGACCTGCGATATGCCTTGTGTTTTTCAAATTTTTGGCACAGAAAAGCACAATGGCAAAAAAACTGTTGCAAAGCAAATTTATTAGTGAAAATTGTAAAGTAGAAAAATTCGTAAAAAGTCACCAGGCTTCCAAAGGTTAATGTTGCTTATATATAACAAAGTTCGGGGGGAACTTATTAGGACTAGCGAATCATCTCTGTACCTCCAATTACGAATCATCATGTTCTATTGTTTAAAATGCTTTCATAGAGAGAGATATGTCAGTGTTTGCTAAAGCTGACCCACTTCCTGCCCCTCACAGGGTGGGATTGTACAAAGTGATTAAACAAGATCTAAATCAAATCAAAACACTGCTAATACACTCAAAAGTCAGAGATTTTGTAGGATTATGGTCAGGTGTATGATCAACCAATTATACCACGCCTAATGACCATCAATGTCACATGTAGATTAAATCCCAGTCATGAACTGAAACAGAAAAAAATGTGTATAAAGCTAAGAACTGAGCCAAACTCTGCTTCCAAGGTGAAGTTGAGAATGACATTGCAAGACATAAGGTAGTTATACGGCATCAACAAGGTCGCTTTCAGACAAAAAACTTCCATGGTTTCAAGATGTGCTGGACAAGCTCTTTTGCAGAACACAAAAAACAGCCACATCCATCTACTGCCTGCCAGAAGTGCTCTGCAGACAAGAATACTTTGATGTTGGAACAAAACTCAAGTATGCACTGGGGAGCAGAAAAACAGACTGTGGGGGGGGGACTAGTCAAAATGTTAAATGAAGGAAGGACGTTTGTTCTTGAAGGGCTAGATAATAATACATGAATGCAGGCAAAGTTAAGCATGGTGGAGGTGTCTCACCTAGTTTTAAGCCTCCTACACAGCTGTCTCTGTTTTAGTTCATAACTGGGTTTCAACCTACATGCTATTTTAATGATCAATGGCACTGGTTTAGTTTAATTATTTAATCCTATACAATTACACCCGCAGGTATACCTATACAATCCCTGATTTGTTCAAGTGTACCAATAAGACTTGATCTGGTTTGAAGTCAAAAGGTATTAACACCATATATTGATTTGTTTAGATTTTTCTTTTGATCCCTCACTTTGCATTTTGTAATTTTCCCAAAAGCAGCATTTTCACACCTGTATATAGATGTAACATCTTTCTAGATGGCATCCTGAAAAATAGGTCTTAGCAAGTTGTACCTCTAAAAATAGTCATCCTTGTTTTCTCACTGCAGCTCATTCGTACAGTTTTCCTTTTGTAATGTATCATACATAGAGCTCACAGTGTGTCCGGCAGGAGAAAATGTGGTGGTAATGGGCAGAAAGTGGGAAGTGTGCTATATAATAATGTTCCCCAGTGCTAAACAGACCATTTCTAACAGTGGAAGGAGCTCAAGCTGCGCTGGTGAGCAGCAGAGCACATGACACACATACTACACACACACACACACGCACACACGCACACACACTATACCCAGCTGAACATCAGATTAGCTTAACCATAGCTTAGAGCTGATGTTGGCCAATGAAAAGAGCCCACAGAGGCTCTGCAATGTAACATAATGACTCTGTGCAGTCATCCATTCTTGAAGTGCTTGGTACAAATGATGTTTTCCACAACAAATGAGAACATATACGCTTTGTATTTTTAAAAAAGCAAAACTGTAGGAATTTTCCATCCTCCTGGAAAAGAATACGGTTGAGCAGTTGTTACCTGTATCTGTGTTTCACACTTCCGCAGCAGTGAAAACACTCTCAGATCAGAGGGAAACCTTATCCACAAATCTTTATTGTCACAAAGAGCAAAGTATAAAATATTGTGTTTGTTGATTTAACACAATTTATGAATAATATCAGCATGCTTTGTGCTGACTGACGGATGAGGTTGTTGTTCACCAAAGTCAACAACTGGAAGTCAAGGGTTCGGATTGCTGCATTTTTCTCCTATTTATATTTAAAAACATCTGTTGCTGTAATGGTACGGCTTAGAGGTGTGGTATGCGATCTTTGGGAGTCGAAGTCGATGTTTGAAATCAGGAAAACAAACACACACCCCCAAATGATTATTTTGCTTTGATGTGTAAATACAAATATAATGTTTGTTTCAAATACATTTATTTACACAAATATCTATACTTTCCAAAATAAAAAAAAAAAAAACATTTAATTCATCTCCTCAGCTTTTTAAATATTCTCAAGCGTCATTTATAAAAATACTATCCTGTTACTGAAAATAGTTCAGAGATTTAATAAGTTTAGTGTAAAAATGCTCATATTTGGTAATTAACTGAATTTTCAGACTTTCCTGGTTCTACACTCATGTGGATGATTAGCGTGTATTTGCTAATTATTTGCTAAAAACTCATTCCTGTTAATTTCAGTCCTGTTTTAATATAAAAAATAATAATAAAATGGGTAAGTAACAAGAAAAAACGGCATACATCTTTTGATGATAAATCTAATAAAAAATTTATTTAAATTACTTCAGCTAGACCAATTAGACTAAAGTATTTGTGCTACTGGAAACTGCTTTAAAATCGAGTTTAAAAATGTATTTTGAAAAGTTACAAGCAAATGGCACCTGATAATTTGTCATATGTAAAATTTACAAACTGTTCTGCTGTATTTTTCACTTGTTGTCATGACAATTACAAAATGAACAACTTGTATATCTTGTAGTAATGCTATATTTTGAATTTACTTTTTTTTAATCAATATTCAAAATGTATATATCAATTTTTTTTTCTGTTTCAATGAAAATTTGTTTTCCTCATACCACGTCGTGCTAATAAAATACATTTTTCTCAAATTCATCAATATGGATTTCTAGCATTTTGGACAAAACTAATCATATCGTTCCAGGTGTGTAAACCTTAAGCCCGCTAACCAGCAATGTATTCTCATTTCTCATCATCATTGCACCCTTGCATTATATAATATATTCCTCCATGATTATTGGCTGTATTTTGGCTTCACTGATGTCTTTTTTTAAGTTTGTTTGGCTTAATAAAGTATTCATACCCTTGGTTCAATAGAGAGCCACTACACAACAGTCTGAATTCATCCATTGACTGCTACCATTGAATTATTTTCAACCAAAATCAATAGAAATAACGAAAACTATACTTTTGAATGTGTTCAAACAACTATACTTTAGTTAATAAACTCTTTGACCCTGTAGGCTGTGGGCGTATATATCTGTAGTGTATTTATGGTCATGTCCTATCTTGTTGTGGGCACAAACTATATGGATTCATGATGTTCTGTCTATCACACTGGTTTTCATATGCTAGTTTTGTCCAGGGTTCGAAACAGACAAGTCTGAACCAGTTTCACATACTGTCATCTTTCGATACCATCCGTGTCATTGAAAGGCATTAGTGAAATGGGTTTTGCGAAATCAGAAATGCATTTTAATAAAGACTAATGAGGACTTCAGAGAGTTTGCATTGCTAAAGGGAGTGAGGTACAACCTGAGAGCACTGTCGACTTTAATTTAAACTACAATTAATGCACATCTAATTGTAGCTTCAATTTGAGAGGGGAAATGTTGTGCACTTTGGCACTGTCCCTGGTTTTTCTCTGTCACTCATTATGGGCAAAAGTGATTAACGCTTTTTAGCTTTAGTGGAGACAGAGAGAGCCATCGGCTGAGTGTTTGACTGTAATTTCTTTGTTAATTACATCTCAGGGGAGAAATGGGTGGAGGAAAGTAACTCACAACATGCTGGAAGCAGTGTGTGCCAGTGTGTTTGCGAGGGAGTGTGTGTTTAATGGAGGACTTTGCTCAACTGGCACACTTGCACACTACTCTGCTTTCAGTGCAGACGATGCAAGCCCTCTCAATAACAAGCTTCCCTCATTCCTTTGGCCTACTTTCGAGGGCAAACACTCTCTATCAGACTCATCAACCCAACCTCTATCCAACCTGATTTATCTCAGTTCAGGAATAGATGGGCAATCTGTAAACAATTTCCTCTTTACTGTAACAATGGATGTGCTGGGCTTGTTATCTTTCATTAAACAATTGTGGCCACTAAAGGGAGTTCATGGCTGGTTTTTAAAAGCTTCTGATTCAATCCCTGGTGGTCAAATAATTTGTAATGTAATATTGACACTAGTATTTTGGGGTTCATTTATTTAAGGACTATGTTGTTGCCACTTATTATTCTGAGAGAAACAGTGTTTTTTTTCTTCTCCCTTTATTGAATCTGTGCCAACAGTCAGCAACAGCAGCATAATTACCATCCAGTCCATCTCCAGTTCCATTCCAGGATTCCAGTCCATCTCCAGTTCTATTCCAGGATTCCAGTCCTTCCCCATGGTTACCCCCAGATTTTCATCCTGCTCATTTTTTGCTCCAGGAATCCCGTTCTGTTCCAGTTCCACTCCAGGATGCCAATCATGCTCCAACTCTGCTTCTAGATTACAGTCCTGCTTCAGATCCACTTCAGTTTTCCAGTCTGGCTCCACTCCAAGATTGCAATCCTGCACTTGGTCCTGCTTCCATTCTGGTTTTAGGTCCACTCCAGGATTGCAGTTCTGCTCCAAGTTAACCCTCAGAATATCCCCCTGCTCCAGTTCAGCTCCAGGATCCAGTCATGCTCCAGCTCTTCTTCTAGATTCCAGTTCAACTTCAGCTCCACTTGAGCTTTCCAAATCTGGCTCCACTCCAGGATTGTTTTCCTGCTCTAGCTCCTGTTTCCATTCTGGTTCCAGGTTAACTCCAGGAATCTAATAACCATGCCCCAAATTCAACCCCAGAATCTCCCTCTGCTCCAGTATCTCAGTCCTACTCCATGTCTGCTCCTAGATTTCAGTCCAGCTTCAGCTACAGCTACAGCTCAGTTTTCTAGTCTGGCACCTCTCCAGGATTGCAATCCTGCTCTAGCTCTACGCTAGGATTCCAGTGAGGTTCAATGTACGCTTCAGAATTCCAGTTTCTGCACCTGGAATTGGAACTTCCAATCTGCAACTGGAAGTTCAGCTCTGCAGCAGTGCTTCAGTTTGGGTTTAGCAATGCTCAAGTGTGCCAGTCTTGGTCCATTTTCAATTTAGGACCCAGCTCTGTTCCAGTGTCCCAGACCAGCTCCCACTTTACACCCAGTCCTGCTCCAGGCTTCAGCTCCTTTAAGTATTAAAATCCAGAGCCCTCTTCACTGTAGTGTTCTAGTCCAGAACCTCTTCTGCTCCAGGGTTTTAGGCTTTGCGGCAGGGTTCAGACTCCAGAGTATGAAGAACCCATCCGTCCACCTAACCTAACCTAAATTAATGCATACTACTTCCAGTAAGGTCACCGGCGTGCCTCGAACCGGCTACCTTCTAACTGGCTTCTTATGTTTAATCCTAATCACAACAATATTGTTTATTTATTTTTAAACTGCAGTAGACGTTAGCTGATTTGCTTTTATCGATTTATATCTCAGGTTTGGTTTTTGTTGCAGAAGAACATTGCAGACAATCTTTCATTGGCCTCAGACTGCTAAACATCACTGTTATCTGGGGAGTTTGAACACATGCATAATTTGAGACACATTTCTATTTGAACATTGCCACATGGGCATAGCTGCAGTAAACTGTGAGGGGATGTCTGTGTGTATGATCTGACGTCTAGACTGTGCTGCTATCACCAGATCCAGAGAGCTAGACATCTCTGGAGTGCTCCGACCCATGACTGACCCCTTTGGGCTACTTTTCTCCCATTCATTTCAGCTCAGGGAGGTTTTACTAAAACACAGCAAAACTCCTCACCCCCCACGACCACCACCACCACAAACACACACACACGCGCGTGCGCGCACACGTACGCACACACAATGACTACAGACACAATCAGTGCTTCATTCACTCGTGCTTTATTCAAGAGCTAACAATATCCAAAATAATGATACGTTATAAAGAATAAACAAAAAATATTATTCTGACATTAGTTTGGATATGATATGAAATACTGTACTGCATGATACTTCATTTTTATGTAACCTTTTAAATAAATTGCCATAATTTATGCTTTGGTGACCAAATTACAAAATAATACAAGTTAAAAACACATTCCAATCCAAGTTGTTTGTAGTAATGGAGTCGTTAAACTTATTATTCTCCCCCACTTATCTGGGCCGGGTAGTAGTGTAAGCAGTAGTCTAAGCAGGGATGCCGAGACGTCCCTCTCCCCATACACATTCTCCAGCTAATCTGGTGGGATGCCAAGGCATTCGCATGCCAGCCGGGAGACATGGTCTTCCCCAGGGCTTCTTCCTGGTGGGACATGCCTGGAACATATTCCCAAGGAGGTGTCTAGGAGCCAAATGCCCAAACTACCTCAGCTGGCTTCTCTCGCCCTATCTCTATAAGAAGTACCTAGCCTCTCATTTTGGCTGCCTTTATCTGGGATCTGATCCTTTCGGTCATAACCCAGAGCTCATGATCATAGGTAAGGGTAGGAACATAGATTGACCAGTAAATTTAGAGCCCCTTGCAGTTTAGCCCCTTCACCAGGATGGACCGATACATCTGCCGCATTACTGCAGAGGGTGCCCCAGTTTGCCTGCACCAATCTCTCATTCCATAAGACCACAAGATTCTCCACTTGGGACAATGTCCCTCCAGCAACTCGGAGCAAGCATTCCAGGCCGAGGATTTTGTGGTGCTAATTCTTAACCAAGCATTTCGCATTGGGCCGCAAACTGTCCCGGTGTACACAGGAGGTCCTGGCCTAATGAAGCCAAAAAAACCAGATTATCTGCAAAAAGCAATTCTAGAAGTGGGGGAGTCATTAAACCATAGTCAAAATAATAGCAGAAACACTTTTTGCCAGCAAATCTTTTAAATCCATGACCTGTTTTCCCCCAAAAGTCCAGACATTAATTCCATCAATTTGAAGATTTTTTGTTTTTAAACTACAATAACACAACTATAAATAACAAGTAAATGTATTTCACTTTGACCTTGTTCTTTAAGTCACAAAAGGTATTTTACATTTGGGTGACTCTTGCTGAACAGCTTGCTGTATTCTCAAGCACTGCATCGATTGACACTGTATACGTTTAGCACCATCACATAGGTGGAGGTGTGAAACTGCTTTACTGAGCAGTACTACGTATGCAATCTGCATTGCTGTAACTGCATGTCTCATTTTAATGCATTAGCAGTAGTCAGATGGAAGACGATATCATTTCAGAGTTTGACTTGTTTGGACACCTGACACCAGACTTGTCTTTATTGCAGAAATGACAGCTAACACTAAGTGTCTTGTTTTCACGGTCAGTCAGGTGCAATGTCAAATACATGTCAAATTCATAGAAAGTGATCTATTCATGTAAAAGCTTGCACACAAAAAATAACAAATGGTCAACAATTATCAAGTAAATGTGATTTAAGTGTATGGCAAGTCCCAAAAACCTCACATCAACATCAATATTTACCCCCAAATTATCTTGCCTTGCTTTGGCTGGCTTTGGTTTCTCCACACAGATGAAATGAGCTGACCGGGTTTCATGATGATGTGATCATAGAGGATTGTCTCAATGCTTGTCATGCTTTGAGAAAGAAAAAAAAAACAGAACGATGAATAGAGGTCAAAGTGAAGCGTATTTTGGTAATAACTCAATTTGCGCAAAATTATGGCATTTTTAAACCAAAGTTACCGAGGAATCTCAAATAACTGCTAAAAGTTTCAATAATCTAAGCATCGAGCTGAAATATATCCATTCACATTTTTAAAATCTTTTTCATTAATTCATTTTCCAACCCGCTTATTCTCATTTTTGGGGGTGCCTATCTCCAGCACACATTGGGTAGGAGGTGGGGGTACAACATCGACAGATCGCCAGTTCATCGCAGGGAAACATTCACACCTTAGGGGGAGTTTAGATTATTCAATTAACCTAACCGTATGTTTTTGGGATTGTGGGATAAACCGTAGGAAACTTGCAAACTCCTTCCAAGAAGCTAACTGGCGAGCCTTAAACTGGTAACCTTCTAACTGGAATGTCACAGTGCAATCCACTGCACCACCATGCTGCCCTTTTTTATAGGTATAAATAATATATTTTAAACATTTAAACTCTCATTTCTATGCGGTTCCTTCAGAATGTGTTGTCTTTCAGTGTGATATGAATTCAGGTCATTGGTGTCAATCCACTGGCTAAAGAACTCAGCTCATTCCTTTATAAACAGCACTTCTGCACACGTCATCAAGGTCACTTCTATTACTTATGCATTGTAAAGGATTGCAGCATTGCACAGGGTTCAGTTCACACTTGCAGTGCATTGATTAGTGACTGAGTCTCATAAGGTGAAGACAAGAGAGCTGAATATGGTCAGTAGAACGGAGAGATAAGATTACAAATGATCAGGCCGGTTGCCATGTCAACACAGGGTGACCAGTTTGTGTGACAGAATGAGGGCTAGAGCAGGTACCTGATGGAGCAGTCATCTTCCGGCCCTGATTACTCATTTTAGAGGTCAGGACAAGCCAGACCCCACTGACTTCTTCTCTTCTTAATTAATCTTTCAAGCGGTATACGGACTCCACAGATGTCTGCTTGAGTAATGCTGGCTTCCGCTGTACGGTGTGTGATACTCTCCTCTCTGATAGAAGCATGTGTTGACTTTACCTTTAGTGCAGCAAATACTTTGAATATTCATCTAGCCGTGAGAAAAGGAGCTCAAATCACACGGAAGGAACGTTTCATATTGAATCCCCGATGGCAGATGGGGGACTTAGAAGATGTTTGTTGTCTCTGCTAGAGTAATCTGAAATCGATTTGATTGATTTTATTAAAAACATCTAAAATATGTTTTGAGGAGAAAGTAAATCTTTATGGATTTTCAATGAACAGTGTTTTTTTTATGACTAATGTTTGTCTGGTGCTGTTGCAGAATGTTTTTTGAAAATGAAAATATTATTTTTTTCTTTTTTTTTTGTAACTTGCAATACAACAAGCTTGTAATTAATGCAAGTTTTATTTGTTTTATTTAATTATGTATTTGTTTTATGTTATTTGAATACAAATTCTAGTTACAGTGTTTTTTTATCAGTAACAGTTTTAACACATGGATCAAATAGGCTTGTAGATTTTTTTTTTTATTGAAAAGTGAAAGCATTTTTTTTGCTTCTATAAGAAAACATTTTGTTTGCAGCTTAAAATTATCTTCATTGATACTTTTTTTTAAAATTGCATGTTGAACTTTTTAAAACATGGTCATATTTTTGCACATTATGGAACAAAAAGGACTGTGTACTTATTTAAATGTAAGTCATTTCCTCTTTGGTATCTCTACCTTTATGCGTTATGTATTTTATTTATTATGAATACTTTATGCAATAAATATTTTTTTATTATTCAAAAATAAATGACTTGTATTATAACTAAAACGCTTATATATATGTATGGGGTGAATACATATTGTTTAAAAGCATGGAAAGTCCCTGGAAACAAGGAGTTTAGCAAGTATCTGTGACGAAAGCTTCGAGAAACCTATTCTGTTTCTTATCCAGCCGGCAAAATTCAATCATTCTGTGAAATGAGTTTTCTTCCACATTCAAAATATTTCCTAACTTTTCTTCACTTTAGATATTGGTTGGATGGTCCTATGCAACAGTGATAAGTGACAATTCATATACTTCAGCACTCGTGGCATTTTCTTTTTTTTCTAGTTTATATAAATGCGTTCAGCCTTGGACAATGGGCGGAAATAATAAAGTGGCAGAACCCATCTGTGTCAGAGTTCTCTGTGTACAGCTCACTATACATTTAAATAAAAACTTTCTCTAATCTCAGATGAATCCATCTGTCGTTTTGATTATAGTCGTTTCTGTAAATTAGTAATGTTGAACAAGATGAAAGTTTTGAGCTGCGCTTGGAGGTCATTGTGTCCTCTTAAAAGCAGGAGGGATCTTTTGATCAATGTTAGCTTGTAATCCGCTGGTTTAAAACATGCCACCTGCTCACAGGGCACTGACAGAAACACTCAGGTTTTAGACTTTGCCTGGCTGAAGGCCCCTGCCCCCAAAGGACCAATTTCCATAGATTCTTTTGGTACCTGAAAATTCAGTTTTGAACTTTTTAGCTTTACCACTAATGTGAAAGCAGCTGCTCTCTGTGTATCCAGGTGCAGAAACTTTATGATGAAAGAATCCATATTATTTGCCCAACATACATCTCGAAGGACACTTCAGGAATTCAAGCATTGGAAGCAACCAGATGGAGATAAAGTTTTCTCAGACTCCTTTGACCTCTTGATCTCTCGTGCTGATTCAAAGGAAACACACAGATTTACTCCCAAATTGATTTTTACGATGAGAAAATGATTAGCCATTCCAACAAACAACTAAAGAATTATTTCGAGTCTATACATTTAATCCAATATATACTCTTATCTGCATTCTTCATTAATTAGCCAGAATTTTTATGTATATGTGTGAAATGAAGGTTCTTTCACTTCATTCGGGGTTTTAACACTTTGCATTAAACAAATCGTGAAACCTACAACTTTTGCATAAAATAAAATTATTTATAAAGGAAAATTGTAAAAATGTGCAGGGGTGCACAAACCTTTGCACAAAACTAATGATTTATAAAGGAAAAGTGTGAAAACGTATATAATAAATATGTTCTATCTTCTTGTTACAATTGTGAATTTGAAGTATTTTCTAATACATTTATTTTTATAAAGACAGGAATTTTGGGATGTGTTTCCAATTGCTGCTGTCAATCTTTGCTAGGAGCTCTTTAGAGTAATTGTTGCACTCTAAATTTATTGAAATCTTGAAAACTATTAAATGAAGTTGAGTTGTTTCCTGTAGAACTTTTTGGTAAACGATCAATACACAAGACTTCAAATGATTCTGAATCAGTTGCTGAGACATTCATTCGACTCATTTGAATCACTCACTTGTTATAATTGAACTAAGTACCTTTTTATAAGGGAACTGCTTTTTTCCAACGGTGGTGACAGATGCACTTTAATGTGTTATATTTGACTTAGAAATCATCCGGAGCTTTCATATCAGTGCATCTTGAATTAGTTTGTTTCAGAATAGTGTCACTTTCTTTTGGGTGACGTATTCTTTTCACACAAAAAAAATGCAGTGATATGAGTCACCTGCTTTGTTTGGAGAGAGAGCAAATCAATTTTTGCTCGTCGGCCTCATTTCATTGTTGTTCGCTATCAGGTCTCGAAACAGTAGCCTGAATTGTGCACTGTGACAATTGCTGTGCGGTGCGGCTTATATATAAGCTTCATTGTTCCTATTCTATAACAGGCAGGTCGAGATCCATTGCAAATTGCTTTAGATTCAAGCCCTTCAGCTGGCCGGTTCAGGTCAGCTAGCGCAGAAAGGTCTCGGGGAACATAGTGCAGTCCTGCATGCCAACAAATGAATTAGTTTAGCCTTCGCACCTCACAAACAAGATGTCACTGCTCTTTGTGTCTGCAGACAGGCCCAATCACTGCTAAATAAAGCCAGCCACTCTCACCTAGCACACCGGTGGCTTTTATTAACCGACAGAAGAGCCGTGTCAGTTACAAGCAACTGTTTCAGCAGCTGGAATAAAGCGAGCACGAGGAAGATTGAACGGTTGCGAGCGAGAGGCCAGAGAAGCTGGATGGAAAGCGACTGCTGGAGGGGTATTTACATGTGATTGTGGATTGGCATTCAGTTCAGATTAGACACCGATCACACTGGCAGGGTTTGGGACTGAGGTGATTGTACTTAGCAAAGTGTTTAGGCAGGAGTATTGAAAGGCCTTGTTGATGCGATAGCTGATGTTAAAAAAATATTCTCTGATGATGTTAATCCCTGAAACCTTTTTGTCCCCCATAATGCTTTGCTGCTGTCAAAGGTATACCAGTATAATGCATCACAGACAATACTTCTTCTCATTAACGTGCTGCAAATCTTCCAACAATGGTCATTTTATTTATAGTTAATGGTTATTTATTTCAAATACATTCAACAGACTGCGAAGGACTGGCGACCTGTCCAGGGTGTACCCCAGGCTCTCGCCCATTGTGCGCTGGAGAATGCAGCCTAACTGGTTTTCTACCCTTGTCACTCTTCTCATCAATCTCCCTTCACTGGCTCCCCTTTGTTAAGTTTATGTTAAGTTTTAAACATGATGCTCCCATGCCTTCGGATATTCTTCTACATCCATACCACAATGTTCAGAAAACGAAGGGCATCTAGTGGTAAATCTCTCACCAGGACATTCTCATCCACTGTTCCCCGCTGGTGAAATACACAAAATCTATTTTTTTAATATTATAATTTGTCCTTTTTTGAGAGCACTTGTATGCTTGAAGATAACATTTTTGGAATCTTTAAAGCACTTAATTTTGGAATTAGCAGCTCTTTTATGAGCACTTGTGATTTATTTTTACAAAAAGCTTGTTTTCTATTTGTTTAGTCTGTAAGGTGCTAAGACCGTTTGCTAAATACATACATACAAATTATAAATGTGTACATGAGGCATTTGGTTCCAAAATGCAATAAAAGCCACAAAAAAATAAATCAAGCCAAATCTGAAATGTATTTTTCTTACATTTAAAAATCCATTTTCTAAAAAATAGAAAGAAAAAAACACTTGCCAAGAAATGCAGCCCTAGTCTGTCCATTTCTAAAATAAGCGGCACAATTTTTTTTCACGAAATGGCATAACCCCATAGTAATAACTCCATAGACACCACATAGAAACCAACGGCGCAACGCACTGTACGTTGTGTAAACAAGTTAGCACCTTTAGGTGCCCTTGTGGGAGGTTTTCAAGAAAACAACAAACCATCAAATCATGAATTCTTTAAATGCCTCGAGGTGGTGGTGATGGTGGTTTTGATTCGTCTTATGGTCATTCTGACCGAACAGAATCAGGCCATTTTCAAGCTGATCACAGTCACGAAAAAAACCCAGTGGAGGTGTCCAAAGTTAACACCAACAGTCAAAAGGACCACAGTAGAAAACTCCACAGTTTGAAGTTCAATTTCTACATGTGGGAAGTACCTACACTGTTTAACTGATCAATACTTGAGCCACTCGATTTATTATCAATGCTCTTTGTTGTGTTTTTAACTATTTTAGTTCAATATTCTTAAAAAGCATTTATATTGATGGCTTGTATATATAGAGTAGGTTATAAAAATGGGCAGCTTATCGGGTTTTAGAAAAAAGGTGATTTTTAACAGTTTGGACATTTTTAACATTCCTGAACATGTTGTCACATTTTGAAAATAAACTCTTCTTATGTGGTTATTATTGTACCAAGATAAGGCATGGATGATCGATTGCCTGGCTTTGATTTATGCATCACAAACACTCCGGATATAGCTTCCACTTTTGCAAAAATCATGGCATCTATTTTGATTTTGAAGTTAAATTTGGGTAACTTTTAGATTTGATTCAAATATGGATATTTAGCCCTTTTTTCATAAAAGTAGGCAGGCACACACTTTAATTGTGGTTTGATCGTTAATTGACGTGCAAGATTGTGGTAAAAGGTAAAAAAGTCCAAATTGAAAATAAGTCTTTTGGTTTTTGTTTAGGTTTTTTATCGATATCAGTGACATCATGTAAGATCGTTGCTATTAAACTGCAAAAATCCTTGATTAAAAAAAAAAAAAAACTATAGTTTTCAAAGATTTTTCATTTTTAGATTTAGCCTCAAAATCACTCTGAAGTGGCTGAAAACATCCCAAATAACACATAGGAGTTTTAAATGACAGATGACAGATTTTTGTGTGTAAACAGTAGATTTACTTTAATACAGAGCGGAGCGTGAGAGATTATAAACCCAATTAGAAAAGAGATGCATGAAGGTCAGTGACTGAAGGTATTAAGATTAGCTTCTTTACACAACTCCCCTTATCATAGCACACATTAGATCAGAACTAATGTAAGCACAGTTGATGTACAGGAAGTATTTAGAAACTATTCCAAAGAGATTTGTTTACCCAGCAGGGGTCACAAAAACAAGTTTGTCCCGCTGAAAAACTAGCGAGAGGCAAAACACAGATATAACCAGTATGTAAAACTTTCCTTGTGAAAATATCAACATTATTTTATGCTCAGAAAAAATACCGTGATGCTTGATTGAAGTACAGCAATTCATGACTCTTCCATTTACATTTTTCATTTTGTTCCACATTTAGCAAGAACATGAGGAAATGTGAAGCAATGTTCATTATTTTGGTGATTTTTCACATAGATTGTTTTTCAGCTCCGTGCAAAGATGATTGCAAATAGTCGCCCCTCTCTTGTGGTTTGACCTGCAGAGTTCTTGCTCCATCTAGTGTGCATGTTTATTCTCGGAGAGCCTGGTGTTGAAACGGTGCAGTATTTCCGAATGCTCACTTTTGTCACATTTGACAATTTGCATTCATTCATAAATTGCAATCTTTCAATCCTCTGAGAATATCAAAGGCATCACCGTGGAGAGCTCTGAGCTTAAAGATATGCTGCAGATGACAGGATTTTTCTTTTGGCTTTTCTTGCAAATCAAGCGGCTAAATTGAAAGTTATCTAATGAGATGTTTTCCTTCACTCTACTGTTTTAATTTGGCCCGCGATGCATCATGCCAGTTTCATAACTGTCAAAACCCAGCGCTGCAGTGAAATGTGTCAAAGCAAATTGGCACAGTGTAGTGTGTGTTTGCCGATCTCCCACTGCTTCCCTCACTCTCTCCCCTCTTCTTCTTGCTTTTTCTTTTTCACAATCTGCCTAATTAAAGCTCCAGCTACGCATTATATTTGTAATGCCTTCTTAATCTACAGCTGCCTTTGAATTTAAGGAATCACAGTAAGCATACTTGGGTTTCTCATGAGCTCAAGCTTTTTGTTTGGCCTCCAAAATGTGCAATTTACAAGCATTTTAATTAGTATACTTAGAGGAACCACTTCCTTTCAAGAGCATTGTGTTTGCTTGGCATAGCTACAGTGATTGTAGTTAAATATAATTCAACATGCAACAAAGCTTAAATAATCTAGAGAGCTGCTTTGTTTTCTGCTGGCTAAGTGCTGGCTTTCTTTAATTTTTTAGTATTTGAGAGTCCTTGGAGACTTCCTCCAGCTCTTCCAGGGAAATTCCAAGGTGCCCACTGTCCAGACTAGTCTTCTTGTTGTCGTTAAGTGCTGGTTTGCTCCCATTTGCTAATCAGACATGGCTTAACAATAAACAGCTGGAATTTTGCCAGTTTGTGTTAGTCGTAGAACCAAGCACCGGTGTTCACATCTTCTTTTATTGTAGATTTACTGTAAACTAGTGGTTTTAACCACTTTTTTTCACTATTTTTAAATTTACTCTAATAAATTAGCTTTAAAATAGATTTGGCAATGCTTGATATCTTTTTTTAAGGACAACCCCAGCTTCTTTTTTTGCAAAAATATTTTCATTACATTACACATTTCATTACAACATCCTGAAATTGTAGATAAAATACAATACTGAGTAGTATTTTTTTTTTCATTTTTACTGCAAAATTGCAAAAATTAACAACGAACAGTTTTTATGTTTTATAACAAGTCAAAATAAAATTCAGAAATATTCCGGAAAATTAAATACACGGTCAAAAATCAGGCAAACCTCTCCTAAACATTATACACTCTTCCAAACATGTTTTGTTACATTGTGCTTTTTTGTGCCAAAATTGTAAAAAAAAACACAACCCATATTACAGGTCTTGTACTTCCAAGGGTTATCCCTTCTTTTCAACACTAAATGGCACTGAAGGCAGTGGTTTAGGGTCTGTAAAATTAAACTGAAAGATGATTGTGCACAAAATATCAAAACTAATAAGCCTTTTGAAACCTACTCATTATATTTAAAATCAAAATGAGCAGCAGCAGTTATTTTAAGAATAATTTATTTAGCATATGTTAGCACTTATAAATCATATTTTTGTAGATATTATTTTGTTTTATTAATTGTAGAACATAAAGAAATACACTTTTATTCAACTTTCGAAAAGACTCCCCACTTGTATGACAGGGTAGACTAAAACATCAAATTTTACCAAAAAATCTTAGTTTGAGGGGTTAAAATTGCTAAGGACTTCATTTTAAAATTCTTTTTAAATGTAAAACTTTTTTTTTAATTCATGATGGAATGCTCTTTTTTAGGGAACTCTCCATCTGACGAGTCGGAGGAACGAGACAAGGAGTCTCGGACTCTCACTTACCCAGCATACATTGCCAGCCTGCTGGACTCGGGTGCCAAGCGCATGGCGGCGGGGGTGCGCATGGACTGCAGCAGCCAGGGCCAGTGCCCGCCGTCCTGCCACCTCTGCCACATGAGCCCTGGGCCCGGACGTCCGGCAGAACCTGTGCTGCTCAACATCACCAAAGCCACTCCAGTCTATGAGCTGCTCAACAGCAATGAAACCTACCAGGTACAGAGTCGTAGCAGCCAAAATATTGGACGTTACATGAGAACTTTGTATTTTGACTCAGCTCCTCATTTTAACATTTTTTTATTATTTCAAAATTGTATTTAAATCAAATGTTTTTTTTTATATTATTTGCATGTAAAAAAGATACAAATGATTGAAATATGTACAGTTGACAATATGTAAATGCCATTTAATTAAATCTAAAGTACAGCCTAGAACAGCTTTCTGAGGTTTAATCTGATTTCCAAAAAATGTTACTGGTGGCTTTTTGAACGAATTAAGAGTGACCTTGCAATGAACTGGAAATCATTTGAGCTGGGATGTCCTTCAGTTTCTGTTTCTGTGCTGTCTGACACTTGGAAAATTCTTACAGTTTTATTTGAAAGACATCAATAAAATGATTTGTTTGTTGCTGCCTTATCTATGGATATAGTGCCCTCTGGTGGTTGTACAAGACATTTCCCAATTAATGTAAAAGCTAAGAAATAATGTTTCATATATGTTTTATGATTTCAAGTCTCTTAAGCTTCTTTCTTTCAGGCTCTGCAGGAAGCCATGATGAGTGCGTTGTGGTGCACAGCTAAAGGTGATGTGATTGACGATTGGTGCAGATGCGACTCTGGTGCTTTTGGCACCGACGGCCTTCCAACATGTGCTCCTCTTCCTCACCCAATGTGAGTTTATTGAAATTACGATTTGATTGACCTCAATAAAAAAAAAGCAGACTCGAATGTTACATTACTTTGAACATTCTTCAATTCATCCTGTCCACAGGCTGAAATTATCTCATTCGCACGAGCCCAGCAGCTCATTGATCATCATAGACTGGAATCATGCAGAGCCACCAATTGGAGTGAGGATTGTGGATTATCTCATCAGTCAAGAGAAGGTGACAGAGCGGACGGATCATTCCAGAGCTGAAACAGGTCAATTACGATAAACTTGTTATTTCTACAGGTTAAAACTATTACATTTTGGAACGCTGTGTAAAACTTTGGATAAATCACATCCAATTTCAATTTCCCTAATGGAAATAATTCAGAGTGAAACGATACGGTCTGCATCTCTGTCTGATCAAATCCTAGCAACACCCTCTTTATATATTATGGATTAGTTTGTCTGAGTACTTACCACTTGCATATATAGATGAACATTTCCTCACTGCCAGGGGAACCATTACATTAGTGGGTGTTACATTAACACTCCCACAACAAGAACCCAACATTTATAACCAATAAAGTTCATTTGATGCATAATTGAGAATAAATGTCACAAACACTCCCTAAATCCACACAAATGACTTCTCATAATTCTATGCATGCAGATGATCTTAAAAGTGCTCATTGCTACAATGCTCTCAAGCATTGATGTATAAAAGAAAAGTTTTAAAGAAATCGTTCAGTGTTTCCATCTGTATTATTTGTGTATTTATTTTATATGTATTTATTTTTGTGTGTATTATTTTTTCAAAAGCATTGCATCCATTAGGAGTCTTTTCAGCCTACTTTATCACATATATTCAAAAATAAAAGAACTGAAGGTATCTTTCAGTTGGATTTGTTGGAGACAAACCCTTCAGGACACAGGATATTCAAAAGTAATGCTGAAAACTTTCTGTATAACCAGGACATTTGGTGCTTTAGGAGACACAGTGATGAAGCACCTTAGCACAAACACAATTTGTGGGACTTGATGCGGCATTTAAAGAGGTTTTATTTTGCACAAAGGTAGTATTTTATAAGAAAAACACAAGGTGTTCAAAAGGGCAGTTGCAGTAAATCAGAGGTCACAAAGAGTATTATAAACCAAAATAGAGATAGAGTTATGACCAATTGTTCATAATAGTACTGTCTGGTTGCTATGGAGAGGGCAGTGACATAATTTAATGTTTCCTATGTCAATGTGAGTAATATAAACCAACTCCTATGTTTCTATGATTTTCCTAAGCTGCGATAGAGATATTCAAAATCAGTTGCTATGGTAAACATTATGGTTGCTATGGAGGGATCAGTGACAAAATGTAAATTTTCTTCATGTCGATATGAGTAAAGTAAACCAATCCACACGTATATATGATTTTCTAAAACAGAGATGGAGATATGGTCATTTGGTTGTTAAGATAATAATTCTGGTTGCTATGGCTGTGTCAGTGACGTAATATAATGTCCCCTTTTGACTCTAAGTTTTATTAACCAACTCATGTCTTAACTGTAGTCCAAAGTTGACATAGATTTCTAAGAATTTGGTTGCACTGTTAAACAGTTTGGTCGCTAGAGAGTGGTCTGTGATGTCATAAAAAATCAATTGTAACTGTAAACCCACATTTTTCTGTGTTTAAGATATTTTCTGTGCCCTTTTCCATTCATTCTCAAAGACCATTGTAAGTCAATGGTGACATTTGAGGTTTTCAATACTTTTTCACAATGTGCGATGTGTTCTTGCACAAACTGAAAACCTCCACAAGTGTAAATTTTAGTTCAAATTCATTATAATCTTAGTTAAAATAGTCAATTTACTTGTTTGTCTTTAATGAGATACGTTGGCTTTGTTTATGGTATCCAACATTGCCAATATTCAGCATCTACATCAGAATTATGTTTTAGTAATTCAACAAAAATACTATTCCTTTTTTCACCTTCAACATAAAGGTGAAAAGCCTGTTATTCTTAAAAAAAAAAAACTACAACTTTGGTGTACTTTTATGCACAGTGAATGTCCAAAAACTCATTAAATGGTAATAAAAGAGTGGTCCATATACGTCATTTAAATGTAATGTTTTCCCAATATGTAACTTTGCAAAAAAACTTTGAATTGACTGAAATTCTACACAAGCAAAACAAATGTGTTTTTATGAATGGCATCCGTTTTAATGGATGTTGGGTCTGAAGGGGTTAACTTTTACTCTGCCAACAAGCAGATAGGGGCCATGGATGAAATGCTCCCATTAATCAGAGTGAATGTACATTCAAAACCAAAGCTCTCATGAGTCAGTGCAGATCTGGATCCAGACTATGTAACAGTTTAGTGGGGCTAGTGCAATGAATATATCTTCACCTTAAAAGTCCTCTGTGCTTTTTGGATCACAAGCCAAGTAGGAGCCCACCTCAGATACAGTTACGCATTATATCTAATTCATTCTGCTCTAAAATAGTGTTTTTCACCCCTCAAACCTCCTGGTCTCAGAACTTACTTTCCTCTGTACCTCTGCCAGATGTTTGATTCCACTTAAGGCAAGAGTTGAAATCGATTTTTCACACAGATGATCAATGTTTCATAAAACATGGCTTGATACTGGACTCACTGTGCTCCGTAAGGACACAGATGGCTCCAGGAAAAGCTCAGTTTTGTATTCTTCACACATATCCAGTGATTGATTTGCTCACAGCTTAACATGTGAAGTGCTGTTAAATTCTGTGAGAAAGACCACCTTGAAACTAGGGAAGGGCAGACGCTCAATACAGTTGGTTCTGGTAATGATTCGCTCTGTTCAGGTTAAAGTCAACCAATAAATAAAACTAATTTAAAATGATGAAATAAAAAAGTTGCATGAATGGATAAAGCAGGACACTTGATAGAAATATCCTTCCCTTAAAATTCAGGTTAACCCTGGTCGTCAAACTCACTGCTGAAAGTGTCATAAAACCCATGAGACTCGGTAGGGTGCTTTCACACCTCATTTTTTAAAAACTTTGGGAAAAGGGGAGTGGTCAGCCATGACACAATGAAAAGCCAGGACTAGGCATAAAAAGGTGTGTATCAAACCCCGGCTCATTTTCTCTGATGCATCAGTCATTAATTGTGATACATAGAGCAGTGTAGAAATAGAGGATTGCTCTGATTCCTCTCGATCGATTAAATTATTTGGCAAACTTATGAAGCTCAGTTGTATTTACCAAACATTAACCCTTAGAAGTCTGAGGCCACTTTGAGCTTTTTTAATTAACAATTTGCTCCCCCCCCCAAAAAAAAAAAGCAAAGACAAGATAAAAACAATCTGAAAAATGTATTCAAAAATTGTATACACTGTTCCAAGCACTTTTTGTGACATTGTGCTTTTTTGTGCCTTAACTTTAAAAAAGAAAAGCCATATCACAGGTCTTGTACTAAGTATTCCTTTTAAACACCAATTATTTACATGTACAACTTTACATATTTGTACTGCGCAATAGCAAATAGTATGCCATCAAATTACATTGGAAAAGCTTTCATAGGTAAGAGTCATAGATATGTATACAATATCTATGGGTAGGAGTCACTCTGTTTAGCGAGTAACCATAGCAACAGTTGCTTCACCCCACAAATACCGCCCATGGTATCCTCTTTCAAAATGTGATCCAGTGCCGTAGGAGTGTTTCACGTAAGAATGGAAACAATACTTTGTTTAACACATTCATGAAAACCCTCTGTGATTGGATAGTGTGTTATGCATATTAACAGACTTGTAACTTTGCTTTTGAAACAGGAAGTGCTAAAATGTCTTAAAAAAATAGTAACCAGTACAGGTTACAGTTTTCTGTTGAGGTAGAGCAATGTATACATTTTAAAATGCTGTAGGATTTTGTGACCCTTTAAAGTGACCCTTTAGAATCCCATGACTTAGGTACTATAGGCTTTCCTAGTGGTTGTGCTAAATCTTCACAAATTTGTGACCAAACATGTCAAAAATGTATCAAATGTATCAAAAATGCCCTATGTATCAATACTACTTTGTACAATCGTTAAATGGTTCTCAACACTACACTTTTGTTATTGACTCTATAAAAAAAGACAAACATTCTAATTTTTTTATACTTTATCTCTTTCATTTTAAAAACACCTCGATATCTTGCAATATTCCACCATTATTGTTGAACTTGAGAAACTTTGTTGTGGTCCAAACCTAAAAGAACACCATGTTATATCAAGTCCAAATGTGGAATCGTGAAAACGAGATGGTCATAGAGCAAGCCAGATACCTATGGTTATTTCTGCATTTCCTCTTAGCAGAATTAACATCATGTTCTTGTTTTTTAAGCTCTTGTCGAAATCATGTGAGGGTTTTTTGTCAGCTTTTACGAGACATTCTCTGGAAAGCTAAGCCTATTCCTTGCTAGCCCCTTTGCAAGTGATTGGAAACCATGGGCTATTAAAACATCTGGATGTGTTACAGCCTCCCGGCCATTTCAAAATTAGCACAGTTGGGGCATTTGGAGACTGCACGCAATACCAAGAGGATGACACAACTTCAGTAGAATCAACTCAGCACTGGAATCCCAATGTCAATCATGTAGTTACACCTTGGTTTTTCAGGATTAAGTCAACAGCTTAAATCAAATTTAAATCAGAAACAGAGTCTTGATCTCTTTTTAAAAGAATGTAATATGGTGACCTGCCTTATGTGCAGATCAAGGGCATTCCAAAGTCTTGTGTAGCTACCAAGAAACCCTCGCCCCCCCATATTTCTGGTTCCCCCCTGCTTATGTCTAGTTCTAGGTATCTGATTTTCAGGCTCATGTAGACATTTATATCTAACTTAAATATTAAAATTGATCATATAATGCATAGACAGTTAGTGCAAAGATGACAACAGGTGCTTGTGGTGTGTGTTAAAAGGTTAAAATGGTTTCCACCACCTCGCAATTCCCAATGAATGGAGTTGATTTTTTGCCCTTTTATTAAACCTTGGGTATCTTTGGGTAAATGTTTATAATTACAGTTTTGTTTTAGGCTTAGGAAGGACAACTGTGGTAGGAAATATGACCATGATTTTGTCCAACTCTTGGATGTACAAGTCAGAATGTTTGTTAAAATATTCATGTAAATACGCTTGGTTGTTGTATGAGAGAGCATCTGTTGCATTTAGTTTCTCATATGACTCTTTTAGAAGTTTACAAGAGCATATAGCAATATGCGTCCGGCCCAAAGACATGGTCCAAGAACTGCAACAAATAGTCTGGGCTCCAGGCAATGTCCTCACATGGGCCATATTTGACCAACTTACTGTTTCAGAGTCAGATGAATGCCAGATGTGCCAGATAAATGCCAAACTAGGCCCCAAGTCCGACTGGGTTGTAATTTTTATGACGTGCTTAATACTCAAGCTTTTGCAATATTCTCCCGTTTAATTTGGGTACAGAGTGAACACTCAGTCTGAAAATGAGTTTTCTATGTGATCCAGTTCATTGTAACTCAGGACATGCACACGATTCAATTGGAAGGATGAATTTTCAGACATGAATTGCTTGAACCCTATTGACCACATGTTTTTAATCAACAGATACATATTAAAAAGATTGTCTGAAATGAAACGATTACCTGAAAATGGTGCCGGGGGCACTATTTTGAAAAATTGTTGCCTAGAAACAAGGTGGCACTTATCTTACAATTGACTTTTTTACTTCAGTCTGAAGATGAGAGTATGTTTGAAAAGAAATAATTTGCATTTCATTTGGGTTTTTAAACTGTGGTTGAAAGAGCTGACTCTCATCTAGAAGGATACTGGTTCAAGTATGTCTAACAAACATCTGGCACCAGGGGCTTCATCTAATATTTTTGTGTTGAATTCAAACTAAAACATTGGCTACATGCAAAGCAGGAAATGTGTGTATGGATTCATGGAGAGTTTATAAAACCTACTTACGCAGCTTTGTCTTGTGTATTCCAATAAATGTGAAAGCGAGAGCACATTTCCTCTTTCATTTACATACAATTCAATATGTTAATGAGCATACCGAATAAAAACAGACAGCAAGACAATGACAAAAGCAAGTAATGAATGAAACTTCAGAGAAGCTGAATAGGACGTAATATTGTTTTTACTGAGGAAAAATCTTTCATTTGGAACTTTGTCCTACAGTTTTGTCACTGTGAGAGTTTAGCTGAAACAGTCAATGTTGGGGGTTCTGAAAACTGCTGACATGGTGTAAAAAGGGCCAGATGTCAAAATGAAAGTAAAAAAAAGAAACAATTGACACTAAGGGTATGCTGTTTTAGAGCCGCAAGAGCAATTTGTGATCTTGTGATCCTAGATTGAAGGTCTTTTTCCTGACATTTTTCTTCTCTCACTTGTTCATTTCCAGTCTTTCTGAAACTTTCTTATCGATAAAAGAAGACTATAGATATATCAAAAATCTACATTGTGTATTAGTACCATTTTATAGTCACAATTACATGAGTCTGCCTGGCTGCGTATTTACTGGTAAAAATGTGTAAAAGTATTTGTAAACAATTTCATTGCCATATCACTTCATTGCCTATAAGTTTCCCCTAGAAAAAAAAAACAGAAAGAAATGTGCATAAGTCAGACATAAATCCTGCTTTGAAGAACGTTCATTCCTATTTTCATTTCATTATTTGTAATTCTGTCCATAAAACCTGACATATGAGAGGTTTTGCATTACATGTGGCAAAAACGGACCACTATTTGATTTCAAAACAGTTTTTTTAGCTTTTACATTTTTGGAGTTATAACAGTTTGCATTTGCAAGGTAATTCAAATTAAAATAAAATTTCATTTTACAGGCCCAGAAGTACAAGACCTGTGATATGGCTTGTGTTTTTCAAAGCTCTGGCTTTGAACAATGATTTGCTTTTGGGTGATTTATGAATTTTATTTTGTCTCAACACTTTTGGCTTTTGTTATAAAACATAAAAACACATTTTTTAAGATTTTTTACAGTAAAATGTAATACTCGGAACTGCATTTTTTGTACAATTTCAGGTTTGTCATGGAATTACTATGTAATGTAATGGAACAAAAAAATAATAAAAATAACAAAAAAATACCCTGGGGATGTACTTAAAAAAGTTTTAAAGGTAAATTATTAGAGCAAATTTTAAAGAAGCAAAAAAAAGTAACTCAAAAAGACCGCAGATTTCTAAGGGTTGATCAAAATCCATAATGCATTAACAAAAGAATGAACAAATGAATGAATTTAGGGTTTTTAAACAGCAGTAAAACTTAGTATGAGAGGTATGAGGGGACACTCATGCCCACAAACACCCATTAAGTTTGCACGCTAATAAGAATCAGACTCAATGTGACATCATTGCATTAGCTTTTCATTCTCGCGGTGTGGGAACAGAGAAAATGGGAAGTCTGCCTTCAGTCATCTGAGTACAAACAGACATGCGGTGAAAACAAACAGCTTTCCTCTCCAGTCTGATGTCAGGGCTTTGATCAAACAATAACAGCGGAGTTTATTGAAGGGTCACTGGCACTTGAACATCCTCAACATAAGCAAAAGCTATGTAAGATGGGTGGCATAAGAAAGGGTGCCTTGCCACCCCCTATAGTAAAGAAGAAGGGTTTGGTTGTCATGCAGTGCACATATCTTAGGGGGGGGGGGGATCACTGGTGGAAGACACTTTTTCACGGCTGAGGAATGTTTCCATAACTCTCCTCTGGAATATGAGCTAATGAGTGTCTGTGAGAGCAACACAAGCAGGTGCACAGCTGACAGACCACATGACTTCCGCAAATCTGCTTTGCTTTATTTGCTCCCTCATTTTGGGCAGGGATGAACTGATGTTTATCTGTTAAGGAAAGGTATATTTATTTTGCTGCTATTGTGACACTAAGAAATCATTACAAAATTAATCGTGTTTTTAGACTCAGAATCTCCCAAAATGTGACTGCTTTCAGCACCTCTGTTGGGACAGAAATACAGTTACTTAATTAAAACCCTTTTTAAAACAGGACTAATTCTTCTCTTTTAGAACATTTTTTGTCCATTCATAATACATGTTTGTAGCATGTATAACAAATAAAAACAACTTCTGTTATTGCCTCAGTTGGTAACCTCTTGCTATTGTTAAAAAGCCTATTAAATATTTAATTTAAGTGACTTTTTGTGTGTGTAACACATTAGAGAAGATACTATACAAAATACTATTAGTCTAGCCTTTGAAACATTTGCCAAACTGCTTCTTCTTCTATTGAATATGTTCTGATGCCAATTTTATGTTTGCGATCTGTTTTATTGTTATGTTGGATTGCGAAAGCCATTATATTGTTATTCGTTTTTTTTCTTCTAACAAAACATTCTCCTCATTGACTGTTTGAGCTACAGCCACTAAACTTTGCACCAACCTCCAAACTGGTCTGACTTGGGTTGCTATATCTTTTCAGAATTGCACCATCAAATGAATTCAGGGAAATTGCTGAGAATGCTGGGAAATTTTCCATTGACTTAACATGGGGCCATTAGTCTGTGCAAGAACATACGTACCCCCATGCAAACATTAAAAATGTGTGACTGACTTCAAAGGCTTTTAAAAAAAAGGGGAAACGACAAAGAAAATGTCTTCAAGATCAACATTATAGAGATATTGGGGTTTGTTTGTGTTAATCAAAGTAACAAATGAAAAAAAAAATAATCTCTCGTCATTGACTGCTCCCTAGAACCCAAGGCCAAATTTCTCTCTATATCAGCTTTGGTAAATCAAAAATACATGGGGTTTGGTTTATGGAGTGAAAAGGGGAACAATATGTCAGACCCCTGTCCATAGCAACCAGACTGTTTGCCATAGCAACCAATTTGGCATATCTTATATCAGATTAAGAAAATCCTAGAGACATGGGAGTTGGTTTAAATTACTCTCATTGGGATGGATTACTTTGGATAATGTCACTGACTCTTCCATAGCAACCAAACATTTAGGGATAAATTGACATATCTAACAGCTCCCTAGCAACCAACCAAATTTTAGCCATCTAGTTAATACATTAAATTTCATTGTGCTCTCAGATTTTCATTCTGGCCTTTTTGTTACTCATGCAGAAAATGTTTCATAAAACACTCAGTGCATCCAGCATCTGGAGGGCTCACGGTTTCTGAGCAGATGTTGTGATCTACAGCTTCCACAGGAATGGATGACTGTTGAGATGTGCTTTGGAGGCCCATGTATCCATTCCTTTCCCAAAAGTGTTCCAGATGAGCCATTAAATGTGCCGGATCCTCCGTTTTTCACTTATACAAGATGATACATCACTGGCTCAATTACTTCTTTAAGATCACGCTGATTTATATGTGTAATGATTAGTGATAGACATGTTTTGTTTTGTAATATTCTCACTCTTATGTACATGAATAAACTTGGATTGTACCCATTCAGGTAGAATTATTTCAAATACGTGTCACACAATTGAATCGAAACTGAACAGAAACTAAGTTTAACATCTGTAACAAAAATTCAGAGAGTAAAGCTGAGTAAAATGCAAACACCCACCTTTCCTCTGCCACAATTAACCTTTTAGATCCTCTTTTCCACTTGGGAGATCAAGTCTGTTTTTCATTTTTTAGAAGGAAATGCCAAGAATTGATACATCACTGTTGTTATCCATCGCTTGCACTCTGTTCATCAAAGTCTACAACGAAGGCCAGATGTTGTTTGTGGGGGATTTCCCTGGGTCGCCATGTGTGCTAGGTACCCACACGTTGCTGTTTAGTGGGATAGGTAAAACTTCAAGCTTCTGTGATGGATTGGAAGTGTTGTTTAGCAATTAGGAGGAACCGTAGATTCTCTTTGTGGTCTTGCAATTCTCTAAAGGTTTTCGGAGACTTTGCTTCAGTACACTGTCCTCTTATTTAGTGTAGCTGGTTCAGGCAATTGCTCATGTTCACACAATCTCAGTAAGCTGTTGTGTTTAAAGTTCCATGAGCATCAAAGTTTCAATTCACTTTCACAACATTTCACCGTATTCAAGATAGAACTTAGTGATCGCTAGAACTGGATGTGACAAAATACAAACCAAACTTGTTTTTTGTACAAATATCAGAGCACATGTTCCTAGAATCTCCAAATTAACTGATTCCAAAAACACTTTTCCCCACAAGCATTTATACTGGCATCATACTCTCAGAAGCCACTTTATTTGTGGAGAGGAGGACTTACAGGGTGACCACTGCTTTTAAAAGCTTCCCTTTCCATGGATGGGATTTTTCTCTTGGCTGTGAAAGCGCTAGGCTCCCGTGCTCCTGTCCTGTGACGCATGTAGGCCAGCTGAGCAAACACACTGAATAAGAGCAGAATTCACGTCTCTATGCACTCGCTATTTGGCTTTTTGGTGGCTGAATCTGGGTCAGGAGTCTTGTCTGAATATTACCATCTTTAAAAAATGGCCAAACCACAAGGTCATGGTTCTTAGAAGATTCGAGCTCATAAACACTCGCTTATTTCACTTCTACCACTTCTACACTCAAGCTTCTTATAAGGAGGGAAATCCTTATATTTAATTCAAATCAAGTGTTCCCATAGAAGAGAGAGTGTGAGAGCGCTTTTAGTTTGATGGTTGTCCCCATGCACATTCTTGGTTGTATGAAACGATTATTTTAACTAAGCTAAACAGAATTTGGCAGTCCGGAAACAAATTTGGCCAAGTTTGGCACTGGCAGACCATATGTTGGCCAAACAGGGACTGAAGACTTTTCTGAAGATTTTTTGGTTAATTTTGAATGCGGCACATAAGTCATGCAGTTCTTCATACACAGAAAAAAGTGGAGTGTTGATTTAACTCCAATTCAGTTGATTTTAGCACTTTTTGTGAGTATATATGGCACCACCCTTTCCAGAGTTAAATTAACACAATCAATTTTTTTTTTAAACACAGAGTGAGAGTTGAATGAAATAACTCCCAAAAAGTGTTAAAATGACACCAATCTTGATACATTGAACACTTTACTGAGTACCCTTTTAGTCATTCTTGGAGACGTATGTCAGAGACTGACTGATAGGACTCTGTCTCCAACATACGCCTCTGAGAATGACTGAAAGGGAACGAGGGTTACACAAGTAACCTAGATATCATTAATAATCACTTTGGAACAACATTGTAAGTATCTTCTTATTTTGATACTTAATGTGTACCAATTGCATTAACACTTTAAATAATTTCAATTTAACTGAAAAGCCACTGCATAAAACGAATTTATAAAATGCATTTTAGTCAAAACATGAAAAAAGAAGACACTTCTACTTTCATCAGAAACATTGTTTGCTGTTTAAATATCAAATGGCTTAAAATAGCTCAACTCTGACATTTTAAAATGCATCTGTCCTCACTTTTCAGCACCTTGTGTGCATGCAGATGCACACTCAACAACAAGCACATGGCTTATTTGACAGAAAAGAGGCATTTCAATTAGCATGTCACTGCACAACACAAGGTCACTTCAAAAACTCTGACCAAACTGGTCGTGAAAACCTGCATACAATTGAAAATGAAACCTACGTGGTGTCGAACACCAACATCAGACCGGACAACAAAGTGGGTGGAGTCTAATTGCGTCGCTAAATGAGTTCATTTTACAATCCTGGGGCAGTGCAACGGTTCACTCTGTAAGTGGTAAAATAACTTAGAGAGGGTTGAAAGCAACTCAGAATTAATTATCACCCCAAAATCAACTCTCTAATTTTTGCTGTGTATGTCATTCATTTAACTCTGACTTTGGTCAGCCATGTAGCCTGTCGACGATCCGGAAAGCCAAAACAATGCATTCCAATGCACAAGGGTTAAGGGTAAAGCTTATTCCACATCTAGCAGCCCTCCAGTGAAATAATACTTACCGACAGTCTAATTCAATGGCCGGATCTGTACTGGCAAAGCCCTTGTCTAGAATCAAGACTTGGCCCATGCAAAAGCTGGTTGTCCCTCCATAGTTATCAAGATAAAAATTACTATGTGTATCAAAGTTGGTAAATGCTTTTATCCAAAGTGACTTTCATTAAAAGGGATAAACACATTTAATTAGGTCTAACTTTACCTTTGGTTAACCCACATCATTTGAATTGTTAGGGCAATGCTCTACTGGCAGAGCCACAGTAATGATATGTCTATTATGGGAAATCTTTTCTCTCCACAGAGACCATGTTAAGTTTTGTGGATGATATCATGTCGGGAGCCAAATCTCCTTGTGTGATGCTCGGAGACATTCCTGACCCTTTGTCCTCAATCTCCCTGATCATACGTTGCCTGGAGCCAGACACCACATACATGTAAGTTCCTTCCAATTGTTTGAGAAATAAAAGCTGTGTGTAATTCGTTGGATGATTTGACTGGTTTTGAATGTAAAAATGAATGAGAAATAAACACTAGTATGTGTTACTAGTATGTTAATGTAGATTATGAACTGAGAGTACATAAAACTCTTTGGGGTACAACATCTAGTGGAAATGGACACTAGATCTTAATCTTAGATCTTAATCTCTACATCTTAATTTGAAAAGCAGATGTGTTTGTTAAGAAAGATGTGTCTAACTTACTTTATGACTAATAAATCACACCTTATACTAAATCAATTACATGTAAAAAAATTACATGTAAAAAAATGCCCGTGAATTTGACATGCAAAACTAAGAATAAGGCTGAGGATAAATACTATGAAATACATAATTTGAGATAAGGTACAAATTATACTAATTATGTTAATTTAAGTTGACAAGGTATTTAGAGTAATTGTGAATGCTAAATGTATAAAGATTGCCTTAAACCTTGTACCTGAAAGTGACAAGATGGCCAACGATTATGTGTGGCCAATCTAGATTCCCGAGAGCGGTTCTCTTGGATTTATGTGCTGAACTAGTGGAGGGTCTCCGCCTCCACTACAAGAATTTCTCCAATTTTAAAATTCATAACTTTCAAACTTGGGGAGGGAATGTGCGTCTAAATAAACATGAATATTCATTAGCTGCTTTGCATTGTCTATATATGGCGTGGACGAGGCATGTTTGGGGCGGAAACCCATACACACTGAAGTGCGCAGACTTGTGTCCCGTCTGTGATTTATAAAAGGAAGATTGCTTACAGGTGTGCGTACAAACAGGTGTACAAATCTGACTTTCTCCAAAAAATGGCACGGCCTTCTAACGGTTAAAGGATAGTGTTTATTCTGAGAACTTATTCTTATTGAATATTTAGATTTTTTTCTTTCAATGAAAATACAACATACCTCTTTAACTAGATTTTTTTCTTGTTGTATAAAAGTACATAAAGTAGTGATTAATAAACAATTACATTTTGTAGCATTTAACCAAAAATGTCATTTTCTTGAATTGATTTATCTTCAAAGCCATGACCACATTTTTATCTAAAGTTATCATCAAGGCCTATAATTTTTACCCTTAAATTGCACTACATCAAAAAACTTAAGAACTTAAAAAATCTGTAATTGTCCAAACTAATAATTGTTATAAACAGATTAATCAAATTTTCTATTAGGATTTTTTTATTATTATTATTTTTTGGGGGGATTTTTGCCTTTAACATGAATAGACTGGATAGTAAGTAGACAGGAAGAGAAGGTGGTAAAGAGAAGGGGGTTGTTGGGAAATGACAACAGGCTTGGGATTCTAACCTGGGCCACACCACTCAACCTGGATTCAAAGGTCTGGACTTTATTAAACTTTTATATAATAATCTCCGTTAAACCAGACGGATTTCTCAACATGTTTGTTTGGCACAGCGCAAACACCAGACTTTGAACTGATGCCGAGTTGCATGTCTCTGTGGTTTTAATATCTGCGTGAGTCTCTGCAATTACATCCAGCAAAAGCTGTGGAAATAAGATAATGATTTGTGTAAAATATGTCTGGAGCACTTCCTACCTATCCCCGTCTTCCAATATCAGTAGTTGATTCCCAATCTGCTATTCACTAAATGGTTTGGCAGGCTCTGCAGCAGGTAAGGAAGTATAATTTGAGTGCTAAAATGAGTGCCTTTGTGTAAAAGCTGTTGACATCAGCCCAGCATTTTAAACATGTGCTGGATTTTTGTCTGGTTAGACTCTCAAGGATAGTTTATAGGTGACATATTGCATCCTTTTAACCAGAACATTCTTTTTTGTGCCACGTTCAAGAACAAGGCCTGCTCCCGCAGCAGGTCTGACTCAATCTGAGCTAGTTTCACATTCTTGAGGTGCATCTGGGGAAGCATTTCTGGCACTGGGAGAGTTTGGTTAAATGTCAATGGGTGCATTTTGTGTTAATAGCAGAAACAGCTATAGAAAGATTGATGTGCTTAGTGCGAAATGGTTAGTTTGAATGGCTGCCATCATGTTTCATGCATACAAACAATATCATTCTTTTACTAACCCTTAGAAGTCTGGGGCCTTTTTAGCATTTTTACTACTTTACAATTTGTAATAAATTATCCTTAAAACAGTTTTTTGTTGGCAATGTTTCATATCATTTTTAGTAACATCTACAACCTTTTTTTTAACAAATATATATTTTTTCATTACTTCACACAATAACTCCTTTTATCTGAGTATTAAATTGTAATTTACTTTTACTGCAAAAATCTCAAACAAGAGATTGTAAGTTTTTTATGTTTTCTAACACAAATCGAAAGGGTTAAGACTAAATAGTTTTAGATAAACGTAAAAACAAGGACAGTTTTTGTTAAATAGTTTAAAATTACAGTTGAACCTTTCATAAACCTTTTTCTATTGTGCTCTTTTGTGACAGAACTTTGAAAAACACAAGCCATACCAGAGGTTTTGTACTTCCAAGGGTGATCCCTTCTTTTCACCACTAGATGGCACTGATGTCACTGATTTGGATGCTATAAGGAAACAAAGACGATTGCGCATTTATTTTACATTTTAATATTAAATGTCAAAAATAGCAAAGCTAATAACCTTTGATATCAAAGGTAATAACCTACATTTTACATTTTACATAATTAAGTCAAAATTAAACATTAGGTGGGTTGTGTCATTCCTACTTAATTCAAAACAACCAGTGTATTATATTTTCCTATTTTCCTTTTTTTTTTTTTTTTTTTTTTTTTTTTTTTTTTTTTTTTTTTTTTTTTTTGTAGAGTAATATTTATTCAATGTAGATTCATATTTAGTTGATAAAATTGTCTTTTAT
>SRMA01027037.1:108057-156340 GCA_007224835.1 Danionella cerebrum
CTCCTAAATCTTTTTGTCACTTTTGTTTAGTTTATACCTTGTTTTCACCACTAGATGACACTGATGGCACCAATCGAGATCTATCGTAACTCTTTATTTGAAACAAAAATATCAAACTAATTACCTTTTTGAAACCTACACATTAAATCTGAAAATAAAATAGTGGATTGCATCATTCCTCCTTAATTAAAAACAGCAGTTTGATTGACACACGCACCTCTGCGTGCAGAAACTTCTTAAAATAAATCCAGAAAAACGCATTCGAAATTAATCTGGAATTAAATTTATGGTTCTGATAATTACCTTGTTTATAGGAATTATTTTAATTATTAATTATTTTATTTGGATTATATATTTGAATTAATATATTATTATATATTATATTTTCTCAAAAGTCACTTGAAAGCTTGTTTATTTTTCTAGTTTACATTAGAAGTATATACCCCTTTAAATATATAATTAGCCTTTACATATCTGAGTACTCGAAAGTACTCCTTTGGATAATTAAATCTGCCAAATGCATGAATATAATTATAGTTTTTTTTTATTCTGATTTATACCAATAATACATAAAGTTGTTCCAGGTATTTAATGATATCACATGAACCAAATTTTTGTTTGACTTAAATCTTTGAACAGATACATATGTTTCTAGATTCACAGTTTCTTCTAAAACACATTCAGTTCCTGGCCTGGTGCACATATTCCACTAGATGGAGATCTCACTCAGGCCAAACTTTCCAGCCTGATGCACAGATCACAGCTGATGAAGGGAAGCACACTACACAACACAGCTCACCCTCTCTCTCTCACACACGCAGCTGTTTGCTATTGTATCTGCACTCTAGTGATCTTCGAATCAAAGCATTGAGCGCAAGATAAACTCATGCTTATGTAATGTGAGTGGTGTAGTCATGCATTTTGATTTTAATGGAGGTATATGCTGTTATATGATTACATAATTCACACACTGAAACAATTTGTTGTCTGAGCTTCAAAGTAGCCCTAAAAAGGTAATAGTATATAATTTCTGTTTTTTTTAAAGGTGTTTTTCCCAATGAAACACAGGAGTCAAGTCCAAATACAATTATTTTGGTTAATTTTATCGTGGATGCATTATGTGGATAAAAGGTTTTGGGATCAAACCATTGGATTAAAACATTGTCCTCCATAGACTCAACAGTTGTGCTTTGAATGCTTCCCAGTGCTAATGCTTTCAAAATATTTTTAATAAACAACACTTTTCTCCAACTATCTGAGGTCACTTAACCACTTAACAAACATACAAATCATCTTTAAAATGTAATATGTTTATGAACGTTTAACTGTATATGTGTTCCATCTGTGTTTCTTTTATGTTTCTTATATTATTTACATTTGAGTTATAATTAATATATTTTAGTATAATATTTTATTATAATTATGTCCATTGTGCTTCATTGCTAGCTACATTTGTGTTTTCTGCCCTTTGTAAAAGACATTCATTGTAAATGTGATATACCCAATGTGAGCTGGAGACCCCGGTGACCCCAAAAGGGAATAAGCGGGCAGGAAAGTTAATGAATGAATATAAATATAGATAGGGAACTGGTATTTTATGGATTTTAACCAACAGCAAAGTGCCACTTGCTTTATAAACCCCATTCATATGTCAGTAGGTACAGTGGGTTCTTTCATCCAATACTAATGAACATTCTAGTATGCTCATGGTGCTCGTGCCTTGTTAATTTTACTTTACCTAATGATTGAGTTCTTAGGCAGGTAAACATGTTTCTATCGTATATAAATGTTGTAAATATTTTGCTCTTATCCTATCCTTACATTCACTTTGTGTGGAATAGAAGGTTTCTCAAGAAAAAAAAAATGTATCTATCATAAATGCAACCTATTGCACATAAGCTGCCGGTTGGTGGAGCAGGTGCCCACTGGTTCTTACGAATGGTCGTTACCATACCATTCAGAAACAGGTACAGGAAACTCCTCCCATAGCAAGCTTTGAAGTAATTGGAATCTGTTCATAATAAATTCACTATTCCAAGACAAGCACATATGTAGAAGCTGTTTAGAAGTATAAATGTGGAATTGGAATGTTTCAGCGTTGTAATTAATTTCCCTAGAAATCTACATTTAACAGGCTGTGTAACAGAGTGTGGTTTCTTACTGTCCCATTGCAGGTTTCGGCTCTGGGCGGTGGACAACACAGGTCGACGTTCAAGTCCAAGTGAGGTCACCATCAAAACCCCCTGCCCTGCAGTGGATGATGTTAAGGCTCAAGGTAGAAAGAATAGCTTGCTTGTTGAATAGCTAAAATTAATTCATTTATAAGAGATCTTATTTAATCTCAATATCCACACAGAAATAGCAGACAAGATTTATAACCTGTTCAACGGCTACACCAGTGGGAAAGAGCAGCAGACAGCCTACAACACACTTATGGATCTGGGCTCACCAACTCTGCATCGAGTTCTCTACCACTACAACCAGAGATACGAGAGCTTTGGAGAGTTCACCTGGCGTTGCGAAGATGAGCTAGGCCCTAGGTTGGTAAACACATTGGTTAGCTTCATAATTCAGCTAAATAGATGCCCACAGGCTTTTCTATGGCTCATTCAGTCCGAATCCCAAAGATCTCAATCTCTACAATCTATGTAATATGCTTGAGTGTTCAACATATACATACATACATACACACACACGCACACGCGCACACATACACGTTTACATGACCAAAACAGGACAGTCACTGTACACCTACCAACTGGGGTCCTAAACTTCTACTAGGTGTATAATTACAAAAACTACATACAAAATTTTAATTTATGCTCTTTTTTCATAATGTAATCTAAAAAAATTAACAATATATATATTTTTTTTATTTTAGCCAAGTGGGGACCATACCCCATGAGCGAAATCTACCTATATAAGAGAGGACATTTAGAAAAAGGCACACTGGTGTCCCTAGGAGTCATTTTTCTTCAACATTTGTGCACAGAATGAGGCAGATATTTAATTTTCATCTGCTTCTTCATCTGCACCCACACACACACACATACACACACACACGCATACATTCACCGGATGGATGGATTAATGAATGGATGGATGGAAGGAAGGCAATACTGAAGGAAGAAGGGAGGAAGGAAGGATACATGAAAAGAAGTCAAGGAAAAATGCCGTACAATGAAGCAACGAAGGAAATGTGGAAGGAAGGAAGGAAGGAAGGATTCTTACCTTGCTGTAATCTTAATGGTGGAACACATTCATTTTTACTGTCACCAATGAACCTAAGCTCTTGTTTTTAAATAAACTTTAACATATTTTTATATCTGTTTTATTGTGCCTTAAATGAGATAGTGAACAAATATTTAAGTCTAAATCTTTTTCTAAGGTCCAACACGTAATATACACCATCCTAAACAAACTGAGACAAATGGGACAATGGGGTTTAGAATTGCACTGAAGCACTTTCTAACCAAAGCCATGTGTGGGATGTAAAAGGTGAGAGCTTCCTCGCTGATGCACAGTAGATGCAGGCAAAGGTAATTAGGACCATGTGATCAAGGCTTGGGGTCAGATGTAAAGCTGGTGTTTAATGGTCTCTGTGTTGGAGGCTTTTGCTCTCTTTATTCTGGAGTTAGTGCAGTAAACAAACTCGCTGCTGGTATCAAGCACTTTCCCACCCAGCATGAGTGATGAGAGGAAACCGCTGTGAAGGCTTGAGCAAAACAAGATCCGGGATTCATTCTCACTTAATCACATTCAGACCCCGGAAACTTTCTCAGTCAAACTTAAAAAGTGTCTGGATCTCTTTTTCATTTTAACATGCATGTTATTCTGATCTAGTTGTGCTTCCACTTACTATACATTTGACACATTATAAATTAATCTGTCCAACCTTTACAGGTTTGCTTGCACAGATGGTTTTCTATTTGGAATTAATTTATCTCTTTCAAACCTGCTGGAAATTACGCTGTAAATAAGTAAAAAAAAAAACTACGATTGATGAACAACCGACAAAAATACACCCCCAAGGTTGTCAATTTGAGTTTGACCCCATGTTAAGTAAATTTCCCAATATTATCTGTGATTTTTCAGAATTCCTTTAGTGGTACCAGTCAGACCAGTCTGGATATCTTAGCAAAGTTTGGTGGCTGTAACTTGACCGGTGTAGGAGGAGATGCATTTGAATCTTTATATTTTAAATAATAAACACATAAACCTTACTGGGGTGGGTTTTTTTTTTGGTTAGGGTTGGGTATGGCAGCCCATGAGAGACATTCTTGGTCCACCCATTACCTGCATCTCTCCTCCAAACACTGAACATGTCTCATGCATCACTTTCAATCTCAGAGCACCAATACGTTAAGTTATAGGCACAGAAAAGTATGGAAATAATCTGATGTCATAATGTGATTTAATGTGTCATTTTTATGGAATTTTCTTGAATAATCCATAATGCAAGATAATTATTCCCAAGTCCAACCCCACCTTTACACCAGTCAAGGCTCGAAAGAAAATTGATCAAATAGATTTTTTTTTCTGTTTTCTTTCTGTCATTGTTTCTGAGAAATGATCATAGAAATGACTCTGACTCAATTATAATTGGCTGGAGTGAGTCATGTTTTAATTGGTGGAATTCTGTTGAAGAGCTTGTGTTTTGGTTGGAGCCTGATGTGTACAGATGTGTTAAGAGAAGGGTTGCTGTTTGAATGAGATTGATCATTTTCTTTGATTGTGCAGAAGGGATTTTGGGAAGAAAGTAAGCGGGAAAGAGCCACTTCCAAAGCCCAAGAGTTCCTTGGAAATAAGGAGAAATTTCCACTTTCATAGATGCTGTGATTTGTTGTGACAACATTGCCATTTTGTGACAGATTTTTTTATTGATTTTATTTTTATGATGAATGATGAAAAACAGCATGGTTTTCAGGCAAACAAACATCTAAATATGTGATATATACTATTGTAATCAGGTATTATAAATATATGATAGTTCTGCTGGGCTTTATATGTTTATGGTAAGTATAATAAAATAATAACGTCACCATTTAAAGGAAAAATCCTTGTTTTTCCCACATTCTCTTATAGTTGAGTTGTTAACCACTTTTTTGCCATTCTCCAAATCTGCTTATCTTTGATCACTGAATCTAAAAAAGTGGTAAATATTTAAAATTTGAGGATTTGATACTTAATAAGAATAAAAAAAAACTTTATAATATTGAATGCTGTAATAGTAAATGGTTGTAGTCTTTATTTTAGTTTGGAATGTGCTTTTTCTGGTCTAATCATTTTCATTTAGCTGTATTTTAGCTACAAGTAGATCCAAAGGACAGCTGAATGGATTTTAATACTTTTACATCTGCGTATTACCTCCACTTTTTAAAAAATAAAATTTTATTATTACAAACACAAGCATCCCTCTCAGATTTGGTTTAGAGAATTTTGGCAATTGAGTGCTAATTTTTGAGGATTTTGAAGCGGCTATGACTTAGGAGTTCTTTCGAGATGTTGAGAATTTTATTTCAACTTATCATTTAAGAAAGAACCTGGTGCTCGATAACATTCATACAAATGCAATATATGCCCTTTGAGTCACTCTGCTAATAAAATCCAAAGGCATTTCACTTTAGCTGTCATCCTGATGGTAAAATTTCATTTTTAAAGCCACACCATTATAATTTGATCTAAAAACATAACAGGCATGATTTATGGTCGACCTCCTCAGTCCGGATTTTGAACAGCATAGTTTACGGAGAGCAGACAGAGGAAGACCTGTGTTTCAGATGAGTATCACCATGGCCTGCCGTTCATATTTATTATATTGGAGGCTGACATTAATCTTTCACTCTCCAGCTCTTTTGAGGTGGGCATTCTCAGAATGGAGAACTGGAATGCTCAATGTTGAAACCACCAAGGGAAGAAAAATTTAATCCAGCGTCAGGAGCATTGCGTAACTGCCATATTACAAAAACTATGTGGTATGAATATCATAACAGCTGTTAGTGAGAAAAAAAATAATCCATTATGGGTGAGTGCTTCTGTGCTGCGACATGTAGTGATGTCTATTTCACAAAAAAAAAAAATCTACATAAATATACACACATAGGGTTGAAGAAATAAATCTTTGTAAACTGCTAATAAATTACTTTGACTGGCATTAGAACAAACCCCTGTTCCCCAATGACTTGTTCATTTACCCTAATTTGCATGATTATGCTAGCTATGCACTTAAACATCACTTTAAGCTGAGGATAAGTGTCTTGCAAAACAACATTCATCTTGGCAAAGAGAAAAATAGATTAATTTCTATAAAGAAGAATGCACGTGTTTATTAAGTCTGTTTCAAGTGTCAAGAGCTGATTTGTGAAGCATTATCAAGAAGTTTAAAGAGACCAATGTAGTAGAGAACAAGACAAGTACGAGCTGAAAATAAACAATTTCAACAAACTAGGGGAAAAAACTAGTCAGAAAGGTTTGTAAAGACCCAAGAACAACTACCAAGGCACTGGGTGTCCAATTCCACTTCTAAAAAGAGACACCTCCAAGCCAGAATGAGGTTCGCCAAGGACAACCCATGGAAAAATGTCCTTTGGACAGATGAGACAAAACCAGAAGGGATTCAATCCCAAGAATACCGCTCCAACAGTAAAACATGGTGGCGGGAATATGATGCTGTGGGGACGTTTCAGTGCATTTGGTACTGGAAATCCCGTCAGGGTTGAAGGGGACTTGGGTTTACATTTTGTCTTTCAGCACGATAGAAAAAGCCAATAGAGCAAAGTGAGCATACTTGATTGGCCTTCACAAAGCCCAGAATCCAATAAAACATCTTTGGAATACACCAAAGTTCATAGTTTGTGACGGAAGGCCAACAAGTCTGAAGGAGCTTCAGATATCTGCTCAGGAAGAATGGACTAATATTCCACAGGAGACATGATTGAGGTTTGTGGAAAACTATAGTAAACAGCTAAATCCTGTTACCAAGCAAAAGGGATTCACTGTCGATTATGAACAGCAGTGTCAAGGATGCAGTGCGTTGAGTAGGGATTGGTCCAGCCACTAGTCCCACTCCACTAAACTCATCTGCAACCCAATCACCTAAAAGAGCCGGACTTCCAATCACAGAACACCTTCAATCCTGCACCAGCCCTTAAAATACCAGCTCCACTACAGTTGCCAGACCTACTGTACACAACACCTGACTCACCCTCAACAGTTTACTCCTTCTTGGTTCTCCTGCTACTAATCCTAACTGTCTCTACTGGACGAAAACTCTGCAGATACTCAACTACCGTCGATCACTGTACCATTCTCTAATTACTTGGTCACCTACTTGAGTTGTGACATCATGTGTTCCGCCGTTCTTCAGACACCACTTCTCTCGATGACTTCCAGGTTCAGAGACTGATGTTATAACTTGTTTTAAATCAATGCTATTGTTTTGTAAAATTTATAACTGGAATAAACAGTGAACTAACCCCTGATTTCCTCCTCTTTTCTCAGGGAAAAATTATTTTCACCATTAGTTGTTTTAAAATTTTTGTTCATACGTTTATTTACATTACAAACCACCCCAATATTTCTGAATACACTATTATGTTTCAAAAATCATCTTTCTGTGATATCACGAGAATTTTTACAATTTCACAAGGGGCTAATCCTTTTGTCTCCAACTGTATACGTACACATGTTTTTGAGATTTAATACGCATTACACATTGTAAAAACTCAACCATAAGCTAACTCTAGTGTGTGGCGATGCAGGAAAGCTGGCCTCATCCTGACTCAGCTGGACGAGCTCAGTGGCTGGTGTCGTGGCCTCCTGCAGGAAGCAAAGATCGGCCTGCGCAGAGCAACCCTCCGCTATCTGTCCTGCCGTTACACCGACACCAAGGCTTTCAGCCTCAGCTGGCTAAACCTCGGCCAGGACCTCCGCAAGACCTGTGAGGAGCAGACATTTTCGGTCATGTACAACGATTACGGAGAACCTAAAGAACTTTAAATGGTTGACCTTAACATCTAAACTAAACTTTACTTAACTGGTCATCTAGTGAAGATAAGTAAAATATATAGTGGGATTGTGGGAGCGATCATGCAGTGTGCTATTGAAAATGTACAGTGTACAGTGAAATGTTACAATAAAGTGTCATTTTCTGTAGATCTAGTGGTGTTTTGTCAAAGCGTGCAGAAACCAGCTTGTATAGCTAGGATTTGTCCACAAGAACTACTGTAATTTCTTTCTTATTGTGCTAGACGTGTCCGTCTCTGTAGTGCATTTACCTGTAGATATGCAAACAGCTATGAGCAATGGAAAAGTGCATTGATTTTAAAGACATTACTAATGCAATGAATGTATTCGAACTAAGGGGCAAGTGGAAGAGAAACTGTACAGGAATTTTCTAAAGTATAAGCAGTATTATACTTATGCTCATTTTAAAGTTGTGTATGATACTATGATGTCTTGTTTATGGTTGATTTACTATTCCAAATAAAATGCTCCAAATTATTGGTTTGTTTTGGTATTCGATGGAATTTCAGGATAATATTTGATTCTACATTAAATTTCACATTATAGAATTGTATTTCATCATTTATCCCAGTGATATACGGCAACCTGTCCAGGGAGGTACCCCAACCTTGAAAATGAATGAATTTCATTCAGTTCAATTTTATTTTTTTACATCAATGATCCCCAAAATGCTAAATTTAAAAGCAAACATGCACATTAATTAACATACACAGTAAAATCCTAAGAGTTAAATTAACTCTACTCGGAGTATATTTGGTCCCACTCTATATAGAGTTAAACCGACTCTGAGAAAGAGTAATTTAATAATCTATTTTCTTCATGTTTTTCCAAATCTGCATGGAAAATTCAAACTAAATATTAACTATTCAGAGAGGGACCAAGTCCACTCCAGAAAGAGTAAAATCAGACAAAAATAGACTGTTTAGTTCAAATAGACTTATTTAAATAACTCTCCTTCAGAGTTGGTTTAACTCTATATAGAGTGGGACCAAATACACTCTGAGTAGAGTTAATTTAACTCTTAGGATTTTACTGTGTAGCACTGAATGTTTTTGTGCATAAAAGCACAAAACAGCAAAGAGTGACTCTCTAGCACCAAACCCCACCCACCACAGGTCCCCTATGCAGATGAAATAAATAGTAAGTGATTCCAAACTTGTGTAGTTATTGTTAGGCTGTGTATGTGTGAACTTTTATGGAAGACAACTTGTTTCTTTAACCCTTTTGCTTTTGAACAAATCTCATTATGTACCCCAGCTCTAAACAATTTTTTTCTTTTAAATCCAAGGTTTTTACCATTTATTTGCCAAGATTTTACATGATGTCACTGATTTTGGGGAGAAAAAAAGACTTGTTTGCAATATAAAATATGTCAAACATTTAAAACAACTCTAGCATTGATGGATATTTAGTTTTTGTGTAGCAACTGATACATTTTTTTTCCTCTAATTTATTATTTTTGTCCCATTGACTTTCATTATAACAAACTTTTTTGATTGCAAAGCCATGACACCAAATAATCTTTTGGAAAGAGGTTAAATTTGAGATTTTTACTGTTTATCACCATTTTGAACATTTAATCAGTTTTTGAACACACGCATTTTCTTAAAATATGTGGAAAAAATAAGATTTGTCACCAAAAATCATTCAGTTTAAACAAAGAAAAAGTTGTTGCCACATTTACACAAAACACATAAGGGTTAACAGTGCGCATTTATGCTTTATTGATGCAACAAGTGAAACTGCTTTTGAAAAAATGGAAAGCTTACAGAAATATTACCATATATTTCCATTATGACGTCTATACATGAACCGCTTATTCATAGCATGCATTTCATGGATTTGAGTGTATATGTACATACAGTAAAGATGGGATATAAAATAAAAATGATAATGGCAAGAAATTCTGGGTCTGAAATAGACATGTTAAGTATGCTGTATATAAATACAATACGTTTCTGAGCTCGTCTGTAAATGTTTGGGGGTAAACCTGTGGTAAAATCGTCATCTAAGTCAGGAATGTGGGTAGGGTTTCTTGCAGTTTTGTGATTACAGCCTTTGATCAGTCGGACTCTCTGGAGAAGAAGAGAGTAACATCCAGATTCTAGTTTGTGGTTTTCTTTTCAAGCGCTCATCATTCACTTCTCTATTGGCTGTTTGTCTTTGGCTGTTCCTGTGTTTTCTTCTGCTGCGGGGTCACGACAGGTGCACTCGTCCTGATCGCAGTCCACCCCGAACTGAATGACCTGTCAATCAACAAGACACACACTTACATACAGACATTAAAGCACCTGGCCTCAGACATGCGATGCTGTAAGGAGCGCCACACTCAGGCTTTGAAAGCCAGCTCAAATTGTGCTTTGGATACCTCACCCTCAAAAATACTTTAGCCATCACATTAGATCAAACAATGAGCTTTACCTGTTTCCAGATGTCCGATCAATATCAACTGTTGACAAAATTACTCAAGATTACAAATAGAATGCAAGACTGCTGATGGAAAAACCGTGAAGAAAGATTGACTCTGGCTTTTATTTTCATAGCTGGGTAGATTGTTAGGATTGATCGGGACAGCCACGTTTCTGGCTACAAGGAATGGAGGAAAAGAAAGAAGGAAAGGAAGACAGAGCAGATGAGTATAAGAGGTGAACACATGTTCGGAATCAACAGGAGGAGGTTCTTATCCAGGATTCATGCCATCACCACAGGTTGCAAAACAAACCCAAAAATCTATCTCAGCGACCTACTGCAGGATGAAAATAAAAATGTCTAAGTTACTAATTTATTTATTTGAGTGTTTTATAAAAGCCCTAGTTTTTTTTTTACATATATATATACCGGTACATATATATTTTACACACACACATATATGTATATACGATAGATAGATAGATAGATAGATAGATAGATAGATAGATAGATAGATAGATAGATAGATAGATAGATAGATAGATAGATAGATAGATAGATAGATGATAGATAGATAGATAGATAGATAGATAGATAGATGATAGATGATAGATGATAGATGATAGATAGATAGATAGATAGATAGATAGATAGATAGATAGATAGATAGATAGATAGATAGATAGATAGATGAACTGAAGGACTGATGGATAGATGGATGGATAGATAGATAGATAGATAGATAGATAGATAGATAGATAGATAGATAGATAGATAGATAGATAGATAGATAGATAGATAGATAGATAGATAGATATACGGACGGACGGACAGACAGACAGACAGACAGACAGACAGACAGACAGACAGACAGATAGACAGACAGACAGATAGATAGATAGATAGATAGATAGATAGATAGATAGATAGATAGATAGATAGATAGATAGATAGATAGATAGATAGATAGAAAGGTAGGTAGGTAGGTAGGTGAGTGAGTTAGACAGGTAGGCAGGTGATAGATAGATGATGATAGATAGATAGATAGATAGATAGATAGATAGATAGATAGATAGATAGATAGATAGATAGATAGATAGAAAGGTAGATAGATAGATAGATAGATAGATAGATAGATAGATAGATAGATAGATAGATAGATAGATAGAACAGAAATTTTGGATTGTCCTCAAACCATTTTTACTCAAATTCATCATGGAGTTATGGCATTTGAAAATAAAAAAAAAATCATATATATATAAAATCTGAAAATGTTTCCATTAATTAAATGTGCAGAATGATGGTTAGATTTGTGTAGATGGATCGAATATTTGGATGCTGGTAGAGGAGCCACAGAAGGAGGGATGACAGGAATTTGTTCTTCCTTTCCTCTCTGGCTCCACTCCTGGACTCCTGTTGGACTTTTCCATAACTCAAGTAAATATGCTGCTGGACCTACAGTGGCAGGATGCTGTTGCTCATGGTTTATTTCACTTTCTCAGACCCTGCTTACTTTACAGCTGCTCGTGACCACTGACACCTGGCCCTGGGCTAATAAAAACTGCTCCCACCAGCCATTTGTTTATGTCAGATACTTCCCCTGGAGCTATGGGAGAACACGCCACCGAGTGCCTGATGATGCGAGGAACACTCATGGAAATGATTGACAATGTGATGGCTTGATGTTAGAAAAATGACAGAATGGTACACACCAAATGAATAAGGGTTCAGTGGTGGTTTACCTTTCGAGATGAGAGAGTAGATGGACAGCAGTCTCCCCCATCATACTGACAATATGCTCTGTTATTAATGGTGTCACACCAACCATCTCCACCAAAAGGCTAAAAAGACAGTAAATGTTAGAAATTCAGCGGAACATCTTATTGATTCAAGATACAATTCAAAGCCTGAAAATTGGAAAAACATGGAGAACTGGCCAAACAACTGTACATAGTCTGCCCATTATGTTGCCCACTGGGTTTGTGTGCTTTGGACATGTAAACATGGCTTTCCTGGGATCAGTCAGTAGAACTTATGCAGTTAGAACGCAACGCATGATAGAACTCAAATGTGCACTTTATGAAAGACAGCCCATGAATTTACAAAAGTTGGAGGCTTTTTGTCAAGAAGAAGGGGCTGCTTTACCAACAGAGAACATAAAAAACCTCATCAACACCTATCTCAAGAGACTTCAACCTGTTATTGACGTAAAAGGGGGCAATACAACAAAATATGAAGGGGTATGTACATTTTTGATCAGGTTTATTTGGAAAGTCTCTGTTGTCAATGTGATTTAAAAAAAGTTAAAACAGTTGTTTGACAATAAATGGCTTCACCCAACCACTATCTACCATTGTTCGAGTTTTACAAGTCATTTTCCCAGGGTGTGTAAACTTATGAGCACAAATGCGCGTGTCTAAATCTGATTATTTCAAGCATCTCCAAAGCCCGAAGAACCAGTATTGCTCTCCTCTATCCCAGGTTCTTTCCTATAATTCTACACAGTCCTCTCCAATGTAAAATCCCCATAGCCATACATATAAACAAGTTGCCAACTATTAAATGTGCCTTAAAAAGTTCATGTGAGAGTTACCTCATTTAACTAAATACAATTAACAGTTTTCTCTGAAATGAAGTCATGCGGATGTTCTCTGAACTGGAGAGGAAAGAAATGTACAGGCCATGCCAAAGGGATTTCAGTAATACTTTATAGCAGGTGGAATATCTCAATTATTCCCGTTCATATAAAATAAAACCTCATCTGTTAATCCAGACAAAACGTCCCAATTTCCTCTCATCTCCTTTAATGTCATTACTTCAGCCGTGGGGGGACGAGACAACCTGGTTGCAAGACCCAACGGTAGAAATTCCATCTGTCTTGTGGATTCAAATGATCACATTTACCATGTATAAACACCGTAAATCTGTCTAAATGCCTTCCTAAAGGATTTTACATAACCTAAAAGACCCAGTGACAGGAAAACAAATATCCACTGCCAAGGAGACTTTTGGCTCACTTGTACATGTGGAGACCTTTCAAAGAGCCCAACATCTACTTGATTCCAATCTTTCAAAAATGTATCTCTGCTCTGCTAAATCTAGACCCAACTATTTTTGTCTGCTGTGCTCTAATTTTAAAAGCAAGAGTGTTGAAAGGTGGTGCTTGAAAAGCAGGCTTTGATCACTTAACACCTGGATATGACAAATTATCAACAGGAAATGTTTTTTTTCCAAAGCTTCCAACAGTGCCACTTTTATTTTTATGTTAACCCAGAATAAACTTGATACCGACTGGGATGCCCAGCAACACAACACCAGGTTCTGAACAGAGGAGATTCAAGGTGACTATATCTCTGCACTTTTGGGGATGCTGTTATGTGTATTAAACAGGTTGTTTAGAGTTTTAGTCCAGTGTTCCCTTGTTCATTTGTGTTAATTGTATTCTACGGATTCTGAAAGGTGCAGGATTTTTTTATTCCAAAGTGTCAACTTTATATGAAAATTGTGATTTGTACAGCACACTGTTCAGGAATTATGCTAATATTGGTAAATTACGCTATTGGTGGTACATCTGTATTGCAGTGAAACTCAATCAAAGCTGTTCAAAATCTCTCCACATCTCTGTTAAGGCGATTTGCATTTACAATCCATGTAATGCTATATTGGTCAGGAGACTGTTTGGTTAATCTAAAAGTCCCCCTCACACCCTTTCTCCCCTTTGTAATTGTAAGTGAAACAGACATCATCTCATTATCTTCAAATATAATGTTTAGGTTTCAAAAGGGTTATTAGCTTTGATAACTGACAAGAGTTTTTGTCTTTCAGTTTAATTTTCCAGACCCCAAATTGTTGCCATCAGTGCCATCTAGTGGTAAAAATAAGGGAAAACCTTTGGAAGTACAAAACCTGTGATATGGCTTGTATTTTTCAAGTTTTGACACAAAAAAGCATAATGGCACAAAAAGTGTTTGAAACAGTGTATAAGGTTTAGGAGCGGTTCGTTTGACCTTGTTTTTGCTCTTTTTGTGGATTTATGAACATTTATTGTGTCTTTTTGACACTTTTTGATTTTTGTTATAAAACATAAGAACTCATTCTTTGGTTTTTGAAATTTTTTCATGTGAAAGACAAAATGAAATACTTTGGATTAAAAAAAGAAGCTAATTTAAAAAAAAAATTAGACCACGCATTGCTACAAAAACCTTTACACTACAGCAAATTGTAAAGTTGGAAAAAATGCTAAAAAAAGTCCCCAGACTTCTATGGTTAAAGTCCACCAACACCATCTCTACTTCTTAGTGTTGCGCCCATATCCCAAAATTTTATATCAATGGCATGATAAATAATACAAATAGATGAATAGTACTATTATTAGTAACAGTAGTAGTAATAGTCATCTTATGTAGCTTTAAAGGTGAAGAAAGCGACCTAATGGCTAAACCAGTATAAAGTCATGTAACAGTAAAAGAGAAAAATGTTTGGAATGCATTTGCTCCTGCCAGAGGAGAGAAAATATCACAGGGAATGCTAAACAAGACTAGTCAAGTATCTGAAATACTACTCAAAATCATCTGACCTGAACATTTCACATAATTCAGGCAAACTCAAATTCAAGGACACTCAGATGTCCAATTCCTTGTTGGTAAGCATCTCATTAAAACCAAAAGATGCTGTTTATTGTCCTGCATTTACATGTTCAAACAATACAACACTTTTATTTCAATTCAAAATCTAAGAAAATATCAAATAAAAAAGAGTTAGTTAGATATCACTTGGAGAACAGGCTAGGAAAGACAGAATGACCCTGCTGTAAGCCAAAGATAAATATGTACCTCCTCAGATAACCTATTGCTCAGTGTCAGTGCAAGCTGTCAACCAAGATTCATTTTCCTGGCATTCCCTCAAAGGCAGGTTTTAGTAGGAACCCTTACAACTTTTTTTAAGCAGAATCCAAGTCCTGATTTAGAGTATACAAATTTACTGAAAACTAAACCCTCAGTGAGTCACTAACAAAAGATGTATTTTCAATCAACACAATTATCCCCTAGCAACAGTTTCTAGGCAGAGTATTCACAATCATACGTTCTTGAGGACAACAAACTCATATCCTATCTGAAGCGGACAATCAAGGTGTCACAAGCAGAAAAGAGATCCCTAAATATGTCAAATGCTTGGCGAAATATTGAACAAACTAAAACACCATAGCAACATTGTGTTTTCATGGACAACATTGTTTTGAGGCCCTATGTTAGTGCTGGCATCTCACTGAAGTATGTAACCCTTGACTGGCTCACTCTAGACTTCCCAAAAGGCTCACTCTAGACTTCCCTTCATTTAATTCCCTATGTAAATGCTTGTTTTGGTTTACTTTTTAAATAAAACTGAACACACTGGAAAACAGCTTTAGCAAAATTGAACAACAGTGAAGTTTCCGTTTTTAAGTGTTTTTATGATTTTAAGATGACAGTGCATGCTTCTAAAGGCATCAGATGACGTTTTTTTTTTTTTTTTTGCTGAATTGATCATTTGAATCCATTAATGAAAAAGCACTAAATTGAAGTACTTTCATTTACTTGTACTTAAAGCAACGTATCACCTATGATTGAAATGTATCCACAACACAGCAAGGGTCAAGTCAAGAACATCAAATGTTGACAAAAGTCTTTTTACCCTCCTATTATCCTCTGGGTTAATATGAGTGCTTAACATATGAACATGTAGGTATGCTTTTTTTACTTTTTTTTTGCTTCTGATTGAATGACTTTTCCTAATTTAATAGGGAGAACTTGGTAAACATAAGATCAACGTGACTATTTTTTCAAGGGGTGTACACATTTTGTCATGTCTTTTATCCTTGGGGTCAAAATTATTTTAAATTGAAAATTATGATCCCGCTCCCCACTTGAACGACAGGGTAGACTTACTGCTGCTAATGTCACGAAAAATGGTTCCAGGGTGCACCAGATATGCTGTCAGTCATGTTGAAGACATAAAAATCAGCATTTCAGACTTTCATTACACCATCCATTGAAAATTATATACTTGAAATAACAAATTTAAAGGGGAGAGTCTATGGGGACAGGAGGAAAAACGTTGATGTGCAGCCTTCATTTTGACGGGAGTGTACAAATAGTTTGAATTTGTTTTTCTTGGTGTCAAACTGACCCCATACATCATTATGTTATACTTTAAAATTTTGGATGAAACAGTGAGTTTTAAAGCTGAATTGTGCATTTGTCCATGGTAATGTAATCATCCAATCAAATCATCAGCCCATAATTAGAAAGACCACCTTATTACTCTATTCTAGGGTTATGCAGTTATGTTGGGTGCCAAGTCAATTTGACATTGGGAGGTAGGCAAGATGTTCCAAATTCCAAGTTCAGCACAGAGCAACAAAAACCCAATATTCAACCTCACACACAATTGGAAATGTGAAATTAGATGTAGTTTGTTGGATGCCACAAGTGGATACATGCTTGCTGTAAAATATGTTAGAAATTATGAGTCTCTAAAGAAAACCCTTTCGAAATATGTTTCCTCGACATCAAGGACGGATTGAATGAGAGAACGGCAATAAACTGTTGTCTAGCCGTATTTTTGTTTCCAGGCTTCACACGACTTTGCAGCATTAGTTTTGTTGACCTTTACCGAAGCTTGGTATGTTTCTTTAGTCACATACAATTTGTGATTATTTTATAACCGCTTTAATGCACCCATAAGTTACACAACATCCTTTAAATTGCTGGATGTAACTGACTTACACACGCACACATCGATAAGATCATTCATTTGTTTTGGCACGTCAACACTGCGAATGTTGACAAAGTCTGATGAGTTAGTGCTAGGGCTGAATTTAAACAGGACCCTCTGAATTGAAGATAGGAGGAACAGAAACCAGAATAATATAGTTTATGATCATGTAGATAACACATTTTACAATAGCATTGGTATTTTCATTCAGTTTTATTTTTGTGATAAAAAGAGCACTGGCTAGAATCAATCCATCAACATGCCGTCTATCAACCACCATGCTAAATATTTTCCTTGGCCATAGGACATGTTAAAGATGTCTGAGTGTATGAGAGGTGATGTCGGAAATCACTGACAACAAATGCCTCATTGCGGATGTACAAGAAAAAACATGTATGAAAAAATGAAATGATGATTTCTTGTCCTCCAGCATACAGTGACCACGATTTAACTATGTTTCAAGCAAATTATCAAATCAGATAAATGATTCAAGATTTCTTCAGCCCCCAGATGTGTGAGCTCTTGTTGGCGCTCATGGTTTTTGATTGAGGTGCGTTCTCGCATGAAATTTCGGATTGAAAATTTCGATAGGCGTGTAGAGGCTTTTAGTTCTCTGCTAAGTTCACCCACATATGACCGTTGGCCTTATACATGTTATGTATTTTTTACACATTTTGTTTTCTCTTAGTTTCGTTCTCTGCCATTTGTATCACTCTGTCACCCTTTCTACTATGTCCTGTACTCTGAAGCCTCCATCTGAACAATAGTCTGCCCCCCTTGCCTCCAATCGGGTGGCAGTTGGATTTATGAACCAGATAAACATGAGCTTAGAAAGAATTGTTGAAAACCCAAGCTTGTTGTCCAGGAGCGGCTCCTGTGCCAGGAAACACAAGTATCCAACACAGTTTTTGCACTTCAACTTATTTAACCCCTCCAAAGAGTATATTATTAATATTTTGACGAATATGTAATATATAAAGAGTAAAAGGTGTATTTAAAACTACTTTGTAACTGTCATAATTTATGTTAAAAAGAAGGGTCAGTGTTCATTAAAAAAAAATATTACGAAACAAAAAAAAGAAAAAACAAGAAACAAGACTAGAAAAAAAAGTGTATTCCGTGTGCAATATTATATTTTTATATAATGTATACACTGTATATTCCGTTAAAATATTACAAAACTCCCTCAATTATATTTTAATTTTGTCTAATATGGTTTTACTGAAGGGGCTGAATTTGATTTTGGACTAGAAGAGCTATGACGTCAGAGATAGTCAACAGCCATGCAGCTTTCCCATGATACCATAATTGCAAAGTAAAAGGCAAGCAATCAGCACAGTCATCATTTATCAGTAATTGTGGTGCTCCTGGTCCTCCCAGACAGACCACCTCAAAGCCGGTTCTCTTTCTCTGCTCAAACGGACAGAAAGCAGATGGGGATTCTGCTCTTTTCAAATCATTTGAAACACTGAACATGGTTTATTAACAAATCATGTAGCCCTGGAGGATTGCTATTCTAGTACCTCACTTCGTTGATTTGATTAGGATCCTGTACCATTAGGGCTACAGCTTGCCCTTTTGAGACATTCAACAATATAGAATCGGTTTATTCTAGGCACTCTTTATCATTTTCCTCCTAACAAACACACAGACATATATTAAACACATATTTGATGATCACTTTAATCCCTGTTACCCTAAAATCTATCTTTTTTCCACTGGGATCAATTTGACACCAAGAAAAAATAATTTCAAACAAGTTGTATACTCCTGACAAAATGATCAAGCCAATGTCGGCTTGCAAATCAGTTTTTCCAGCTGTCGCCACAGACCCTCCTCCCCTCTAAGTGTCATTTAAAGTTAATAACTGGCAGGCCTTGGAACCATTTTGATGGCATTAGTAGCAATAAGTCAACCCTGTTGTTCAAGTGAGGAGCAGGACCATTATATTTTCTATGTTTGGAAGGTAATGTGTCTGCTGGTGGTTGAGAGACAATAAGATGGTCAACACTAGGACTCTCATTCTCATCTGAAGAGGATGCCCCATAATCAGGGTCCTCCTCAAGATTATCCCGTCTCAGACACATTCTCTTCTATGTCACTTTCACTGTAAAAATAAACTGTGGTTAAATCTCACTGATGGAAAACCTTTAGAGGCCATTTTCATTTAAGGGAACATAAAGAGAGATCCCACAGATGACAAATAGAGGGTCATGGTGTACTTGCTGTTGCAGCTCACCTCACAAGACTGAATACAGTGGATCTGCGAAGGATTCGGATACCACTTTAACATCCCCGTGCAGACAACACTCTTAGAAAAGAAAGAAGAACAGAAAAAGAGTCACCTTAATTCACTGCAGTTATTTACTTATTGAGTTTTGCAACATAGTAGTGGATTTGTTTTATTTAGAGTGGTGGAGAAGGGGCATGAATGTTTAAAATACTATATTTTCATGCCCATTAACTGACTTAAAAGTAATAAACTTTTTTTTTTTCCCTAATGTTTCATGTTGATTACACATTTTGAAGGATTCCCAGAAGTGAAAAACAGACCCCATTTTTCTAACAGAATTTTTTTCTTATCTCCCATTTATCTACCTCCTACTGTGAACTTTCCTCCATAAGTCTTATCCAATCAGCAAAATGATGAAGAAAATTCCTGGAAAGCAAGCTGTTCAGAGTGGTGCTGACGTATCTTTGTAAACAGTGGAAGTCTGACAGCTTCAGAGGCGTCATGCTTGACGTATGGCATTTAAAAAAAAACATCTCACTGTAATCATTACTCCACTGAGCAGATATGACATCGAGAGACAAAATCCACATGTTCGCAGAAGATGAGTCAATTTTTTACTCTGATGATTCAAAATTGGATTGTGCCAGTAACATGATTCAAAGTCATGTTCAAAAACCTCCTCTAAAGATCAGAAACATAACAGGTTTTTCTTTTGGAAGATGTCAAGCACAGCATGTCTTAAATTCTGCTGCAAAGCAAGATAAACACATGATGTGTGGTGCAGAAAAATATAATTTTCTTAGAAGAGTGTTTAGAGTGTTTCTGCACAAAACCTTTTGTTTGGGGTAACAATTTGGCAAATGTATACATAAAAAAAGATATGGATACAACAATTTACTACACCATACATATCTTGACATTATGCATCTCAAATGTTAATAAATTACCTAAAATGAAAGTGTTAGTTAAAAAAAAACATATTTTAATCATTTAACAGTGTTTACACAACACAATAAATTGTGACTATTTTAAAAGTCCTCAAATAAAAAAATTAATTGAGATGGCACATAATGCTCATGGCAGGCAAAACCACCAGAGAGATATTCCCTTGGTAAGATGCAATGTGGTCTTCGTAGATATCCTTTTTTTTCAGGAAGGAGTTTAGCTGAGCTAGCATTGCTTTCTCTAGTATTTTAGACATTAAAGGAAGACTAGAAGTTCTTCTGTAACTACAGTTCATTGGGATTTGGGAATGGCTTCTTAATAAAAGGTTTAATGATTGCATTCCTAAATGGCTTGGGGAGATGCCCTAGTGACAGAGAAGAGTTAATGGTGTATGCATTAATGTCAAATACATTATACTTTATTATTCCTTTTTTCAAAGTTCTGTTTTCAGTTCTACTTTTCAGTACTCAAACACGTTGTTTTTTTTTCTTCTTTTTTTAACAATGTAAAATCAATAATTTTGGTGTTTGAGTGATTTCACATTTAGTTTGTGGGGCATAAGTGAAAAACGTCCAAAGACATTCACAGAAGAAAAATGTTAAAATTCGAGAAATATAAAAATAAATCTTTGTGCTGGCAAAGACACCGGCAATGACCTGTTCAATAAACGTGTTTATTTATTTTGTTTATGTTATTAGAGACTTATTGTGATCAGTGTGAAACAAATGTAAAGTTGTGACATTCTTTTGCGGAAGAAAATACTTCTCAATTTAACATCTACGGATTGCATTATTTTGGAATCAAACAATCCATGTATTACTGAGAAATAATGTATAAATAAAAATATTATCAGGCTATTTAAGGCTATGAAGAAAAGTTTAATGTTGGTTTGACACTAACAAATGGTTTGAAGCACTAGAACAACTTACATTATGAGAAAAATGAACTCTGAACTCACCTGAACCTTGCTAGGAACCACCCAGTGCTCAAGAGTTTCAGAGCTTGAACCGTTAGCTAACAGAACAGGGTCACTCAAGGCCACAATGCATGCTGGGTAACAGGCAGCACCTGCGTAACAGACAGAAAGCTTTATATTTGTTGGATTAAATGACATGGGCACATGAATAGCTAAGCTTTACTCTAATTATCCATGGTTGGTGGGTTGGCATAACCTCATATCCTCTTGCAAACTGCCTTTCCTACAATTCTCAACCATTGGAACTGGCGTGGTAAATAAATGTGAAAAAAATACTACTTATACAGTTTGTGTGTTTTTGTTGTAGACTTATTTTTATTATAATAAGGTTGTCTTAAAGAGGGATCCATCACATAGATCATAATTTAGAAGGAGGATGTTCAGACTCTCCTCACCTATTTCATAGCCTTCCTCACAGATATATTCCACTAGGTTATCGTCAGCTGGAGGCTGGCAAGATCCTTCAATTTTTTTACACATAGTGAAGTCCTCAGTCCATCTTCCATCTTTGGCGCATCGAATGCTTGACTACATGAGGTAAACACCATCATTGATTTTTATAAAAAAGTTTAAAATATAAATAACAATGGCCACTTTACCCATTCGTTTGTATCGGGACACTGTAGGGTGCAGATAGTGTCAAAGTGAAATTTATTGGTGCAGGTGTACATGCCCTCAAACATTGTGGGAGGAGAAGGGCATGTGACCGGTGAACAGCTCCCCTCTTGCCATGTGCCGCCCTCTAAACACTCCAATCTCAAAAACTTCCTGTGAAAAAAAAACATTTAAGGAGGTGGAAACTTTATATCTTTACAAAACCATTACTTGAGAGTAAGTGTATAGGTTTGAACTCTCCAATACCTTACTATAGTAACGATATACATTAGTGTAGCATACAATTAATTTTTCACTGTATCAGTTTCTGGAATCATGGAGCTTTCTAATTAAGATTCTGATTCATACATATATACAAAATAATAATAGCAACAAGATTACTCTACTTTTAAACTGTAGAGTATATGGTTGCCAATACTTTATAGACAATATTCTAAATCATAAATGCCTAGAGCGTCTGTGATTTGGCAAACTGCAATAATATATAAAAAGTTGACGCCTCAGAAACAAATGTATACAAAGCTAATTCATCAAATGCAAACCGAACTCCAAACATTCTTCAGACTTCACCATATCCAGTTGGAAAATGGTTAAGTTTATTTCAAGATGATGTGGTCCATGCTCCTTTAAATCAAGTATCTTCTAATACATCCCTCTCTCTGATTTAACAGAATTATTTGGTGCCTTTCTGTCCATTTTGTCATTTTAATATTGACTTCTTACTGGCAAAAAGTCAGAGATAACTCTTTACTAGGACCTAAACAAAATAAGCATTGGACAATGTCTATTTATGAGCTTATTTGGCCTAGAACTTTATATTCTCAGACCAATGAAAACTTCAGTAAACACAAATGAAGACTTTATATATAATTCAAAGTATTTGTACTTATTTTCCGCAAAGTCATTTTTGTATTTAGCTGAAGGAGTGGTATGTGGTGGGGTGCCCCAGCATACTCTTTTTACCAGCCACCACTGCAACCAAGAAATGGTGCTTTGCATCTCATTTAAATGAAAGTGTAATGATTACACTATTTGGTGTGGCAGACAATCAGGTACAACGAAATACCCAATAAATCCAAAATAAATATTTCACGGACTAGAGTTCATAGAGATCATACAGAAGCACCAGATAAAATGGCCTTGATTATAGCATAACACTTCTCTATAGACCATCATAAACCATTAGTGAATGCTTCATGATGAAATGCTTATTAGAGCAAACAAGCCAATGGTTTTAATAAACAGGATCATTTAAATGGCTTTATGAGACATACTGGCTATCGCTTCTGGAATTAATGCCCAATTAAAAGTAGTTAAAAGACACTGAGGTATTTTACCAGCCAGTTTAATAACTCATAAAGGCTAGGCAGGTGCAAGCGCTAGTCTCCTCAGATGTGCTAACATATTCTACATGCTATCGCTTGATTGGGTAAAATACCAAAACAACACGCCATCGGACCGTTCATCAAAGAACTCTGCTGACTCCATTGCTGAAAGATATTTGGAACCACGTGGAGCAAGATTTTGATCTTATTAGAACCATGTGAGCAACCTGGATGCTTAAAGCACGTACCTTTCCTTTAAAATGTGTCACCACAGCAATGTAAGCTTAAAAGATAGTTCACAACTCACTTTCTTGGTTTTTGGTTGACTGTGTCCGTGACATAATATCCTGGGTTGCATCTGTAGCGGCAGATTGTGCCCACATCGTGTCCACCTCCATGACAATGAGGAACTAGCAGGGTGGCATTGGCTATGGATGGGGGAGCCATGCACTCAACCTTGCAGTACGCCTCAGGATTAGACCATAGCCCATCCTCAAGACAGATCAAAGTGTCACTCTCGCCTGAAAAACAGATACTATTCATAAACAGTTCATGAACATGAACCATGTTCAATGTGGTTGCCATGAATTTTTAGACTTTTAGGTCTCTTAAAAATGGTGAAAAAAAAAAAAACCTCTTTCAAAGATCACATTGAATCTCACTGGCTACCATTGTAAAAGACCTTGGTACTGGAGAGTCGTTAATACTTTAGTGATGGATTGAGTCATTAAGAAAGCCAATCACTGCTTGTGAATTTGCATAAATATATCAAGCCAAAACCCACTTTGCAGCATAAAATTTGATTTGAAATACCTTCTAAAAGGGGATTGATTTATATTAATAGAAATAGAAATAAGATTAACTTTTGTACATATAAGAGCTCTATCAAAAATAAAGTATAATGGAAAAAACTACATTAAATTTCACACAAATTACACAATTTTATTCAAAATGAGCAAAAGCATTTGACAATCTAGTTTAATATGATGTGAAAAAAATAGTCGAAATACTACTGCAACATGGCTCTTTAAACAGATGTTATAATAGATGCATGCTTTCTAAATGATAAAAAACCTAATTATTTTATTTTAAATTACAAAGATTTTATAAATGCATGTAATTATTGCCAAAACATTATGCTATGTATATTTTGTAAATATATACACTTGACACAGAGTGTTTGACTTGGGAAGATTATCATTTAAACATTAATAATGCAGCTCTAGCATACTGTGCCCTCATTTGTGAGTAAGTGTAGTTTTTGCACTCATTCGTGGAGCTGGCTTCAGTTTCAGTCTACTTTCCTGCCTGTGTAAACAGGAAAGAAGTCCTGGGCAGCATGGACAGCACAGGTGGCGATAGGAAACTTGCATGCTGCTGGAACAAGAGCGTGTTTCATCTCATACTATGGAGGCCCCTAAAGAGCCCCTCGTTCCAGTCAGGTTGGCAAAGGACTTCATGGCCCTGAAGTAATAGAATCCTACTCCGGCAAGGTGGCAGAGGCCTCAACTGGTCACATGTTAAATAAAAACGAGTTTTTTAACACAGGGCATTGATGAGCTTTGGCAGGGAGCTGTGTAGTCAGTGGCTTCACTGGAAGCTTCACAGCATTGCATCACTGAGCGGCTATGTTTATTTGAAGGCAAGATAATGTACTGTAGTTTCTTAACAGTGGTGAAATGTCAGCTTAAAGCCAAATTATTATGAAAACGCATTGTGATATGTACCACAATTGTGTGTAGCATGTCTTATTTAATCACTAGTGCAAAATCAAGTCAAGAACATTTGTAAATTGATCTTTATTCCTTTGTTGAGTAGCTTATTAAAGGAGCTTGAATAATACATCTTGAAACCCCAATCTGCTTTGAAATACTTGTCCTGGAGAGATCTTTTTAATGTTGTATAACTATCTTTTTTCTTGTTGTTGTGCTCAATCTTGCCATAAACAACATTGGCTTGGTAGCCAAGAATTAATCCTCGCAAGCCTTTTGTACAGTACTGTATTTTGTAATATGCAGTTAGATATGAATATATTGTGTTTTGGGGTGATATAACCTAGTGTATTTGATGATAGTTCAAGTACTGTACAAGGGACACTCAGCTAAAATCAGTTAAAACTGCAAGCAGCAATGAAAGGGCTCTCACACCTCAGGCGACTGTTTTGCACCGTGCACTACAACCAAGTACAAATTGTTAATGTTTCAGAACAGATGGCGCTATGAATCAAATTTAACGTTGTTCTATTATTGCATTGGATTACATTCTTATTCAGTCAACATTTCTGAAAGAAGAATGTTATTTTTGTATTTCTTGTGGCCACCTGGTGGTGCTATAACTGAAACTGTCAGGTGATTAACGATGTATTTAGGAATGGCATCTTAACACATGGTTCAACTTTGACTTGTATGCCAGACTATATATATTCGTTATAATAAATTTTTTGCCAGGTCACTTTGCGCACATTGCTTAGCAAAATAAAAAAAAGTTTTGCATTTTAATATCTCATATGCCTTAAGATTATTGGAGTTTGGAGGTGAACAGATACAATCACAGGAAAATAACAGAGCTCCTGATGAGTTTGGAAACGTGATCCATATTAGACCTGACTAAACTACTGTAAAAAAACCAATAAAAGCCTTTGTTAAGCATGTTTAGAAACCTTCTGATTTAACACTCTAGCCCAGTTCCCATCCTCACCTTGGAGTATTGCTGGGGAGTTACAGGAAAAGGTGCATGTCTTCCTGAATGTAGTTCCCCAAGGGCATGAGAAGGAGGCAAAGTAGACATGAGAGTGAGGAGGAGGACCACAGTCTATCAGCTGACAGCTGACAACACGATCCCAAACTCCATGAACACACGACAACTGCACTTCCATCTGAGAATGGAAACCGTGGAGATAAATACAAATTGGAAAATTGGGAAAATATCATCTGAAGAAGTTTACGTTTTGGTCTTTTTTTTTTCAAATCAGGAGTAAAACTGTAACATGGATTGTTTTAAGTTTGCATAAACTGCAGAGGTGGGGAAAAGTCAAGCAATTGAATTGTCCAACAGTTAAGATCGGCCTTAATTATCTGTTTAGATCTGCAGATATAAAGGATTCCATCGTTACGGTGGAGCATCTGAAACATTTTTTATAAGTCTTTACATGAACTGGTCAAACTTACAGAAACCACGCTAAGAAAGAGTGTTTACCGGTTTAAGTAAAACCACACTATTCCAGTTTGCTGATGTTTATTGAATGTATTGATGTGATGCTCACCTGATGAGAAGGAAGGGCCTGTCCTTGTACAACAGTGAGTGTATAGCCATGATCACAAGACACAAAGCAGTGCCTGGAGTCTATCGCTGGAGAGCAGAGGATGGAAGCATGCTCCACATTCAAAGGATCACATGACTCTGTACTGCACTGTCTACGCGCACACCTGAGGAAAACACGTTTAATATCATATAATTATTAACCTTCCTGCATCTAATAAAGTGGTAAACATAAATATTGCCTTTTAATCAGTGTCCAGGTTCATAGATTAAACATTTCTGATGACTTATTTAAACTGCAGCATTAGGGCTGTATTTACAACAACAAAAAAACAATAAATAATAATAATGATTATTATTTAAAATTATTTACACAGCTATTAAAAAAGATGCATGATGCATATATGCTGTTTTAAAAAAAAGTCACATTTTGATATCAAATCAGCAATGGGCTGATTAATAAAACTTTAGTGTGTTATAATGACAGCAAACTCCACCTAGACCGATCATCAGATTTTCACCAAGGTATGATGTAACGCTTGCAAAAATGGTAGTAAAGATATATCTCAGCAACGCTTTGGTATATCAACACCAAAATTGGTGGATGTTATAATATACATGATCTTGGGGTCCCTGCAAAGTTTCACTACAGTGCTGCCTAGGGGTTAGGAGATACAAAAATTGGCCCAAACATATCTGTGAGTCACCAGTAACTACGGTTGACCCTTTAATAAAGCTGGCAACAGCGCCACCTTAAGGTCAAAGTTTAAAAACCTCTAAATAGGGTCAAAGCACCTGAATGCGTACGTTTAAGATCGTTTTTGCCTACAGTCCAAAGGAAATGTGTCTGTTTGTCAAGTCGACCTGTTTTAGCTTCTTGTTTGGCCCAGCATTACAGCTGAATACTACAATTTCAATCTAATAATGACTTCTAATGGAGGAATAGACCCCACAAATGGTCTAATTACTAATAAATGTACTATATATACCTATAAACAAATGTTTATATATATGTAATTTAAACCTCACCTAAAGATTTTATGAGAGCTTCGTAAACATTGCATTTACAAAAAATTTAATATACATTTTTAAATGGTCATGTGCATTTGGTAGAGTAACTGCGCAGTCATGTTTGCATGTGCTTGTAAGCCGTGGGACATCCCACCCTCAGCGCACCCGGTCAGGGCAAAGGCGCTGAAGTGACATGATGTCCGTAAAGCGACTGCCAGCACTGCCACTTGAGAAGAGGAGAAGTTCAACTGCACTGCTGACGTCTGGTAGAACGGCACACTCAGGTTATGAGTCACATTTACCACTAGTGGGTTACGCTGACATGACAGCTCATATGAACCTGTGGACAAACACAATCTGTTTATCACACAGTGGCATCGCAAACATTACCAAGCATCTCATGAATGTGTGCATCACCAAGCAAGTGCTGTTTTCCAGTGGTGTCACAAAGCTCAATGGTCACCAATTTCCTGCAATTTTCTCCATTCCACCTTCCATCATAAGCGAGGTAGATGATTACAGAGGCTGCTACACCTGGACGCTCAAAAGCTACCTGAGCAAAAAATAAAGCATCTGCATAAGTAATTGTCTGTACACTAACATTGGGTTCAACATTTATGTTCATTTTAAAAGTGCCTGTTACCTTTAGCCAGACAGGCGGATCCTGATAGCTGTTCAGATGGGCAGTGCATGGGCTCCATGCATCATGAGCCACTATTTCATTCACATCAAAATACTGTGACTTGCACATCTGCAAAAAAGGATAAAAAACAGAATAAGCTAATGTTAATAAATCTGACCATGCCTCATTTTTTTTTGTGCATTCACCAAACTATTGAAAAAAAAGAAAAGAAATCGTCACAAGGTCAATCTATCAAGGTCTATTTAGATTTCTGCCATAAAAAAATTCATCCGGAATATGGTATATTCAGTGCTTAATTTGTCTGTGAGGAGGTCCTGGAGCACCATGAGGGTGTCGTCAAAAGGAGAGAAAGGGTTTTTTTTTTCTCACCACGTTGCATATGGTTAGGATCTCAACCAGTTGTTTTTTTTGTGAAATTAACAGTATTTAAGACTTTAATTTGGTTCATTTTAAAGGTAAAAAACAAGTCAGTCTTGGAGCTTCCTGAACTTTTTTCTTTGTTTTTTTTTTTTTGGGGGGGGGGGGGGGTTACCTGGTTCAATTAATTAATTTGGTTTATTTTAAGCATAAACCTAGAACCTATTGTGAATTTTCAGGTGAATACAATTGGATTTGTATTTAATTTGGATCATTTACAGCTAAAAATATTGATCCTAAAATAAAACTAACAGAAAAATGATTGGGTTTTGTTATAGTATTTTATTTTTTAATAGTTTTTTTATTTTGTGTGTTTAGTTTTTTGTAAATATTTAACCCTAAACAATTTGAGAATGACTCATGTGACGAAATGTAACGACACTTCCTTTTGTTTCGTTAAGAGTATTTGGGTCTTGTGTTATTGGGCAGAGAAGACCAAATCTGTGAATCTGCAACCAAGTTTACTCTGCTGTGCTGTGGCCACCCCAATCATATGCAAAATCTACCACTTTTGCCAGTTTGAGGCCTGGCTGACCCAGTTGTTTAAAATAAAAACAACCCCCCTCCCCACCCCTCACTTTTTTGGTGAAATTTTTGTTGAATGCAATTAACAGTAAATCGTGTGCTAATCTTAACCTGAGTGACCGCTGGCTCCCCGATGACCCGTGATGCAGGGCATCTCTGATCCTGATGAGATCCTGATGCAGTGAATGCCCACTGATCACTGAAACCCTGGGGAGTCAAAAAGCCACAATCCTGGAAGCTCGAACCTCTTTCAAACTCCTCACAAACTCCATCTCCTTCAAACACATAGCACAAGCTTGGCTGACCTGAAAGTGACAGACAAAAACAACAAGTGAGCGTGAGTAAAAACTCATGAGAAGTATTGGCTCTACCGCCACAAGTTGTAATGTGTGTTTTCTTAGCAAGTGAGTTAGACTAGCCTTCACTTATGTGTGAATTGAAAATAAACGTGTTCCAGACAGACGATTAAATAAACCATCACGATGTTGCAGAAAAAAATGTGAATGATATCATGGCAGATGCATGAGTTATGACAGAAGAGCACGTGGTGGTAAAAAAAAAGTTAAATGTGTTAACATGATAGTAAAAAGTATTCATCAGAAAGCAACACATTTGAATGACATCATCAGCTCGTCTGAGAATTCAGTAAGGTAAGAGAAAGAGGTGACTCATCGGTGGGAACAGCTTATCAAAAGCGAGGGGCTCAAACAACAAATTAAAACCACAAGCGTTTGATTGGCCATCTCTGTGGAGAACAGCTGACCTAACTCACATGCCATTGCCAAAGGATTTACTCCTAAGCTTTGTTGATCTGCTCTCTCTAAACATGCTTGTGTAGATAGTATATGAGAGCCCCTAATGTGGCATTAGAGTAAATATGGCAAAACATCCATTCTCTAATGGCTTAAATCCGCAAAAAATGTGGTTACGAGCTACTATGAAAACATTGGGAAGTTTGAGGCATTTGAGTCAGTGGCTGATTTGTCGATGTTTGACTTAGATGCTTCTCATGCTTCACGCTCACAGCAAATGTAGTGCTTTCAGTCACGAAAACAATCCTGACTAAACTGGCAAGCTATTTGTTTTTATCTTTCCGAACATTTCCTGTGTTTCTGAACTCATTCACTCTCACTTGTGTACGTTATGCAACCAGACACCAAGTCAGATAATAAAACTGTGTGATGTTCTAAACCCCTTTATCTATGAATTATTGTAAAGGACTTGAATGTAAAGATAAATCAGACCATTTTTGTGTTACAAAAACATCTGAGTTCCTGAGTTGGGAATGGATCATTAATAATGGAGAAAGATTTAGGTTGAGTTCCATTTCTACCCTTGGCCCTTCACCTTTGTTTTGTAAGTTCATGTGAAGCAGAGGGCTAAGATGAAGGGGTGTGTGCCTCTTTGTTCCTAGAGAAGGCTTAACTTAGACCTTAAAATAGAGGAAAGATTTTAAGTTATGATAAAAAAAAAAAAAATTATAAAATGACAAAAATTCTTATTTATATTAGATTTTATCCATAAATAGGTCAGCAAATGTTGATAATTTTACAGTAGACTTGCTTATGGAACTTTACATTTTTATCTGATTATGTTTATGTGTTTAAAAATGTAAACAACTACAAAGATGGTCCTTCAGAACCACTTCGCTGGGAATGCAGTTTCCTAGGGGTGTCCCAGATCATTCGGGTATATATATTCAGCCCGAACCAGACCAGAGAACCCCAAAACAGCTTTTCAGAGTTAGCCTTTATTTATTTATATATTTACTACAGAGAAGCCTCTATTTCACCTCCTCATCTAAACTGCATCACATGACCTTGCAACACAGCTGTACTCCTACAGCTGTAGAAGAGAAGAGGAGAGAAGAGAAGAGAAGAGAAGAGGAGAGGAGAGGAGAGGAGAGGAGAGGAGAGGAGAGGAGAGAGAAGAGAAGAGAAGAGAAGAGAAGAGAAGAGAAGAGAAGAGAAGAGAAGAGAAGAGAAGAGAAGAGAAGAGAAGAGAAGAGAAGAGAAGAGAAGAGAAGAGAGAGAGAGAGGAGAGGAGAGGAGAGGAGAGGAGAGGAGAGGAGAGAGAGAGAGAAGAGAAGAGAAGAGAAGAGAAGAGAAGAGAAGAGAAGAGAAGAGAAGAGAAGAGAAGAGAAGAGAAGAGAAGAGAAGAGAAGAGAAGAGAAGAGAAGAGATTATTCAACAATTTATGAGCACAAAAAGCTTTATGAGAATTGAAACTCTAAAAAAGCTACATTTTCCGAATTGGTACACGAACAACATTCTATGAAAGCATTTTTTTCAGACAGAACTCTTGATACTTTGTAACAACTACAGATACTGAAAGTACTAAAAGAATAAATGAAACTAGGTGGCCAAACTCTTAGCTCGTAAAATTGGCATCAAAACGGTTGTCAAGGTAGAATTTTTGGTTACTATGGAAAAGTCAGTTACTACATACAAAGATCCCCATGCCAATACAAACCAACCCCCATGTCTGTATGATTAACTATAAGTTATATAAAACAACCTGCACATCTTTATCGTTTACCAAAGCTGCGATAGAGGTTGCTTGGGTAAAGAGATTTTTTTACTAGGGAGCTGTCAGTGATATCATAACATTTAATTATGATTAACATAAACAAACCCCCATTTCTCTATGATGTTTTATCTTGAAGACATGTGTTTTGTTGTTGTTGCCTTTTCAATTGGCCATTATAAGTCATTTGTAAGTTTTAACCCCTTCTAGAGCCTAGGGTTCAAAGACTTTTTGTATATTGGCTGGTATGTTCCGCACAGACTGATATCCTCCACAAGTGTGGTCTGTATGAAGTTTCCACGAGGTTCCCAGTTTTGGTTACAGTCAATGGTAATTTCCCAAACATTCTCAGTGAATTACCAGATTTTTTGTTAATATATCCTTAATATGGCATATTTGTCAAGAGAGACTCACCATGACATTTGAAACTTGTTTCAACCTGGCATTTTTTGGAGCACCCATCTCCATCTAAGAGATTCCCGTCATCACATTCCTCGTTCCTGCGAAGGTAGAAAAAGAAAGTTCATGCTTTGCCAAACATTTCAGCTTTGGAAGATAAGGAATGTCTCAGGCTTTGCTTAAAATTGTGAAATAATGACTGCAATAAATGAGATGCAAAGCCTCAGACATGCGGTGAGTTTACACTGACCCGTGCTGTGAGCCGTCACCACAGAAATGCTCTCCATGTGTGTACAGTAGAACTGGGGAGAGTTCGCTGACCCCACCGTCTGCCTCCACCTGGATCATGTAGATGTAGCGAAGATTCCTCTGCACATCACTGAGCACATGTATAAAAGAAATACCATAAATAAAAAATTGAAAAAAAAAAAAACATGCATGAGTGAAACTGGAAGAAGTATTTATTTAAAGTGTAATTATGCTCAGGTTGGTCTTGATATTGTTGCATGTCTCAAAGTATGCTTTAGTTCATTGCAGTTTAGCAGTATCGATCTGATCTGATTCATTATTTCTATAAAAGGAAACCGCTCATGATTGCCAAGCATCAAACGAGACTGTTTGATTTCAGTTGCTTTCCGGTCGCTGGTAAGATGATGCCTGGCTAACCCAGCATGATCTAGTTTCACCACTGGATCTAATTACTCAACAAATTGCCCTTATTAATAATGAATCACATACAGGCAACTGAGAGACTACTCTAAAAGAATGTCTTGAGGTCACACTTTAATGTTCAATGAATGATTGTGTGCCAGGGGTGAGATAACGCCATTTCTTTCTTTGTAAACCAGCCAGTTACAGTTAAATGAGTGAGCTAAAGCATGAAGCTTTTCCAGTGAAGTCTGTCGGTCATTTGGCTTTGGTTGACTGAATGATTATTTATGACGTAAAGCTTCATGTCTGTGAGCAACATATATATATATATCATTACACAACTGGGCTTATCCAGCCTAGAGGTTTGTTAAAAAATATTTTAAATATTTAAATAATAATAAAAAAACATACATAAACACATTTTAATTTAAATATAATAAAAAAATAAATGTAAACATTTTAAATGTTTCCTGTGCTTTAGAAGAAAAGTGTTACACCTGGATCTGTGGTCACATTTAATGCCAAATGAAACAGTTGAAAACACTTGTGCATCATTTGTCCTGATTAATTGACTCATCATTCTTTAATTATTATATAAACAATAAATGCATAATTGACAATATACAGTCATGTAAAAAAATAAGGCACCCTACCCCCTAATAGCGAGTGTTAGCCCCTTTGGCTGAAATGCTTCTTATAACCATATACAAGTGTCTAACCTCGATCTGAGGAATGTTTTCCCCATTCCTCCAAGTAGAACTCTTTCAGCTGTGAAATGTTTGCTGGGTTTCTTGCATGTACAACCCATTTCACGGCATCCCACAGCATCTGAATGGGGTTAGGTTCAAAGCTTTGACTCTCAATTTCTTCATTTTACGTCAGTATTTGGATAAATTGCTGGTATTCTTTGGGCCTTTGTCATGTTGCATGGCCCAGTTTTGTGTCAAGTATTTTTTCTGACAGATGGTTTTTCGTCAAGTAACCTCTGATACACTGTAGAAATCATGGGGGATTCTGTAATTGCAGCCCAAACCATCACACTTCATGCTTCGCAGGTGGTATGAGGCTCTTTTCCTGCAAGGTTGTCTTTGGTTTATGCCAAAAATGTCTTCATTTTTTTAATCTGTTGGCCTAGATTCTATCATTTTGTAAGTTCTACTAAAGCTGTATTTCTCAATCACAACACTCCTGACTGTTGCTTGGGAACATTCAGTAGAAGAACTGGACAAGAGGAATCTCATGACAAAACTATGCTGAAATTTACAGAGCACATGAGAGCTGCCCATAGTGTTACAAATAAAATGTACATGCCTGAATGCTTGATTTTTCTACACTTATCACTTTAGAAGTGATGGAAACACCTAGTGGTGACTGGTGCAATTTTCATTAAGGGGTCAATAAAAATCTAGAAAACTGCCAAAATAGGTAACATCTATGGACTATTATAATCACATTTGATCATTTAAACATAAATAGAATTTTTTTTTTTCTGAAAAGTGCCTCATCAAAATCTATGATGCCAGTCTAAGTCCATCTTGAATCTGACCTGTTTTAAAAAATGAGACGGTAAAGTAGAATAATAAGTACGTCACCCCATCCAGTTGGCCCTGTCTTTTTTTTTTTTTTTTGCATCGTGGAGTATCCAAATCCAACAAAACACACCCACTGTGAAAGACTTGAGTCTTAAATTTATAGGATGGATAGTGTGGAATAAACTTCAAACACGCAACATTGCTTCAGTATCAACTTGTGTCACGCAACATTGCATAAGTGTCAACCTGTTCGGGGCATTGGCCTGATCCAAAAACTGATTAGAGTCATTCAAAGGTAAAATGTAAAACGATCTCTTGATCTTCTGAATTGTATCCTTTCCTGATTCATTTACACAGTCTTATGCTGAACAGATATTGGGGGTATGTTTATTTTTATGAAAGAGTATTCACTGGAAGCCTTTTCCTTCAGTCTGTTAAAAAAATGGAACGGTGCTATTTAGAACCAATTGTATGAAATACATAAACTTCGGTGTGAAACATATGACCAGCATCTGTTTATAGCTCATTAAAAACAATAAAGAACTACTTTAGAACCACAAGTACCAAAAAGGCCAAAACTGTTTCTTTACGTTTCTTAGATTTCTTTATTCCAAAAACCACAAAGAACCAGTGAAGAACCAAAAAGAGCTGTGAAAAGTGTTATATAACATCTTTAAACCAGAAAAAAACCATGAAAGAACAGACAAAGATCTTTTTTAAGTTATTATATCAAATGTTTTATGAGACAAAGTCAAAGAGGCCAGATTGAGATGGTTTGGACAAGTGCAGAGGAGGGATAGTGGTTTTATTTTTTAGAAGGATGTTGGAGATGGAGCTGCCAGGCAAGAGGTCAAGAGAAAGGCCAAAGACGAGATACATGGATGTGCTGAAAGAGGACATGAAGGTAGTTGGTGCAAGAGTAGAGGATACTGAGGACAGATTTAGGTGGAAATGGATGATTCGCTGTGGCGACCCCTAAACTGGGAACAGCCGAAAGGAGAAGAAGAAGATCAAAGGTTTAATGAACTTATGAACTCAAGGTGGACAACTTTCGTGTAAAAAATTCACCGTTCTTCTGCTATTTACACTGCTATTCTATTGATCTTCATTTCGTTTATTCACCAAATTATATCTTTGAGAAGCTACAAACTGGCTCTGGTGTTTTTTGCTCCAGTCAAACTGGGATAATATTTCAGGGTTCTCTTTCCCCATCCCTGTAGCTAAATCCCCAGTAGTGTTTCCATCTTTCTGAGCTGGAACAAGCGTTTCTGGATAGGTTACAATCTCTGATCCACACGATTAATCTCTAGACATCCTGACCAACTCAAAGTGAGTGAAAAACAATCCAGTGCCCTCTTCAAGAATATGTACTGGAACATTTAGAATAAATGTGACAGAAGTTGTTCATAAGTGCACATATCCATCAAACTAATAGCTGTAAAAATGGCCGTATCCAATCCATGAAGTTGCTATTCTTCTCCTGGCAGGGGAAATGAATTTTCTTGCATTTCTACGAAAAACGTTACACAATACCTTCACAATAATCCTCTGAAGACAATTCAATGACCGCTTTAGTAAAACAACTTGTTCTGAATTTATATTTAAGCCATATTTATAGGTAGTACTCCCAGAAACACAATAAATCAACCAAAACACAATAAAAACATGACAGAGAAATGATGATTTGACAATTTTACTAATGACTCTCAAAATTTCAAATAAATAATATAAGAGGTCAAAGTGTCCACAGGGCAAATGTTGATCACAAGCACATGCATCTTCATACCTGTCAGTGTAGGTGGGCTGGCGGAGGCGGATGGGACTCTGGTTTCTGACCGGTGGATCTCTGATTACTCTGTAGAGAAGGGGCCGACACTCAGAGCAGAGAGGATTTTGGGGTCGTGATGTCAGCTGAACAGCATCAATCTCCAGCTTCCCATCAAAAGTAGAGATTTTAATAGCCTTGACCTTCTTAGTAGTGTGCAAATGGAGAGTCAAGGGAATATCACAGAAGGCATGTCGAGGACCTGTGTGGATTGATCCGCCATTCTCTGTTATAAACACGATATTGGCGATTGCTTTTTCACCTGCGGGAAAACAAATAATAAGTAAAAGACTAGCCATCAAAGCTTTAATGAGGAAATATGTGTCAAGACTGATTAAACCAAACAATCCTTTATTTTAAAGTCTAATCTTTCAATTCCATTTTTTTTTACGAACATCAACAATGTAATATGTGCAATTAATGTTAATATTTTTTTTCTTATTCCATCTGTTCATTACCAAGCTGTAGCTCAAACTGTCTAGGAATAGATGTGTTTAGACAAGCCAGCATAATAAAATACGTTATTTCTTGTAAATTAATTTGTAGTTGAGCATTTATTTTCGAGCCACAACTCACTAGCTGACATGTAGGTGATCCAGATGGTCAAACTATCTGGAAACACTGGGCGTAGGAAGTGTAACTCCAGCACACAGCCCTCAGGCTCGGGGCATGGCGCAGTCATGTTGGGCTCGTACAGGTTAACTTCAGGACTCCAGGCTTGCATGCTGGGCTCACATGCTTGGTACACGTCAGGGGCCCCTGCAAAAACACATAGGCTAGCCTCATAACATTACGATTTTTTACTGTAACATGTTACCACATCTAAAAATCAGAAGCTTTTATAGAAATACAGTTAAACACATCTTCTCTGTATTTTGTTTTAAATATCTTGTGTTAAAACCATGATGAAAATAGTATCTCACTATGATGAAGCCATTATTCTTTAATCTCATCTTGGAATAGAGCACAGTTAAGCTTTTAATGCAAAGAGTGACAATATTCATTACACAATACACAAATATATCAGGTGGTTTTCCACTTAACTCCTGTGTGCATATTAGGAACAACCATATGTTCTTAACAACGTTACAATGGGAATCAATTGGCAACCTAGCCTCAAAAAACAACTGATTTGACAAATTCTGTAGGCCAAAGAAAAAAGAGTTGGTAAATATCTTCAATTCCAGAAAGAGGTCAATCAGATTATCAATTAACATGAGTTTTATCTGCATTTTAAAGTTGTAGTGTCCAACAATGACTTTATCTTGACTTTAACTTTTTGTGTTTACTTTAACTGTACTTTTATTTTTAAATGCCAATTGACTTAGTGGATAAAAGTGGAGTTTTAGTATTTGGTCAATTTTGGTGTTTACCCTTCACATTAAAGAATGTTTAGAACTAAGACCAGCCATAACAAAATTAAATAAACTGTCTAGTCTGGAGTTGAATAATTAATTGAACAAACACAAAATGAGAATTCCAAACCACAATTCATTCCATAGAGGCAATATCCACACATAGAGTTCAACCACAAAAACAAAACAAACAAAGACCAAAAAAATTAACACTTTTATACCTCAAAATTAAAACCTACTGACAGAGGTTAAGAAAATGAAAACTAAACAACAAACAAGAGCCTCAACTTTGGCCATCTGAACCTTAGCAAAACCCTCTAACTGCAAAACCAAAAACCATTCAGCATAGCAAAAACAGAAACTACGATAAATGAACAAACAGCTTATAGCCCTCATAGACTTCCACAAAATGTTATCAGGTAAAGCCCTACTAAACAGAATTGAACATTTTGGGATGATTTACCACTTCAGTGGACAACAGGGAGTTTATTAATAAATCAGAAACTTTTGTTGCAAGAATGCTGAGAGCTATAGTGGCACAGCTGTGTAAAGAACTCATCTCTTTGTGCGTTAATGTAAAGAACACCAGCGTAACCACCAGTCCCTACAGATAGAGCACTCCTCTGCACCTAGTGTGGCCTCGCTTGTGAGGATGTGTACAGGGTAAACAGGAGCAGGCCAAGGCAAACCATAAAACTCAATTGGTCAGATAAACAGAGTGAGGGCCTCCACACAGGGTGGAATTAATGACTGTATCAGATGTTGTTTAATGCGCGCTTTGGGAGGAGCAATGCGGCAAGATCTGTGAGCATGTATCCTTCCTTCTTTCAGCAGCTTTAACCAGGTCTTAGTTCCCAAAAAGGATGCACTGAAAAGTTATGATACAAGTAATCAGCACTCTTACTTGCAATGGGACCTTTCACAATTGAAATGGCCAGCACTTATAAAATATCAAAAAAATGGTAATAACACAAGCATAAATGAATAGTAAACAAACAGTGCACTCATTCTGCTTCAAATTTGCAAGGCACTGTGCACCTAATCATGTTTAAATATTTTTAAATCGACCAAAAGTTTACGTATCCTGGTGATTGCGACCAGATAACATGCACAAAAACTGACACAAAAGGGTTTGAGTGGCTGATAAAGGTAACCATCCTTGCATGCTGCCAGTTTGCTTGGAATCAATGCTTGTGCCTAAAAGGCTTCTGAGTTTCTGGGCTCTTGATAGACCCTTGTCTCTTTCTTCCATTGATATGCTGACATTTATGAATTCTGAAAGAGTCGTCAAAGGATCTATGGGAAAACTGTACAAAACAGGAAAGGGATATAACAAGATATCCAAGGAACTGGGAATGTCAATCAGTAATGTTCAAACTCTGATTAAGAAGAGGAAAATGGGAAGTTCTGTTTAAAATCAGCATAAAATCTGCTACAACTGACAGAAAAATTGTTATGGATGCAGTGATAAAACACAAAAAAATTATTAAGCAAATTCCACAAAGTAGCCCGCTTACTTTGCACTTGAGATGAACCAATACATTTTTAAGACTGAGTACCAGTATGTTTTTTTCTGGTACTCTCCAATGCCGATTTCCCAAGTATTGACACAGTGAGACTAATTTTATGACAGCTTTATCTATTTGCAGTAATACCTCATTAATGACATGAGGGCAATTTGGAATCTCATACGCTGATTCCAAAATGTTAAGAAGATGACGATTTCCATGTTATCAACATCTGAAAGTGGTTGAGCATCAAAAACAATAAATTGGGTAAGCACCTAGGTTATTTGTTTGGCTCTCATGTATCTTATTTCTCCGCGTTGGTTTCTGAAAGCTAACATTACTGCTAGAGAAACATTCACTGCGCTGAGATTGACATTCTGTTGATGCTAACAAAGTTTCTGTGCACTGAAGGTTCTGTTGACATCATAGAGTATCTGTCTTTGGTAGTTTTTTTTTTTTACATATACGAGTACATGAGCTCAGTATCAGTACATCACTACTATAGCCATAAGCTCAGAAACTTCTGGAATGTTTTTTGCATCGATGAGACTAAAAATTTACTTTTTGCCTACAACATTAAAGGTTTCATTTGGAGAAGAGTCAAAATTAACATAGCACCATACCCACTGCAAAACTTCTGTCATGGAGGCAGACTTTTATCAAAAGATACTGGAGGAAAGTTTGCACTCAACAGCATGGAAGCTGTGTACGGAAAGTTTCTGGACATTAGACAACAATTCAAACCATATTCAAGTCCACTTGTTATTTGTCACACCAGAACAAAGTGAAGGTTCTAGAGTTGCCATCGCACTCCACTCCAGAACCATTCTGGGGAGAAACTCAGACAGCCCAAGAGTTTACACAAGTTGGAGACTTTTTGCCGAGTAGAATGGGCTGCTTGACCAACAGAGAACAAAAAAAAAAAAACTCAAAGTACTTCAGGGTGTCATTGATGTTAAAGGGGAGAATGCAAAAATGTTATGGTGTGTAAACTTTTGATCCGGGTCATTTGGAAAGTTTCTGTTCTATGATTGAAAAGAAATAAACACAGTTGTTTGACAATGAATGGCTTCACCCAGCCACAAAATACTAGGAAAAAGTTGTTGTGTTATCCTTCATATTTTCAAACATGTTTCACATATAACGCTTAGTTTTCCATCAATCTCAAGACAAGACTTTGGTCCAAAATCATTCTCCACTACCACTTAACTTGATAATTTTACACTTGACCTCTCTCGTCATACAGAAAAGCATGAAAACTTCATATTAGGAGAGGATTTCCACATTTTCGGTGGACTTTTCAATGCACAATGTTATCCGTGACATGTCAAAGAGTGGGCAGATTAAATCCTACGAGATTTCTGATTAGAATAATCAGTACCATGTGTTACACGAGAAATAAAGCTGAAAAGCCACACAGGATAAGTATAATCTTCATGACAATCTGCTTTTGGACATCACCCAATTTTACCAAAACTTGATCCTATGCCAAGGGCCTTTGTAATTCATTGATGGCCAAAAAAGAGTGTTCTTCACCCTGGCAATTATGATTTAAAGGTTTATTCACTTAGTATTTCCAGACTTGCACACACCTGGCCTGCGTGAGACTGAGCGATCCACCTGAACGCCCACAGAAACAGGGCTATGTATTTTTCTGTCATCGTTTATCAAAGTTCAAGGAGTTTCAATATATTAATGTTTATACATTGACATCTTTCTGACATCTTCCAGTGTGAGCCGAGGAGTAGCAGCACATGTGTCAGAGGCTTGACATGTTCATGTGAAAGAATTAGCTTAGGCCCACTCCTCTAATATGATTGGCTGAATAATATCTACTGCCTTCCCGAGGCTGAAAACGAAAGCTGGTTTATAAGCAATTAGTAAAAAAAATGCAAATTGAGTAGAGCAAAAAATGTTCCTGCAATATTAACCCTTAGAAGCCTAGGGTCTTTTGAGCATTTATTACTACTTTACAATTTGTTCTAATAAATTATTTTTAAAACAGTTTTCATGGGAATGCTTGATTTCATTTTTTTAGTACAACCCCAGCTTCTTTTTATGCATTTTTTCATTACATTACACAAGAATTTCACAACAAATCTGAAATTGTACAAAAAAAATGCAATTCTGAGTATTTAATATTGTAATTTTATTTCTATAAAATTAAAAAAATGTAAATTTTTTAAGAGTATTTTTGTTTTATAAAACATTAATCAATCCCCATGGTCCCCTTACTGGTGAACAAGACCTCCAAGACCAACTTTGGAGGGAGCAAGCCAACGTTTTCCGACTAAAGCCCTCTACACACCGATCAACAGTATAAACTGCTTGACCCCTCATGATTTTTTTATATGTGTTCTTTGATTTGTTATCTGTCTTCTTCCTGCTCTTCTACTTCTTTCCAGTTTCCTGGGCAAAGTTGCTATCAAAATGTGGGATGAGTGCCACAGAGCAGCATTTTTTACGTCCTACTCATGTCGTTCACCTTCCCAAACACTTTTTTGTTGGCACCACTCGTTGGGTCAGATGCGAGAGCTACCGTTGGTGTCCATGGTTTTCGATCAAGCGCGTTATCACACGAAAATTTGGAAAGGTATTTAGAGGCCTTTAAAATCATGTCCTCGGATTTGCTGAGCCATTTTGCATTGAGCCACAAAGCCGCAAACACATTGGCAATCCTGGATGGGTAACGCCAACATCATCTGCGCACAGAAGAGATGAAACCACATGGTCCACAATATAGACTCCCTCTGCCCCCTGCTATTCCTGGAGATCCTGTCAAAAAATATTAACCAGTAGCAAAGGGGTAGCCCTGACAGAGTCCAACTGGAAGTACTGTAGGTCCGACATAAACACAGGCAATACTTCTGCGTCATACCTATGCCATCTCCCTTGTGTAAACACAGACCCCTATGCAAGAGCTTAACATGGACCTCCAAATAAATTGTGACTAGAGAAATCTAATAAAGGATGTAAAATCACTCACCCACAGCTTCCTCTGGAGTCCAGTAACCAGAGGAATCGCAGGCATGAGGAGAAGTAGCCCTATATGCGTACTGGTGAAGCGCTCCATTCTCATCACAGAATCTGCAGTTTACATCGGCCTCCCTACACAGTCATGAAAACAGCATGTAATATGGAAATAACTGAGCTGTTCATAAAATGTGTGCTACTTCCTTTACCTGTGGGCAAGTGGCCCACTGATTGGAGTCAGCCAATGAATGGTGACAGAGTCAGCTTTTTGGGCAATCACTACAGGTGCAAGAGGAACAGGAGAAGGCCTTTGGCTATGGACCCATGTTTTGTACACCAAATCGATATAACAGTGCATCCGAGCAACTTGATTTGGTGTAAAGTGGTTTGTACAGTTATCATCTGTAAAGGATTAGAATAGTTTACATGCTGCTTAATGCACAAAGTGATACAGGAAATTGAATTAATCATCGGTACCTGTGTAACTCATGTAATTGTTGTACGGTGTGTTTCTGTACTGGGTGAGGCCACAGGTATCATTGACTGGATCGGGGTCCTGACAAGCTTTTGACTTTGGCATCGGTGCAGTATCCGCACACAGATCCCCCGTCTCCATAGATGCTGTGGTCTCTTGACAAGGATCGTCACATGACTCGCGTTCACTCACCCCTTTAAAAACATGATACAGTCCAAAAATATGACCCATCTCATGGATCATGGTATTGTTGTGTCCTTTGGTGCCGAAGTAGCCAGGGTTGATAATCATTCCACCTTAAGAAAATACAAAGAGAAATATTAGTAAATGATGCAACAGCGGGGAGCTCAGGGTCAGCTTTCAGATTTCCTCACAAGCCAAAAAATATGCGTCGGATTAAAATAATACTCCAAATTCTCCTTAGAAGTGAAAGCATTGGTATTTTCCTGTGATGAACTGCTGACCTGTACCTAGTGTATCCAGAATTTCACCCAATGTTCGCTGAAGAACCCAGTGATCCAGACAGAATAAGCGAGTTAAGAAACTGAATTTAATAAACTATGTAAAAAAACTATTTAATGGTTCAAGTATGTACACACACAATTTGATGTTGGCTTTTAAAAGTGCATCTTAAAACTATTCCTAATGTAAAAATGTTCCTAAAGTTGAGATAGACTTTGCATATTGGTTGCTATGCTAAACAGTCTGGTTGCTATCGACGGGTCAGTGATATCATATGATGTTCTTCGTGCCACTTTGAATAATAAAAAAAATAATAATAATAACCCTATCACTGAGAGTTTCCTAAACTGGGATTGAGATATGTTAAATTGGTTGCTATGGCAAAAAGTCTGGTTGCTATGGAGGGATCAGACATTATGTAATATTCACTTTGTCACTATAAGTTATATAGATCAACTCCCTTGTCTCTATCATTTACCAAAGTCAAGATGAAGTTCAGAAAATTTGGTTGCTAGAGCAAACAGTAAACAGGTTGTCAGTGATGTCATAAAAAGTAACATAAACATGATTAACATTACTATGACTATACATAAACAACCAGCAATCATATATGATGTTTCATCGTGACATTTCCTTTTCTGATTTATTTTTATTACAAGTCAATGGTAAATCTTTAACCCCTTTTAGATTCCAAGGTACAAATCATTTTGCACACTGCTAGATATATTCTTACACAGTCTGATAACCTCCACAAGTGCAGTCTGTTTCCATGAGGTTCTCAGATGGACTTTTGACTAATTTTGGCCCTATGTAAAGTCAATGGAAGCTCATTTCATGCTCAGTGATTTCCCAGAATTACTTTAGCGGTACCAGTCTGAAAAGATATAACAACCCAAGTCTGACCCGTTTGGATTTCTTTGCAAAGTTTGGTGGCTCAAATGGTCTAGGAGGAGATGCGTTTAGATTTTTTTTTTCTAAAGCAAAAAACAAACAAAAATAGGTTGGACTTATAATTCAACAGAAAGAGTAACGACCAAAATATGCTTCACTTTTGACTTCTGTTCAAAGTTACGTCCTTGTTTTTTTTTTAGAAAAATCTCGGCATTGGCTCTTTGTCTTCATTTTTTTATGAAATTGATCAATTTAACTTTGTAATCACATATCTTGACAGAACCCATCAGCATCTCTGGGGATGTGTTGTTGTGAATAAATATCACAATAGGAAGATGACAAAATACGAGAAATCAAACAAAGAGAAAAGCTCTAAGATTTGGAACTGTGTGTAAAGCACCTTTCTGTGCAGCACTAGGTGAGTTATTCTTTGGCTCATTCATAAAATGTACTATTGCATAGGAACGTTTTTTTTTTAAACTTCACATCAATTTAACATTTAAGTTTAACATTTACTGCAAGCTGCGGTCAAATACAGGCGACTATGTACAGGTTTGGGACTTGCCATAAGTATAAATGATATGCATTGCTCTTGCAAAACACCACTGCACTGTTCATGCACATGTTAAGCCTTTCAAGTAAGAAAATAATACCTACTTAACTTTGCAAAAAGAATACAGTGGTACGTTTTGTTTTTTTGTTTTTTTTTTTGTTGTTTTTTTTTCACTGAATTTATGGGAAATTAGGCTTTAGTCTGATCCACCATTAAAAGGGTGAATTGGTTGCATTCATTACAAGTTCAACTAGTCAAGCGACTGTGAATGTGTGTGGGTTCGCATGCTTTTCTTTCAGTTTAATATTTGACCAGCTGTGAAAATCTTTCTCCATCACATCATTTAAAGGGAAAGATGTGACAGAACACTCTTTTTTTCTTGTGGAAATATCCATGTTTTATCCCAAACAGACAGAGCTTGGCTTGGCTGGACACGTCCGACAGACACAGATCATTTACAGTTACAAGATCAGCAGGCCTCGCTGTGATCTGATTTCACTTAAAACGTTCAGAGCTGTTGTCTGACCTTGGTCCTCTGGAACATCAAGGTTTTCTGGCAAATAAGCTCTTGATTTATGTGGAATTAAATCAGGCCAGCCAATATCCTTAACCAGTCCCATAAACCCAATTCACCTAATTTACGACAGCATAGTCTTACTTTTTAACCCTTATCATCCTACACCAAAGGCTGTTTTAGACATAATTGTAAATCACAGGCAGAATTGGGTTATGGGCATAACAAGAACAGAGCCATATCTCTGTGAAAATAAGAAAGGGGCCACATCTCTGTGTGATTCAAAGGAGCACGGTCAGTCTGTCATGAATTTCACGTTACCTTTCATGTCTCAGACCACCTCTGGAATCTGTACTAAACATTCAAGTTGCTAAAAACAAATGTTAAGTAAATTCAGTTAGCATCTATTTCTAGGATCATACCATAAGATGATGTTAAATGATTGTAATGTATATAATTTGGCAACAAACTTTGCTGAGGGACTAAAAAATATGAGTTCTAAGCTTCTTGGCAAGTATGCCAATGTGAATCTGTTTTGCTCTGCAATTTCCAATTACATTTATGTATTTGGCAGAAGCTTTTATTCAAAGCAACTTACATTGCATTGAAGGGAAAAAAATATTCAGTTCTTGCTTTGAACCCACAACCCTAGCGTTGCTGTCGCCATGCTCTACTGACCAAGCCACAGTTTACTGCCTATAAAACCAACCATCATTTCTAAAGTCAAGAGTCACATTTGAATACTTACATAGATTCAGTCCTCACACTTTTAGACCTCCAGAAATTTTCTGGAACTTTTTTTTTTTTTTTACCGTGTCCTGTCTCACTCAAAAGCCATCACATGGGAGAGTATATGCTTTGCTGAGTTGGACAGTTTTGCTTTCTCCAGGGGAGTAAAACACCTGGTGGTGTGTTTTCTCCTCTGGATTGGAGCATTGAGTGTATGTAAATATTTTTAGTTGTGGTTCCCACAAGCCAGTTTACATTATTTGTGTCAGGACAAGACGGCATTGGACTGAAAGGGGGGGTGAATAAGGGATTAAGGAAGGGTGAGGAGGAAAGGTTCACGAGTTAAAAAGAAAATTGAAAATACCTACCTGAACATACTATATAAGTCCTAGTTACAGTTCTTTTTGTCCCATTTGCAGTTCTTACGTAACACACATATATACAGAGCATCTACCAAGACAAACCATGTCCGTTTGTTATAGTTCATGCAGAACGATACTTGCACACATACATACATGTTCAAATATACATGCACACACAGCCAATGATTTATGTGGAGTCATAATGATGATGTACACTTTATAATACAAGTCTGCTACATGGGAAGATAAATACAAAACATGTCAAAGATTATATACTGCGAGGTGGACGCACCACATGCAGTGACCTGATCTGCATCGAATGAGGACCCACAGACATCAAATAAACAGGTGATTGTAGTACGCAGTGCCTAGGGACAGTAAACCTAACCCATAAGTGGCTGACCAATTTCCCATTCATCACCCCCACTCCTCTATGCCCAAGTGTGCTGCAGGATCTGGCACAGACCCGGCTCCACAACCAGACCGAACTGACTTCTGGAACTTTTTGACTGACCAACAGACTTTGTTGGATAATGGAACCAGATTGAAAGCCACATGGAAGAAGGCCATGAACTAACCCTAACCCTAACCCAGGGTCTTTGAGTGTTTTTAAATACTTTATAATTTGTTACAATTATGTTTTGAACCTACTTAGTATTTTTTTGTGTAATTACTTTATATTACAATAATACAATAATTCCACAACAATCCTGAAACTGTACAAAAATACACTTCCGAGATCAAATTAAATAAATAAATAAAAAAACAGTTTTTATGTTTTATAAAAAAAATATCAAAAGTTTTAGACAAAACAAAGATTCATAAATCCCCCCAAAATCTAAGACAAGGTCGAAATAATGTGAAATTGTATCATAAAACCAGCATAAACCTTAAACCGTAAACTGTTCCAAGCACTTTGTCTTCCACTATGCTTTTTTTTGTGGCAGATTTTTTAAAAACACAAGTCATATCACAGGTCTTGTACTTCCAAGGGTTATCGCTTCTTTTCCCCACTGATGGCACCGTTTTGTATTACGCGTAATTTATGCGTAGCCACTTTTGCAATGTTCATTAAAAAATATCAAAATTAATAACCTTTTTAAAACCTTGACATATGTAATTAATTTAAAAAAAAATCAAAAGGCGGGTTCCTACTTAATTCAAAACAGACGCTTTGATTGCCAAACGCATCTGTGCGTGCAGAGACTTCTAAGGGTTAATCTTAATTTTAATCTTTTAAATACATATGAAACACTGACATATTACGCACATCTGACTGGTATAAACAAAGGGGAAGGGAATCGTGAATAAATGATTATTTGAAAAGAATGGTTGGATAGATGACATATCACAGATAATGTTTGTTAATTCAAGCTAAAAGGTCTGGTTGGCACAGATGACTAACATCAGCAACAATAAAGCCAAATGCTCATTAACAAAAGCTATAATCCAGAAAGCCAAAACAAAAATGTCTGATCATGCATCCTACACCAATGGCTTATAAGAAAAGTTTTGGCCTGACAAAAATATCCTGAACTTTATACTAATTGTTTTAATGACCATTAAATCCCAGCCACAATGGGCAACATAAAATATGTTGGCAGTTAGACGAAGATGGCAGTATCTTTCTTTTGTTTTTCTTTTGGCCTAGGTGATTAAAGGGCAATCTAGAGTTGAATCTATGCGTGCCACAAGTGTCTACTTTTGTCTGAAATTACGGCCCATTAATCTTAAAAAGGCAATTGCGAAAACAAGGTGAAAGAGACAAGAACAAATTTCTTTACAGATAAGATTAAGGCAATCAAAAAAAGCTGATATATTGCATTAGGTATGAAAAACACATGTGCTGTGAGGAATGTTGTGACAGGAAACAAATGATGTCTGAACTTGACCAATTGCTTTTTGGGGCCTCCAGGCAGACCAAGCATGGTTTGTTTGGGTTTTTATTTTGAAATTTCACTTTCTTTCATTTCATAGTTGTAAAATACCAAATAAGAATGTTAATTGCCACACACTTTTAAGAGCAGTTTCAAAAGTCCATAAGAAAACAAATGCTGTAATGTGGGGATGTATTCTGCAAACTGTGCCATGCTAAATTAAATCAGATGTTTAAACACATTTATTAGTCACCTTTTGTATACATTTACCGTATTTTTCGGCTCATAAGACGCACCGGCACATAAGACGCACCCAATTTTAAAAGAGGAAGATCTAGAAAAAAAAGGTTCTGAACCAAATACTTTTGTAAAATATTTTATATCAACTGTGTAGAAGTTAACAGCCAAACATGTAACATGAACAGACAGTAAACAGTAAAAGTAACAAAAAAAAGGCTGTAATGTTTTTCTTTGCTCCCACTCATCACTCTAAAGTCCACCATTCGTTATCACCAT
>SRMA01027038.1:0-27439 GCA_007224835.1 Danionella cerebrum
GACCACCAATCCTTCCAATTCAAAATGGGTTCCTAGATGAAGCCCACACTAGCTGGAAAATTGTCTTCAAAAAATATCTATTCATAACTAGTCAATTATTTATTAGTTTGTTAAATTATTGGTGCATCGGAGTTTTAGATCTTCCACTACATTTTATGATTTTGTGTTATTGCTTATAATTAGGATGATGGAGGACCACTTTCTTTTCTAGATATACAGGAAGTCAAATCTTCTTTGTAGAATTTGAGTCAGGGTTTTCTTAAGAGAATGGCCACTATTTGGCGGATTACAAATCTACTGACATTGAGTACAGGAAAATGTTGGCTGTCCAAATTCCTTAAATGTTAAAAGATTGGAAATGGTTGAAGATTTTCTCTTCGGTTGTTAGTTTTTTTTTTAATAGCTGTTGAAATAAGTGATGCCTTTAATTAATTTAGTTGGGTTCCTAGCCATCCCCTCCTCTAGTCCCTTCAGAAAACACCAGGAGGTACTTTTAGCTAACTTCCTGGTGAACTCCAAATATCGAGAAAATGGGTTTTGGTTGCGACATGTTTTTTTCAGCTAAGTGTATGAATGTTTACACCATTGTCATTTCGTGTTTCGGCTTTTGAAACATTTAAATAAATTCTTTGAGCCGCACCCTTTAAAAGTTATATCAGTTTCTTTTCCTCAAGAGTTCTTTGTGGAAAATGTGTGTGGGATTCTTTCTATTGTTGAAAATATGCCAGTAATGATAACTGTATTTTCAGTTTGTTTCATCGGATGTTCCACTGGTTTCCACTTCCATAACAGGTTGAGCTGTCCTGACCAGTTATATACTCTATATGTGTGTGGGTGCACATTGGTGGATTTAGCTAGGGGGATATGTTGCACTGTTCAAGCGTATTATATTAAAAGGTCACTAGGTTCACGTGTGGAGGGATTATTGATCCAAACTGCGCTCAGTACTGTAGTAAATAAATCCATCAGTTATACTCTGGCTAAACACACCCCTCCTTTTCTATTGGGTTCAAATCATGGGTTGTAGGTTTGAATCTTTCTGGTTATATGCCTGTTGAAGAAAATGTTCTATACTTTGTAATGTTTTTGCACCTAAAATAGAGTTTACCTGAAGTACACAGATTGACGTCTCACTTTGTAGCATGCACATACACTTGGTGTCTGTATAAAAAAGGAAATAAATGTTTGTTTTTCTATACAGTGACCCCAACCCCTCTTGACATGAAAAGTTGCCTACTGCCTTCTCAACGAGTTGTTTGATAAAAAGATGACAATGTTTTCCTTTATGCTCAACAACATCATAACACAATTACTTAGCAAAGATAATAGACTGCGCTACAAAGATGACGAAAAGGGGTGGGGTCAGTCTTTGGATTTTGGATGTACATAAATAAATCAATTACTCAATAAATTCTGCTATGACGAGAAGACCTTCATCATAATGAATCAACTTAGAATTGTGCGAATTGGTTCCTATTGTAGTGATTCAAAACATTCACTCTTTATCTTCACGTAGAAACTTGAGGAGGCGGACCGCAGGTCTCGGTATCAGCTGGAAAATTTGGAGCGAGAGCAACGTCACCTTCGGCGGCGCCTGGACCTGCTGCGGGACGGCGGGAGCGCATCCGAGTCTGAGAGGGTCCGAACTGATAGTGTGGGTTCTACCGTCTGCTCCGAGAGATCTGACTCTGACCAAGGTAAGTGTCAACAATTGGTCAACCATTGTGTCCAATACGGGTTGGTGATTAATTGAAAATTGTGTGAATCTGTCTCTTACAGAGGAGATGGAAGTGGACGTAGAGGGCCCCGAGTTTTCTCCTGCCGAGCTGGACAGTGTGAGCTCGGCCAGCACCAGCGATCTGGATGACCACAGCAGCCTCCAGAGCACCGCCAGCGATGAGGGCTACTCCTCCTGCAGCATCAAACTGGCCTTCAGCTCATAAGACGAGCGCCACACACACTAACACATACACTTTCTCTCCATCCCTGCCCTGGAAACAAGTCCCGCCTCCATGCAACCTCTTCTCCTTCGGCCAATCAGAGACTTCTATTTAGGTCAGGTGACCAGAACACCTTCCGCCCCCGTAAACGGTAGAATGCCTGATTTTTAGGTTTGTGAATGTATCCGAGAGAATATGAATGAGATGGAAACAATCTGTGATTGTGATTTTTAACTGGGTTTTTAGATGGTTTTATCCCCAAATGAGAAATCCTGATTAATGTCAGTGTCTAAATCCCACTTTTTTTCCTAAAGGAAAGTTTAGATGTGTAAAACTAGATGTTCATTTTTAATCGAAACCCCTGATTGTTTATTCTTGACATGAACGGGTCATGAATTGGTCACTAGTGAAACTAACCCCAATCCAAAAATGTTTTATCAACTTCAAAATAGCGTATCTTTCCATCTGGTCTTATCGTTCTTACGTCACTGCTTTACAGTGATGAGGACTGTCATTGGTGCTACGTGACAACCATAAAGCAGAATTGATCTGCTGCGTTCATCAACGAAAACACAACCATCCCATGGCTATGGGATGTTTTGGTGCATTTGAAGTGTGGAAAACTTTTCCGCACAGCAGCTAAAACCCAGCGATCTTGCACTGGAGCGCACAGAGAGCCCTCAGTAGACCTGGCGCCACGTCAGAGAAACACCCAGCCCCGTCTTTAACTAGATGTCTCTATAAGCAATAAACTCCTATAGTCCCATCCACACATTCGCACTCCTGCTCCTGAGACACAACGCTTGTGTCCGTCCAAAAGAGCGACGCCAACTTGCTCGTTTTTGTACATAAATAGTTTAATAAATTGAACGTAAAAAGGTAGAACTTGCCTCTGTTGCTGTACGTCTTGTGTTTTGTGCATTTGAAATTATATTTTTGCAAAGATTGACTATCTTCCTCTCGAGAGTCTTCAGCAGTGGCATGGACAGTATAATTTGTTCATTCCGCCGAATTAATTGAATTTCGTTTAATTCTGTGGCTTTCCGTGGAGTTACAAGACGACAAGAAACGCAACAGTGAAGTCAAACCGGACACGAGTGACCGCAGGCAGTGGTCGGTGGACCTCTGTTAAAGGCATGCCAGCTCTGAGTGGCACTCATTTATTTATTCAATTATTTTGTTTATTCATTGTTTTATTTGATAAAGCTGAAAGGCATTCCACTACTAGTATCGTGTGCTATGGACGAGGAGTGTGTAGCGTTTGCAAACAAAATCGACGCAAACGTCTCGAGCTCCTGCTTCCCGCTGTACTGTATGTTAAACTCTTCTTTATTTTGTGTGACGCGAAGCATTCAGACTTGATTTGCTTCCCTCAAGTTGTATTTATTTCTCTCCTTGATCCGAAAGCGGAGAAAGGGATTAACTTATTTCATTCGCCAGATTGCTAACGGCATTCCCCTCTTAGTTCCTTCATTCCTTGATCTGCTCTTAAGCGTAACCTATAATTTTAATATTTTATCTTCCTGAATGCAGGGCTGCTTTTTAGTGCACATTGAAGCCAATTGAATCATTCTGCCTGTACGGAGCGTTGCAGCATCTGTTGGGTGACTGCTCGACGGCCCATATTTGTGGCGTAGTTGTACTCACCCCTGTTAAGAGTTTAGCGTTGACTGTTTAGTCGAGTGTTAATCCTTTTTGTTCAGAACAAATGTTTTAATTGTGTGGAGGATGCGTTTGCACGTTCGTTTGAATCGAACTCAAAAGCGGTGCTCTATCAACACCTGGCCAAACCACCGACAAGAACCTCTATCATCGTCTTCTTCCTCTGAGGACACCTTGCTTTTGTCTTTTACTGTTTCTCCTTTTCATTCATGTTTTTTTTTGGTTTAAGAATCTGCACTATTTAAAGCCAGGGCCCATACTGAGATGCCAGTGCTTTATTTGTTCTCTTTTATTTAATATTTTTTTGATGAGAATGGACTGTCGTTTTTGAGGCCACCGATCCAGGCCTGGATTCAGAGAATTGGTGCTGGTCTGGGATCAGCTTTCACACTTCTCTGATCTCAGTTGCTCCGGAGGAAAAGGAAAAATGTTCAACGGATCCTGAAACAGCATCTGTGTTTTGTCAAGAGACCAGGGGAAATGGGTCTGTTAAAGGCAAAGCTTTTCCAACCGGGGAAGAACCGAGGTCCTAAAGAACTTGTGGCCATTCTTTGTAAACATGCACTCTGATTCTAGCTGTGAGTTAAAATGCAATACTTAAAAATAAACACCAAGATTGTCAAAAAAGAATTTTTGTGTCCATGTTTTCTTCCTTTTTTCAAGTTTGTGTTCTCGGGGAATTCTTTCACACGTACAACAATGAAATATATTTAGTAAACACCGGCCATTTTGTTTAGTGACGCTGCGTATGCTTCAAAGCCTGAGTGATAAAATAGCGCCCTCAGCAGTCCTCGAGACTTGTTTTGTGAAGTGCAAAGAAGATAAGAAGTGCATCTAACGTGTGTGGTTCCCTTTATATCGTGTGTTTTTAAATCAGTGTCATTAAATTGAATCAATAATTCTGTTTACCGGCTAAATACTACTTGGCGCATGTTGTAGCTTAAAGCCCACTCACGGTGACTGTCACCTCACCCCCCGAAAACTCCAGTAACACGTTTCATATATACAAGCTATAATAAAATAACAATGATGTGATGAAATAACAATCAAAGCGGATGAAAATTAGTCTATGAAACGTCTTTTAAACGTCTTTAGTCCTCGTCTGCCCTCCACTGGTCATTAAAGAGAATAGCCAGTCTCTAAATACAGCCTGCTTGTAAACTTGAGCTGTAGCGCCTCTAAAGGTTTATATAATTACTTTATTTGGCAGAAATGTGTTTTTGAAATGTGAATTTGAAAAGGCTAAAGCAATACTCGATTATGGAAGTATTTAAGGGTAGGCTCTTGGTCACGGTCTAGAAACAATATAGAACGTTGTTTCCTTCATTTAATAAGATTAATACATTTAATACAATCCTACAAGTTATCAGTCCAGTATAACGGTTTAAGCAAGCGTGGGAAATGCAATAAATAGAGAATTCTTACAGACATGGAAGTGTAAATCATTTATTTGCATCAAAGAATAAAATGCAGTCAATGAACAAAGGGAAAGTTCCAATTTAAACCAATATTTGGAGTGACCCTTCATTTGCTATGGTGATGGACAGGTTGACAGATGAGGTCAGACAGGAATCTCCGTGGACAATGATGTTTGCAGATGACATTGTGATTTGTAGTGAGAGCAGAGAGCAGGTGGAGGAAAACCTGGAAAGTTGGAGGTCAGCTCTAGAAAGAAGAGGAATGAAAGTCAGTCGCAGCAAGACAGAATACATGTGTTTGAACGAGAGGGAGGGAAATAGAACAGTGAGGTTACAGGGGGCTGAGGTCAAGAAGGTGCAGGAGTTTAGGTATTTGGGGTCAACAGTCCAGTGTGACGGGGAGTGTGGAAAAGAGGTGAAGAGACGAGTGCAGGCAGGTTGGAGTGGGTGGAGAAAGTGTCGGGGGTGTTTTGTGACAGAAGAGTGTCAGCTAGAATCAAAGGAAAGGTGTACAGAACAGTAGTGAGAGCAGCCATGATGTATGGGTTGGAGACTGTGGCAGTGAGGAAGAGACAAGAGGCAGAGCTGGAAGTAGCAGAGATGAGGATGTTGAGGTTCAGTTTAGGAGTGACGAGGATGGACAAGATTAGGAATGAGCACATCAGAGGGACAGCTCAGGTTGGTTGTTTTGGAGACAAAGTCAGAGAGGCCAGGTTGAGATGGTTTGGACATGTGCAGAGGAGGGATAGTGGTTATATTGGTAGAAGGATGTTGGAGATGGAGATGCCAGGCAAGAGGTCAAGAGGAAGACCAAAGACAAGATATATGGATGTGCTGAAAGAGGACATGAAGGTAGTTGGTGCAAGAGTAGAAGATACTGAGGACAGAGTTAGGTGGAAAAGGATGATTCGCTGTGGCGACCCCTAAACTGGGAACAAGCCGAAAGGAAAAGAAGAAGAAGGAGTGACCCTTCAGAACAGCAGCATTTCTTGTAGGTACACTTGCACATTCTCCTGCTGAAGAGTCTTTTGAGTAATGACCGCAAACAAAGCTTCCTGAACAAGTGTCTTTACACAAAACTTCGAAACATGGTGCCAATACCCCATGTTTTTCAACCTGTGTGCTAAGTTATATGTAATTACCAAAGGAAATGATTACATTTCATGCAATTGGTCTAAACCTAGTTTCATACTTTGTGATTATATGTTTTATATTGGTTTACTTAGTGTTTTATTGTAGTGAGAGATAGTTTTTAAATGTACATATTGTACAGCACTTCGGTACATGTTTTAACCCCACAATGTTTGAGTTTTAAACCAATGTTCTCTGATCTTGGGATGAATGAGAAAGACCTTGTTTTAAACATACATTTATAATGTTCTGACTAGAACTAATCTACATTAGGTTCCTGCCTTGAAGCACCTGCATAAAAGCGCTGTAAAAATACACTTGACTTGACTAATATTATGCATGTTTATGAAACAAAAGTTTCACTGCTGTTTCTGGTGCTTGCTCTGGCTCCTAGATGATAATTCCACAATAAATATTTTGGGCTTTTATTGTTACACTCCGAATTTCTAAACATGTAGGTTTTCGAATTCCTCTGCATTTTTTAACCATCTAATTTGAGCCAGTGTTTCTAAAATGATCCCACCCCCAAACCAACCCTCTCTGAGATGAGACTCAAGACAAGACAAAAACCAACAATACCGCCCTTCCTCAAATCTTAACATGTTTTAGAAGAACCTCAACTGCAAAGATGGAGAGCCACAGTGAAGCTGCTAGAGGAAGCTGACCATTACCTGAACTCAGAATAATGAAATGTGTCGACCCTGAGAGAGCAGGAATGTCATCAGTTCTTCAGCGGACAGATTTTTGAGGAGGTGCTGGCGGAGGGAGTTAGTTGACCTCGTAGCATTCTCACAGTGCTTTGATGGTCTCACTGTCACATGGTCACAGATTTACACAAATATAACCTGGATCTGTTATGTTTAATGTCCAACAAAATAAAAAAAAATACTTTATTTCTTACCCATATTCCTGAGGATTTTTGTTTAAAATACTGATTCAAGCGGTCTACCCAAGGTGTGGACGATTGTAAAAGCATAGATACTTCTTCTTATGGTGTTTTTTATTTAAAACATTACATCAGACTGTTCACTGTCCAAATGAAATAGAACAGGGGCAGAGCATTATCTCCTGTTTATACGGATGCAAATATTCAGTCAAACAGGATCTGCTGTTTACCGATGTCTTATGAATCACATGACATCTTTTTAAAAATACACATTTAAAATTAAAATCCAAAACTAAATGTATTTCTTAAAAGAAGCACATCTATTGGTAAATGTTCAAAATATACAGGGGACCACGTGCCTCATATAGACCCTCACTGAAGCTCTAAACCATTTTACTTTCAACTTTCACTTTTTAGGCTGATAATTTGCACAGCACACAGAGCCAACTGGTTTATTTTAGCCGTAAATAAATGTTTGCATTACTGTAGATCACCTGAATTCTGAACATCACATCACATGATGAATATGAAAGTGGTTGAAAACAAACTGATTTCAATTAGTTATTTTTACATTACAGACAAAAAGGTAGAATTTAATATTTGACCACTAGATGTCACTATTGTCATAAATAATGCAGCAATAAAAGAGAGACATGTTACCAGATGTGCTCTCAACTTTTGCACAACCTTCATTTGGATTAATACGAAAACAAGAATCTGCAAAATGTGCAATTTGTTAAGTGACTCCCATTTCTTTGGCCAATGACCAATTTATAAATAAAACAGGAATATATGTACGAGAGGCTTTTGAAAGTTGGAAATGGCTAAAAGTTGAGAGTAATTTGAGAACCAACTCCAAAAGTCATCATTTTCTCCTGGACAAGATAAAGTTGTGTGGATTTGAAGTTTATGGCTATGAATTGGGACACATCTATGAAGCTGTTTACATCCTGTAAACATTTACATATCCTTTGAATATAGATTTTAATCTAGAATAAAAATGTTTAGTGAATAGTAAATCTAATTTGACGGTGTTTAGTTGTGTTTGAAAGCCTGTCACAAAAGTGTGTTGTTTCTGCCCACAACCCACATCTTTTTAATCAGAACTCTTTTCATCGTTGTAAACTGCTTTTAGTTCTCATTTTATGTACTTTTTAAATCATTTTAAAAACAAAAAATGTATTGCTTCCACTTTAAAAAAGACTTTACCAAGTAAAAGCTATTACCAGCAATAAAGTGTTGGAAAATGTATATATTTATATTTACATATATAAAGGGAAAAAAATATGTGTTAAGTGGTTAATAAACAAGTCACAAAAAAAGAAAGAGGAACTGAGAAATAAAAAGCACTTCCTCATGACACGTCAACTGTTGTTAACAGAATCTGACGGTCTACGGATGTCCAACTGACCCAGAAAACAAAATCTTATTTTGTTGTCAATTTGAATACTTTTCGATTATGATAATTAAAAGTCAATAATTCATGTCATTTACATTTACATTTGTAAAAACAATCCATTTCTGTTAAAACTTCACAAGGCACTAAAATTAACCATTGTTTTATTTTTAAAAAGATATCTAAACGGTTGTGAAAATTTATAAACTTTTTAAGTTAAGAAAACTAATCTTCCGTCTTCCTGTTTGTAACGTGGGATTGTGGGAAACCTTTACATCATGATTTTTTTCAAGAATTACGAGGTTCATGCTTTATGGAAAGTATTTAAAATGTGTTCATGTGTACTCTCCCACTCGTGGGCTAAAAGAAAAATCTACAGATGATGTTTAATCATTAAATCTGTGAAAAAAATAATATATTACATACAATTGATTAATGCTTACAGTTATAAAAGGGATAGACATTTCTAAAGCAAAACCTACATACACACCCTGAAACCTACTTAACGCATCCAGAAACGGTCCAATAAGGACATCCACTGGATTCTTAATCACGTCGTAAAGAAGTTGAAGCAACATTGAAATGTTTGCTGGGCTCATGTTGGAACAGAAAGGGAGCATCTCCAAACTGTTTGCACAAACTTTTGTTTTTGATATTTCCCCAAACCTCTTGGTATGCTGAAGCTTTCAGAGTTTCTTTCACTGTAAATAAAAGCTAAGCTCAGATTCTACCAAAAATTGGTAGATGCAACTGCTCTGCTACAGAAACCTGGGGGAAACTCATCTGAAGGCCACATGAAGTTTGGAGCTCTGTAGCGATTGACAGCAGAAAATCGTTCCCTATAACTTCCTCTTTGAAATAAATCCACTATGAGTTACTAACGAGAGCAAAGTTATTTCTAATCCAGTAACAGAACCACACTGGGATCCACTGAGCTCCTGCAATTCATTGTTCCTCAAAGGCAGTGAAGCCCCAGTGCCTGATTTTATTCCTGTGGAAGTGAATCAGAAACAAAGTTTTTCCACATGTTTCGATTAAAAGAGTTTTGTACATTTAGAGTTCAATCAAGATTAATTGTTTCCTAACAATTTTAACCACGATTGCATATGTTGTGCTTTTTACTTCTTAGTTCTCCCCTCTTCACTATGGAATTACTTGAGGTCATTCTCTCTGGATTTATTTATATCTTTCAAGTTTTCATTTGTGTTCAGTTTTTCTTTCATGTAAATGGAACAGTGCTCTTTTTAAGTATTACACCAAGTGCTGGGTTTGAAACACATTCAAAGCATTTGGAACCTCTGAATTCAATTATTGTCATGAGTGAGAATCTTTTTTGTTTAATATATTTGAGTGAAGAAACAACAGTTAAAAGTTCAAACATTTAAAATTTTTGTAAGAACTAAATTCTGGTGCTTTTAAAGTTATGTTTTTATCTTACTAAGACTTTCTGGCTGTTCTAATAGTTCTGAGTTTAAGAGAGAGACAGAGGATGAGCTGCGGTCACACAAGAGGATGTCCTCTATTCTTTCTAAAAACCAGATGCGTTCTCAGTTTCTAACACTTCACTTCAGAAAGAAATGGGTTTCACTTTAGTTCTGATCAGTTTATCTCTTTTACATTTAAATGGTGAGTGCATTCTTTAGATTATTCTTTAATTATGTTTTATAGATTATTTAATTATTTATGTGGAATTATTTAAAACAGCACATAACCTGTAGTTAGAATATAGACATTTTCTGATTGCTCTTCACCTTTGATATAATTTCTTTCTCATCTGTTTACTCTCTCCATCAGCTTTTACAGAAGTTTGATCTTCTGACAGTTATTTTGTTAAAAACTGGTTTTCATATTTTACTTTATTAAATCTCTTACAGGTGTGTTTGGAGTTGAAGATAAAGTAAAGTTTGTTGATGTGATGGAGGGGGATTCAGTCACTCTTCTCATTGATGTTAATATTAATGTAAATGACACTTTGATTTTCTGGATGTTTGAAAACAATCTCATTGCTGTAATCAACACAAAACAAAACATCTCAGATGTTCTTCGTGATAAAGACAGAGTGAAGATAGACGATCGCACCGGATCCCTGACCATCACAAACACCCGCACCACAGACTCTGGGATTTATAGAGTAGAAATCACTGAAAGTGTAGTAGTTTCTATAGGGTTCAATGTAACCGTCTATGGTGAGTGTAAACCTCATCAAAGGATCAATATTTATGTTGAAAAAGTGATTTTTATTTATATAAATGATCCTTGATTTCTATCTTCAGCTTCTCTCCCAGTTCCTGTAATCTCCAGAGAAACGTCATGCTCTTCATCCTCTGAGATCTCACCTGTCTCTAAATGTGAGCTGCTGTGTTCCGTGCTGAACGTGAGCCGTGTGACTCTCTCCTGGTACAACGGAACCAGTTTGATCTCCAGCACCAGTGCATCTGATTCCCACATCAATCTCTCTTTACCTCTGGAGCTGGAATATGAGGAGAGCAACATCTACAGCTGTGTAGCACACAACAGCATCAGGAACCAGACCAAACACCCAGACCTCGGTCGACTCTGTCAGCCATGTTCCGGTAGGTGCTACTGAATCTTGATTTAAAAAGATTGTTTAGATGAAATTGATAAAAATGGCTTTTCACCTTCAGGAAAAACCAATCACACAGTCCTGGCTGTTGCTGGAACTCTGGTGATTGTTGCTGCAGTCGTGGGGGTTTGCGTCTGCATGGAGAGCAGAAAGACAGATAAAGAAGGCAAGTGAATCTAGAGAATGACTATTACGTTTAAGAACTGTGTGATGAAGCAGAATATAATTGTAATTATATTAAAAATAGCCGAGGCCTCTGAAGATGAGATCACTTCGACTGAGACAGCCTTCCATTACAGAAAGGTGAGAAAACAGTTATTTTTCGCATTATTTACCTGAAACATGTCACACTGTAAACTTAAAATTAGATTTCAATTAATTGTTGTTTTCATCGCTCTAAGAAACACTGGAATTCTTTGTAAGGGTTTTAGTTTACGTAATGTAAGGGTAGTTTCATCCATATTTTAATACTTGAATATTTTAATACGTAAGTGCTCTTGATATCTTCTATAATGTAATGTATTGTGTTGGTTATTTTTTTCAGGAATTCAAAGAAGATGAAGAAGTGGTGACAACAATCTAAGAGAGAATATAGGGGACATTGTGTCAAAATGTGATGAGTGATTTATGACCCCCCTCCATGTTATAAAAACATAACCTCATGTATTACCGGTAACTGTCTATACTATCTGGACAACTTGTAATTTTTTGTGTCTGAAATTATAATAAAACACTGTGTGATTAAACTTTGAAGCATCATTTTTTCAATATTCTTGCTGCGTCAACATGAGTGAGGTTATGAGAGAGATTTACTACAAGCCATCGAATCCCGGATCATTCGGTGGGAAAAAAAGATTAAAAGACGCTGTCTTTAAGGAAAGCGGGGTTCGTCTGACTGATGATGAAGTTCCAGAGTGGTTGTCAGGGGAGGATGCCTATACGTTACATAGGACTGCTCCTAAAACCTATAAACGGAATAAGGTGATGGTGTATGGGGTAGATGCTCAGTTTCAAGCTGATTTGGCTGATATGACTGAATACTCAGAGGAGAATGATGGTTATAAGTACATACTGACATGTATAGATGTGTTTAGCAAAAATGCTTGGGCACGTGTGTTAAAAAATAAGACTGGGAAAGATGTCACCGACGCTTTTGCATCAATTCTAGCAGAGGGTCGCATTCCTCAAAAGCTGCAGATGGATAATGGAACAGAGTTTTTCAATAAAAAATTCCAAGATTTGGTGAAAAAACACAACATCGTTCATTTCGCGACCGCTTCAGACTTGAAAGCCAGCGTCGTAGAGCGTTTTAATAGGACATTGAAAAGTAGAATGTAGAGATTCCTGACTGCTACAAATTCAAGACGGTATATAGATGTCTTACAAGACTAAATGTTGGGTTACAACACCAGTTTCCACAAGAGTATCAAAATGAGACCGGTGGATATCTGTAAAGATAACAAAGACTCTGTATTTCAAAACTTGTACGGATCTATAAAGAAAGGGAAAGCTGAATTCAAATATAAAGTGGGTGATGTTGTTAGAATTTCGAAAGTGAGAGGTCCATTTGCAAAAGGGTATAAACAGAACTACACCGAAGAATTTTTCACCATTTCAGCCTGCATTCCGAGACAACCGGTCGTCTACAAGTTGAGGGATTATGACAACGAGTCTATTGAAGGAGTGTTTTATGAACAAGAGATACAAAAAATTTGCGTGAGTAAAAACAAAGCGTTTAAGGTTGAGAAGATTTTAGGAGAGAAAAAGCAAGGTCGATCGACGCTCGTTTTAGTGAAATGGTTAGGGTGGCCATCTAAATTCAACAGCTACGTTGACAAAAAAACATTATTTGATACAGCCTGAAAGATTTTGTTACGGTCATGGATAAGGACGGTTTCTACGTTACACTACCTTGCAACGCTTCTCTCTCTACTTATCCTGAAAATAGGATAGGTTGTTACAAAACTAGACTAGCCATCCCCATTCACTTAAAAGGACAGTGGGAAGTCGGGTTGTCTGAAATTGAATACCCTCGAAGTTGGTATACTCTTCGTAAGGATGATTCATCGTTCAAAATATCAGTAGGTAGCAAAAGTAAGAATAGAGGTGATTTAACAGAGATGAGTCCTATTGTACCTTCTACCATCGTGAGGAAGAACATCCCCGCTGGATACTACAATGACATATCCGTATTAATTAAGAGATTAAATGAAGCCATCGCCCCTCATGGAGTATTGTTTTATGAACGTATAAAAAATAAGGTGTATTTCCGAGCTATGCCTAACATTACACTCACATTCTATGGAAAGTTAGCCATCATCTTAGGCATGGACCCCGCGAGTGAGTTGGGTGATATCAATTACACCGGCCCGGATCAGACCAAAGAAATAGTCACATACGCCAAACATCAGGTCGACATTAACTCTGGATTTTACACAATGTATGTTTATACAGACATCATAGAGCACCAACCCGTTGGTGATTCGTTCGTACCCCTTCTGAGATGTGTACATATAACGGGTGAAAACACTGAGAACATCAGTATTGGTTATGACAAGCCACATTACGCATCGATCAACAAATCGGTAATAAGTGATATCGACATAGAATCAAAATCAGATCAAAACAAGGAAATACGTTTTTCTTACGGAAAAGTTGTTGTGCAGCTACACTTCAGACGGGTTAAATAAAAATGGTTTACTATACGCCTCATCATCACCACACAAATGCTGGGGAATACATTGATTACTACAGAAATCAAGCCGGAGGAGAGTTATCTGGGTTTCAAGGGGCCCCAGTTCTTTACGGAAATGGTCTGGGTGGATTATTTTAAAACTTATTCAGAATGGCTATGCCGATATTAAAAAGAGGTTTTAGCATCGCTAAACCGCATCTGAAGTCTGCAGCAAAAAGTATTGTAAGCGACGTTGTTACAAATGTTCTAACAAGAGCAAATACTGATGATGGAGCGCATCAGGCGGGTTCAGGCCTAATTGTCATGTCTCGTAAGAGATCTGCTAAACCGCCCGGTGTGAGGAGGCGTGGCCCGCCATTAAAGAAAAAGAAACAGAATGACAAGAAAAGATCAGTCGCGACCAGAAAGCGAAAGAAGTCTACGGGTGGAAACGTAGGATTGAAGAGGAGTCTAAATACAATCTTTTAACATGGCGCTGCTACATCGTATGTCAGGAGAATGTGTGAAGTCGGAATTGGACATATTCACCGTACCGATGACTCAGACGGTTATTGATAAAAGCACATATTTGGAGGTACCCCCTCTTTCGGCCATAACAGATACTACACCTCTGGAATTTTTCATTGCCGGAAACGGTGAAGATTACGTTGATTTGAATAACACATTGGTATATCTACGTGTTAAAATCACAAGACCAAATGGTACCGATATCGCAGACCCTGCAAAAGTTGGTTTAATCAATTACCCGGGCGCCACTATTTTTTCACAAGTTGATATCAGCCTCGGGGATAGATTAATATCGCAGAGTTCAAGTACATACCCTTATCGAGCCATCATCGAGACTCTCATGAACTACAGCAAAGATGCGCTGGAGTCTCTTTTCTCAGCAGGGTTATTTTACAAAGATACAGCTGGCCACATGGATGTGAATGACCCTGCAGGGCGTAATGGTGGTTTGACAAAGAGGGGTGGATATACGAGCGGGAGTAAAGTTGTAGAGTTGCTTTCTCCCGACATATTTTTTCAGGAGAAGTTGATACTTAATGGTGTCGATATTAAAATTAGAATGATTAGAGGAAAAGATGAATTCTGTCTGATGAGGAGTGACGACGTTGCCTACAAACTCCACATCGTGTCTGCGTCTTTGTTTATCAAAAAGGTGTCAGTCTCACCCAGCGTCAGGCTGGGGCATGCACAAGCTCTTCTCTCAGCAACTGCAAAGTACCCGATAGATAGAGTGTGCGTGAAAAATTTCTCCATACCAGCAGGCTCTCGGGTTTTAAATCAGGAGAATCTATTTCTGGGAGTACTCCCAAAGTCACTTGTGCTGGGTTTTATCGATAACGATGCATTCACCGGATCGTATGAAAAAAACCCATTTAACTTTAAACATTGCGATTTGGAGTATCTCACCATTTCTTCAGAAGGGCAACAATTCCCCACCAAACCGTTACAGCCAAATTTTCAGACAGGAGCTGCCGTGAGGGAGTTTTACCAGCTCACTGGTGCAACCGGTAGACACCTGAGAAATCAAGCGCTCTCCATCGATAGGGATGACTTTCTAAATGGTTACACGTTGTACGCGTTCAATCTAACGCCTGATGAAGACTGCGGCCAACACGTATCGCTCATAAAAACGGGAATATTAGACTGGAGGCACGTTTCAGAGAACCGTTGCAGAATACTGTTAATCTGATTGTTTATGCAGTGTTTGACAACATTATAGAAATCTCTAATCGTAGACAAGTACTGGCTGATTACTACTGAATATGAATACTATTCAACTGACCAACATTATGGATAGGATTGTGTGTGACAAGGAGCATTTTCTCGGTGTACTACCGTGCGATCGGCTTCCTGTAAACCCTGTGACGAGTTTACCAACGAGTGTGATAATCAACACGCACCCGTCCACACTATCTGGAGAACATTGGTTAGCGGCATACTTTATGGATGGAGTTTGCTGTTTTTTTGACAGTTTTGGTAACCCTCCAGACAGTCAACGTTTCTCATCATCTATAAACAACTTTATAATCAACAACTCATCTAGAGTGATGTATTCAAAGCAACGTGTTCAAGATTTCATGACCGATACATGCGGGCAGCATTGTATATTTTTCCTCTATCACCTTGTCTTAGGTTATGATTATAACGATGTAATGGAGTTGTATTCTCATGATTGTATTGAAAATGATGGTATGGTTTCATCGTTTGTAAAAAAGTTTAAACCGGCATGTAATAAAAAAACAATTCATACATTTGTTGTATTCAATCATGCTGTATACCACAACCAATTATTAAATAAAGATTCTGAAAAGGAAATATTTTTACATCTCTTTTATTATAAAGTAAAAGACATTTCACACAATTATTGTAAAAGAATATTTCACACACCATTATTGAAAAAACAAAACATTCGCAGAAATATCACAACGTTTCACACAATTATAGAAAAAACAAAACATTCACATTTAACAGAATTTCAAAAATGCATCCAACTATCACGTTCAATCTTCTTTGATCTTCTTTTTTTTTTTTCAAAAACATATGCGAATCCTCATCACTACCATCATCATCATCAAAACTCGTGAGTCGTTTACTTCTTAAAGTATGAATGACTTTCCTGACATTGTGATTAGGTATTGTTGAAGCCGGAATGTTATTTTCTTCAAACACTTGTAAAAACTCTTTCCAACCTATGGGTGTTCTATCGTCCGTAACATGATGTGAATTCATTAAATTCTTAAATAGATCAACCATGTGAGATCCACGTATGACTCTGCCTTTAAACACAAACTCACCAGAGTCATTCCATGTTGATAACTCCTTGGCTTTCAACATTTTCTCCAAAATGTATTTAGCGTTTTTAACATTTCTCGCAGAAACATTTTTCAACACTTCAGTCTCTACATCATCACTACCAATTTCTACCGAATCAGGAATAGTTTGATCCTGTTGTTGTTCTTGTCGCTGCTGTTGTTGTAAAGAAAGCGCTAACATGTTACTCTCTTGATCACCTTTTTTCACAATTGTTAAAAACCTGTTGAGAACGCTAGCATAAAGCTTAGCCTTTTGATAATCGTCCATTTTTCCACTGTGTAAAATGTTGCGTATTGATGTATCAAGATCAGATTCTACAACATTTTGAATGTTCTCACGAGGGGATGATGTCGTCATCGCTTGCAGCTGATGCTGCGGAACTAAAAACATTTTCTCAGCATACTCCATCCTCACTCTCTCCTGGAGGCTATCAGACTAGTTATAAAAGGTATGGCGACGCTTAAAAGAGGAAGTAAAAAACCACCCGTCTGATTAATAAATCGCTTCTTTGTTTTAACACCAACTTTTTTGTTAGCAAAAAATTTTATTTCAGCCTTTCTTCTTTTAAGTTTACCCAGCTGGACTTTATTGATTGGAATTGTCCCGTATAGAATATTAAGAGCTACTTCACACAGGGTTAAGCTGAGCTCATCGGAGGCTGACTGGAGAATAAGACGGCGTTCTTTAGGTCGTGCTTTATGTAGAATCTTTAAAAGAGGTAGTTGGTCACACAGCCGGTTCGACATTTTACCCCCGTCTTTTCTTCTGGAGATAGACAACCTGTCTGTCCGAAAGTAAACCGCTTCTGAGTCTAAATTCCTCGGGCGTTTTTGCTTTATAGTCGACCAAGAGATATCCATAAGGCTGACTCGTAGCATCTCGGTACGATTCAATAAAATATTTAGCATTTCCCGGATACATTTGACGCCCCAAAACAGCAACTTGATTAGCATCTCGAGGGTTTTTAAAAAGAATTAAATAGTTTGTGTTCAAACTTATCGTACGGCTAGATTTTCCTTGGACAAAAAGATTCTGTACCACATAAATAACAGAGAGATTTCTATGGTGAACAAACTGCGTGAAACACCTTTCCACCTCCAAATTACCGCTGGCGGCTTGCATCATATCATCAATTATTAAAAGATTTGTTTTACTGGCTGGTAATAAACTGTCATCATTTAAAGCCTTCGGTATTTCTTCAACAAATGTAACATTACATACCTTAGACAGTTCCGTATACAATGGTTGCCAACAATCATACAAAAAACAATGTTTTCAATTTTCTTTGAAATTAGACATTCTCCAAAAGTTTTTTTATAAAGTACGATTTTCCTGAATTACTAGGCCCGCTAATAACGCATGAGAATGGATGTTGAAGTCTGAAATCAAACCCACCAACGTCTCAAATTCCCCCTTGCCTTATAGACTAGAATCCGTACGGTAATGTGGTGAAATCCTGTAAGAGCCGGCGTTTAGTGTAAACAATCTTAAAGCGTTTAACAACTGTTTTGTTACGTAGGATGAAGCCTCTTTTATCCCTCACAATGTTGACAGACCGCGCTGAAAGGTAACTCTCATCATCACTGCCTGATTTGACATAATTTGATATTCTTTGAATTTTCAGCGTTCAGGGTTATACCTTTAGCCTTCATACATGTTTTTCCACGAAATGTGCGATAACCGTATGACTTTGGACCTGCCGCTGCGAATTCGGTGATGAAATCCTCGTCACCTATTTCATCCGTCAGTTCTCCTAAATATTCACCAACCGGGGGGATCCTTGATGTAAACACAGTATCGAAAATAAAGTTTTTCCGGTTTTGAAACATCCGTTTCCGTTTCCATCATGGCGGATTATGATCTGACCACCAAAATCTGACTCACTTTTTGGATAGACATCTCGTTTTTCCACTGCTGGAATTCCTATCAGTAAAAGAGGTACGTGTACTTTTGTCGCGGTGTTAATAGAAAGTTTGATGTAGTGTTGTTTATGTTCAGAGCAGCTTAGTGTTCCCCGCGTGCGCGAATAACGTACGGGAGCCGCGATGTTGTAGAGTTAACATTTATATCGCGTTTTATGTAAACACACAAAGAGTCAATAATAAAATCCATCACACTCAATATGATTTATTTAATTGTCGGTCTAGTTATAACATGAGTGAGTTAGTAGATTAATATGTTATCAACTTCAATCTATTTAACTTAGCCTGAAAGAAAAACCTAATTCCACTTAGGTTTAAAGAGTTACGACTTTGATATTCTCTGTTAACAATAATCGTTTACATGTTTCGGTTCTGGTGTAGACGAATTGTTAAACTCTAATTTCTAACACCGAATATGTTTTGTTTACAACATATGTTTCTGTAAACCACAATGTTTGCTACCATCTGAAGTCAGTATTTTGCTGCGTTATTACGTTACAATAACGAATACGGCTAATTAAAAGATCAATGTAGTCAAGAAAAAATGTGTAATTTAAAAAAAAATTATCACATGGTATAATTTTTCATTACTTTCTCCATTATTTACATTCAGACACCCAGTCAGCGCATCAAAACTATGAATAGACACCAAAAGCTGTTTTAGATTCCTCACTGCCAACATTTACATCAGCAGTCTCCTGAAAGGGTTGTCCTAAAGCTTTGAAACCATTCCCAAAGATGCTTATTGTAAAATAAATGTCCAAATCTAAACTAAAAGGAAATGTAATTGTACAATTATATTTGATAAAAAGGGTTTTTTCTTAAAATTCTACTTAGATGTTTTATTTTGACTAAAATCCCCAACACCTACCAGCAAAGAACCCTACTTAATCACACTTCCATATTCATGCTGAAACCATGACACTGTAAGCCAGCCTTTCAGATATCCTACACCCCACAGAAGTGAACTGTTCGCAAATACTGATTATTGGTCCAACAAATCTTTTCTGCTTGATGATGTCCTAATAGTGATTTTTCTAGTGGCTGATTATACCAGATCTGATTATACCTGACCATTAATTCCAGATCTGTCAGAACAGTCTCCACTGAACAGTTGAGATGTGTCAGCTACAATAACTGCATGACATTTATTTATAGTTGGCTCTTGGTCCTGTTACATTGTACCTCTTTGTTTTTTTGCAACTGCACTTGGGGTCACATTGTAATTTTTGGACTTACTGGTTTTCATTTCTTAAAGCAATGATGAAAAGCAATTTCTCTTTACATACTTGATAGGGTCTTATCATGAAATTAATTGTAATAATTGTCAAATTGTCAGCAACTAGACCTCTCAATGATACAACAGATAATCCAAACCATTTTGGGTGCCTACATCATGAAGCTCACAGAGAAACTGGTTTAAAGTACTGTTAACAACACAAATCCATTTAGTGTGAATGCGCTTCCAAACTTTCAGACAACTTAATTATAGTACGGTTTTGAGTCACTGGCATATTTTGTAAAATTGACGACATTGAGAATGCCGATTGTAATAAGTCAGCTGAACAGATATGGAAGACCTATAGTGACTTAACTCTTGGTAATGCCACCAATCTCATCAAGATTTTTGAGGAGTTTCTTTCAATTAAACAGACCTAGACCAACATTCATGCTGGTAAGCAGCACCCAAGCACAATATCAGGCATGGATACAGCTGTCATACCATATGAAAAGAGCTCAGAAGACACCAGGAGATAACAAACTCAATTATATACCACCTCAACATGTTCCCTTTTAAAGCTATGTGCAAACACGTTTTTAAAATCAAATCCAAGAGGTTTTTGATTGCCGATAATCCTTACATTAGCAATGTAGAGATCCCACATAATGTCTTTCATTTAATAGTTTTAACAAATGTGCATTATTTGATATTTGTCCATTATTTTTGAATTTTTATCATGATCTCCAATGAGCATGAGCTCGTCCATGGAAAGCTGGATCTCCTCAGTGACACCAACATGGTGGACTTTGCCATGGATGTTTACAGGAATTTATTTCCCGACAAAGACATTCCTACTTGTGAGTGGTTCCGTTATAAATGGTATTCGGTTTAAGCAATACTTTATTTGAAAATTAGTGGCGTGTGTTATTTTTTAAATATAGCTCTGAGAGAAAAGAGGACTGAAGTTGTGGCCCAACTAAAGCAACTTCAAGCTGAAACCGAGCCCATAGTGAAGGTGTTTGAGGATCCAGAGAGCATCAGGCAGATGCAGTCCACAAGGTAGCAGTAAACTTCATTTTACGGCTTGGCTCTTAGACTAGCTGCACCAACAACATTGACAGCGTTATCCTTGTCTCTAAACGCATCTCCTAGACCGTTCAACTACCAAACGAGACATCTAAATTGGTCCAACCTGGGTTGCATCTCACTTTTCTGGTACCACTAAAGGAATTCTGGGAAATATTCTGTTTGTTAATATGGATTCAAACTGTAACTGACCATATTGGCATCAGTCATACCAACAACTATACAAGAGTATTTGAACCATTGGCTCTAGAAGGGGAATACAAACAACTTCACTTTATAAATGCTGTAGTTGTAAAGTTCTTTCCAAGATTATTCACAATAACATTCATGTTTTAATGATTAATTTAACTTATTTCATTAGACTTTTTTATAATATATATTTTAAAAATATATGGAATCATGTGTCATAAGATTAAATATTTACTTTTTATGTATTAGTTGTGATCTTATTTATACACTTATTTTATTATATTGGATTAGGTGTCTGACTTTATGTTGTATAAACTACTGTTTCAATTTGTGAAAAGATTATATGAAGTTTTAAGTGAAAAAGATTAGAGAAAGAGAGAGAGAGAGAGAGAGAGAGAGGGGTAAATCCATGGTTTATTACAAAGTACTTCACTTTTACATCTATTTTTGATATATTCCCTCACTGAGGACCATTTGTTGGGAATCTGGGGGAGGAAATACACCTATTGACCAGAGACAGTGGTTTATTGGCATTTGTTGCCAGTGAGAGGTGTCGATTTAGGAGCATTGTTGAAGGATAGACCCTCATTGAGTGGAGACAGTGGTCATAGACCAGCATTTGATGTAAATCTATGCAGTAAAATACACCTATTGACCAGAAACTCTGAGAAAGATCACAGAGTTGGCATTTGTTGACAATCTATGTAGGAAATGCACCTACTGAGCAGAGACAGTGAGGTGGGTCATAGAGTACCATCTGTTGGGGAATCTTTGCCTTATCCTTACAGAAAAATATGTAGATACACTCATCAGGAGCCTTTTTTGATTGAATGATCGGTAATGTTAGGGTTGGAACAATTTTATTTACCATTTCTAAGCATTCTTTGATATGTGTTGAGTAGTTTTAGAGTTGTCATGTTTTAAAGAAAAAGAACACTCTGCTCTGACATTTGGAGACCCTGTTTCTCCACACCTTAGGTGTGGTCCGCTTTATCACAAATAGCCAGTTATCCCTATTTCCATGCTATAGGCGTAAGCTGTCTTTATCATGATGAAATGTCAAACTGTCTAACAACAAGTTCCTACCCCTATCGCAATATCTTGTTTGTATCTCACTATAAATAAAGAATTCACACAGAGGGAAGGCAGAGCAAGGGTAGAGGTCTTTATTTATAGTGAGATACAGGAATTGTTGACGAGTTGCCTGGAAGGTGAAAGAACTAGGGCTGTGAGGTATTAGACCCCACAGGTAACAAGACGGTATCTACTGTTAGGAGTCACACCATTCCATTCAGCAACAAACAACGGATTCTCTCCGATCCCGTGTACACCGCCCCAGACTGATGAATAAAACATCTTCCAGTCTTTTGCATGGAGAGTTAGACAGGGACTCTCAAGTGAAAAGACATCCTTGACACCGATTGTGTAGAGAGTCACAACTCGATCCGACTTGTTAAATAAGTATCCTAAAACACACTTGTCTGACAAAGCGAATTCCTTCTTCACAAAAGCCACATCATCATGTAGAAATTTTGTCAATGTAAGATGCCCCAATGGTTTTCTAGGAGCCTTTGAAAGAAAGTCAATCATCTCTTCATTCCAACCCGTAACGGAAGCTGAATTCATCTCCGCCATCTCTCTTGCGAAACAGTTTTTCACACAAAAACATTAACACATTGAAAATTATACAACTCTTAAATATACACACAAACGGAGGGAGGGTGGCTACATCCTGTGACGTAGATCCGGAGGGGCAGGTGCACAGTCGGGGGGTGGGAGGGAGGGAGGGGGTAGGGGGGTCATAAATCACTCATCACATTTTGACACAATGTCCCCTATATTCTCTCTAATCTATTACTCTGTGTTTTATTCTGATGACGCGAAATAACGATTCTAATTGATTTTAACAAATTAACCAAAGTATAATTTATATTAATTATTTTATTGTTATTAATTTATAATAACACCCCCTAAGCTGTTTTTTTCATCATTATTTTATCTATTTGCAAAAGTTTACCGAGCACTCAATCAAGTTATTATCAGAAAGTGTCGACAAGACATAAAAAAATAACAGAAAACAATCTTTTTCTTAGAAAGTGGAACTTTCAGTGAAGAATTCAGTGTCGGCATGTGAGCACCTAAAACTCACGCTTGCTATAGAAGCTTAACGTTATGTGGCTCCTAAACTCCTAAAGCATCTCCTGTGTGAAACAGATGTACCTCAATGTGACCTGCGAGCAAAGGGGCCCATGATGACCATCAGGAAATAAAAAAGTACCAAATGTTTTAGACTCTTTTTCATTTTGAGATGTGTGTGAAATGTCATATTCTTGGTTTATGCCGAACGATTGAATAGTTTTGGTTCAGCTCCTTCAGCACCAAAAGAGTTGAAAATGTTTTGCATGAAACTGGACAAAAAGCAAAAAAGAGCAGATGGTCACAAAAAGCTTCATTTCAGAGAAAGTAGAGGGAGTGTCGTTTGTGGGAGGTGTAATTAATAATTTAACTAATCAGTAACTTTTAAATTCAGTTTAGTAAAATACTCTTAAAGCAGTGAAATGTTAATGATGTCCTACATTAGTTAATACCCATCCATTTTGAAGTGCCACCAATTTATTTAAAAGAGCTTTTTGTATTTTATACATTGTGTTTGTATTTGAAATGCATTACATTTGTATTAGAATTAAATAGATTGGCAGAGAATATATTCAAAATAAAATGTTTTTCATTCACTTGAGCCCCTCCCTGTATTCAGATCTCTCTAAAAAAAGATCTTTTTGAAAACCTCGCTCAGTGTTGGGATCTTTACAAGTGAATTATCTCCTTGTGGTTTTGTGGGTTTTATACATAATCCACTTTTCTCCCATTGCAATCGAGATGTGTGTGAAACTCCCTTCTGCCCAATGCCTTTATGTTAATTAAATAATGAATCGGTTTTACAAAAAAACAAACATATTTTTTGCTTTCACCATTATCAATAACACTTTCAATCAAGCATTTTTTCATTATATATTTGTATAAATAAGTGTTTTTTTTAAAGGGATTTATAAACAAGCCACAAACAAACCAAGAAAAGCAGAGAGAAATAAACCACTTCCTGCTTTCACAAGTCAACTGTTGTCACTATAAAAGTACACAAAAATAAAAATAATGAAATATTTAGTTTCAAAATAAAATTTACATTTGAGTAACGCATGATATTAAGTGACATTTGAATAATTGATTTCAGGAGCATGAATCTCCAGGGTTTGCATCAGCAGGAAATGCAGAAATACAGAAAAGGAAGGCAAGAGAATCCAGAAAATGACAGTTTTCATTAAAAATAGACCAGGCCTCTGAAGATGAGATCACTTATGCAGAGACAACATTCCATAAGAGAAGAAAACACACAATGGTACGATTATTTATTCTGCATTAGTTTTCTGATTTGTTCAACTGTTTCAAATATATAAATGGATAGATTTGATCGTGATTATGATCGTACTCATACAAACAGCACTTCTAACAGTGGTGATGCAGGATTGTGCGAGACCATCAAGACTGAAAACATGACATTATTTCTTGTCTCACTTGTAAAGCAAATTAGTTGCTGTCATTTTATATAAAAACTGTGTCATGAGATATTGAAAAAAAAAGGACAGGAAGAAGTTGTGTATGGCATCCTGAAGTGAACACATTGTTTTATTCATGGAAGTGTTATGGTAATATTAAATACCTTTTCTATTGATAATAAACACCGGAGACAGGTTGGAAGGAGCAAAGCATCGACGGCTATTTATTATAAAGATATTAAACACAATCAATGAATTGTTTGTATCTTATGCACGTGCTGTACTCTCAGAGTGAGAAGAAGAAAGAAGAGCCCGTTCTCACCGTGTCACCTACATTCATATCGTCCTCCTTGGGTGGTACTATAGAGCAAGATGTTGTGCTCTAAGTTTTTCTCCTCCCTCTCAACAATAAATCCATTTAGCATTACCTTTAACTAATAAACACTAAAATGTACTAAGTATATAAGTATCTAGATAAAATTATACAAAAATTAAAGAAATACATTAAAGAAATACATAAAAAAATTAAAGAAATACATGCTATTCTATGTCTCTAAATGACCACTAGATGGTAGTAAAACAATTAATGAGACGCTATTGTTTAATATTTTGAAAATCCATTACATTAGGATGTAATATATACCAAACTTGGCACAAGGCACTTCACTAACAGGGAGCTGAATCTGAAGAAAAGATGGATATACCTCAAGCCTTGCTTTAATATATAATGTGATCCAGAAGAAACAGCTGACAGCAGCACCACCTGGTGGCTTTATAACCTGTGTGTTGGTGTACTTTTATGGCCTGTAAAAATAGCTCTTGGTAGTAAAAAGTGAAAAAAACTTGAAAGGCAAGAGGGTGGCGGCTTTGGCTGCTTGCAGCTGTAATTAATGATTATAATTTCGTGTGTCCTCAAAGTGAGTTTGTAAATGTTACTAAAAGAATTCTAAAAGCACTTATTCATCGAAGCAAAAAAAAAAATTAGGACAACAATCTGAACCCAAAGCAACCAAACTATTTAGAAATCTAGAAATATCTTATCTAGAAATAAATCATATAAAATTTTAGTTAGGAATATGTTGGAGAACAAGACATTCTTTAATTTTAAGTGACCTCACTAAGATAGACCCTCACAACTTAGAACCAATCATTGATTCATTTTCCAACCCCCCATTTCCCTTTCAGTGTCAAATAATCTAAATTCTCCTTAGGTGGGCATGTGTGAGTGAATGTTGTACCCCTGCCTCTCGCCCAATGTGCGCTGGAGATAGACACCGGCAGACCCCTGTGAACCCAAAAGGGAAAAAGCGGGTTGGAAAATGAACGAATGAATATAAATCTTTCCAATAATTTTGTCATAAATATGTTAAAATTTAAATTAGGACATCGTTATGTTTGTAAAACTGTCTCAGAAACAACAAAACATATGTTTTATGAGTGTTACAAAATTTAAAATTAAAGAATAATTAAAATCTAGAATTAATATACAATATTTTTTTAACATAATAATATAAATATTCTATCTTCTCCATCCTAGAAGTTGTGTTAAAATGGTCTTCACTGTGAGCAGGTATCTCATCTCCAACTAGTTGCTTAATGGTCCTTCAGCCTCGACAGTTTGAAGATTTATTGAAAAAGTGGACATTTATACATTTAAACATGTAATTTGTTTCCCATTAGAAGATTTTAGAAGCGATAACATTTGTGCATCACCTTTTTGGAATAGTTCCTTTCTTCTGAAACATTTCAGGTAACAGATAACGAACCAATTAACAAAAATACTGCTGGTAGTACTAGTTATTGGTAGTAGTAATAAAAAGACTGGGTCCTGGTGAACAAATAAAAACAAAAGGAAAGGGTGAAAATAAGCTTGTTACTAGGCACATTTAACTGCGTACAGTTAACAAAATAATTGTAATTTTTGAAAAAAATTTAGTTCTCGATTGAGTTCTCTTCTTTTCCTTTCGGCTGTTCCCAGTTTAGGGGTCGCCCCAGCGAATCATCTGTTTCCACCTAACTCTGTGCTCAGTATTCTCCACTCTTGCACCAACTAGTTAATTGACGTAAATGTGGCGCACCATCTACCACATTATAGAGTTGATCCAGGTGTTTGGTCTGGTTCCTGATGCTGTTGTGTGCTACACAGCTGTAGATGTTGTTCTCCTCATATTCCAGCTCCAGAGGTAAAGAGAGATCGATGTGGGAATCAGATGCACTGGTGCTGGAGATCAAACTGTTTCCGTTGTACCAGGAGAGAGTCACACGGCTCACGCTCAGCACGGAACACAGCAGCTCATATTTAGAGATTCTGGTGATTTGTGGAATTGGAAGAGGATCTTTAAAACACAACAGAAAATATTATTTGTCTTTGTGGTTTGAACAAAACATACTATTGCTCAAGTATGTAGTTTATGGAGTTTCAGAATTCTCAGTTTTTAAAGACTTTTATTAGAGATAGCTCTAGATAAAAGTGACGGTGGGGTTTTTCTTGTTTTGTTTTTTTTTCATTACAAATAAAAATAAACTTATATTGACCCCCACTGGCAATTCTACTTGTTGCTCTTTACATGTCTATAGTTCTACATTGTGACTTCCTATCCTGTTCGAACACTGGTTATCCAGAAGCTCCTACCGGGATCAGAGTGATCCAATCTCATGTTTCTTTGAAAAACTGGCTCTAGAGTAAACTGGATTACGTGATCACAGATAGGAAAAAAAGGATTACTAAATCCAGATCAATTTTATCCACAACTTTTTTGAAAAAGTGGGCCCCGCTGACCTCAAAAAAAAACTTTTGCCAAGAGGATACCAAGTGGCTGACCTTTTTTTAATGATTATATGGCATTTGGTGGAAAAACGCTTCATGTATTTATAACATTTAGTGAAAAAAAATGAAAACAAAAATTGTAGATTTAATTTTTTTCCTGTTCTTAAATA
>SRMA01027038.1:27509-52101 GCA_007224835.1 Danionella cerebrum
GCTGCACAATGTTTATAGTATATATTTTTAACATTGCATGTTCTCCCCATGCTTGCGTGGATTTCTTCCAGGTACCCTGGTTTCCCCCACAACATTTGGTTAGGTTAAAAGAATAATCTAAATTCCCCTTAGGTGTGAGTGAATTTCAAAGGTGCGATGGATTGTCAACCTGTCCCAATGTGCGCTAGCAGACCCCCATGACCCCAAAAGGGAATAAACAGGTTGGAAAATGAATGAATGAATGAATGAATGCATACAAAATGCTTACCATAAACTTTGATGTTGAACTTCTTATGTAAAGGCAGTTTGTTTAGATTTGAAATCCTTAGATTTAAAAGTCCAGAATCTATGGATGAAACATTTTGGATGGTGAGAGATCCATTCTCTTTATTCAGGCTCACATCACTTCGGTATATCTTGGCACTGTCAGCTTTTCCATTCAGTTTAGCAAGAAGTCTGTTGTCTTGTCCAGAAAACCAAACAATCACATCATCTTTTTCTATTTTAACACCCGTGTGTAGAGTTAAGGGCTCTCCCATCGTTGCAGATACCTTTTCTGCTTCTTCAGCAAACACACCTGGAGAACAAAACCAAGTTTACAGTTACATGTTTGACTCTTTCATGTTAACACTGTTAGAGCCTGAAACTCTGATCACAACACAAATCAAGATCACCTGCAACCACTCACCGCCTCTTCCAATCACTGTCTCAGAAGATCCTTATACATTTCCCAACATTTCCTGGTCAATTGTACCCATCAAAGTGACTGTACACATGAGAATGAACCCTGACTAAGTAAAATAAGGTTTATTGGACAATTATGAATTAAAGGGACAATGATGGTAAGATCCCACTGTGGTAGGTACCCGGTGCTCCCGTTTAGTTGTTCTCTGTGAACCAACTCCACCATCGGCTTGGTCCTAGAGTTGAGTTCACCTGTTAGCACCCTGTCTGGTGTTCTCCCTCGCTCTTGCCTGGAGGTGTATGCTTCTCCCTGGATACTCACCTGCTGCGTTCCCCTCACCTCGGAAGCAGCTACTTCTGGAACACAGAGAACTATCTAAGAGCACAATGGGTATCTAATCAAAGCGGGAACTTACCATCTTTGCCCCTTTGAATCATCATCGTTGCTGTATTTATCCCTGCACTGGTTGAATAAACATTATTATACTACACCAGTGTTCAGTCTCATGTGAAGTAATTCTGATACGTGACAAACACAATTCTGTGCCATGTGAAAAGGGGTTTATGTGAATTATGTGAAAAACAAATGCAGAACCTCAAAATGTACCTTATATTTCACAAACTTTTATTCTTACTGAGTAAATATTTACTTAAGTACTTTTACTTTTGTACAGATTTTGGGTACTCTACCGACCTCTGAATATGAATCATGTTAACTGATCTTAGAACAAATCTTAGATTTTTGCAGAACTAAGAACAAACCAAATAAAATTATCTTTGATCAACTTAAATCAAATACAAAGTTGCAATATCACAACTTTTGAGCTGTGTTTTTTAAAGAAATGAATCAGGACATGAAAACTTACCATTGCTGAGCAGTAGTGACAAGTACAGCAGAAAGCTGCAGGTGCTTTTCATGGTTAATTCACAGGTTGAAGGAAGGGGGTGTTGAGAAGAAAAATAAATTTTGAAAAACAAAAAGGGCGGGCAAAAGAATGATGTTTATGCTGCATTGAGAATAAGCTGTGTGTGAGAGGACAGGGAAGTACTCTTTATAGTTTCAGCAAACCCAGAAGTGCATCTTATCAGCCAATAGATTGCTGCCTTGTGCTTCTATCACATGAGTTATTACACGTCTTCAGTGTTTTTGTCCTTTTTAGGAATATAAAATGAATCACTCCAATAAACTTGTTCTCGTTTTATTCTCATGGATGAGAAATTGCAGCTATTGGTCATTAATCTTTGATTCATTCAAAATATTTAACATTGCACAAAAATATTGTTTATAAATTGCACGTCAATGAAGAACAAATTGAATTTTGGAAAATGCTGCAGGTGAACGTAGTCTTCTCTTTAAGCAAACTGTAGTTCAATATTGGAGTCATGGATTTATAGCCTTTTTTTTTTTTTTTTTAAATAAAAGTCATCTACATTTGTGTATCCATGGCGGTTTAACCACTCAAAATATTATATTTAATGAATGAAAGATCATTGTTTTCCCTTCCAGCTTTGAGTGCAAACACAGAATCTGGACTATTTAAAGCCAGGGCCCACACTGAGATGCCAGTGCTTTAATTGTTCTCTTTTATTTAATATTTTTTTGATGAGAATGGATCCAGGCCTGGATTCAGAGAATTGGTGCTGGTCTGGGATCAGCTTTCACACTTCTCTGATCTCAGTTGCTCCGTCCGGAAGAAAAGGAAAAATGTTCAACGGATCCTGAAACAGCATCTGTGTTTTGTCAAGAGACCAGGGGAAATAGACACTGTATATTTGTCAGGTGTAAAAATTCCTACAACTGCATTTATACATCCAATTTGTTGCGTTTTGTTATAGATTTTCAGTACAGTATAACGGTTTAAGCAAGCGTGGGAAATGCAATAAATAAAGAATTCTTACAGACATGAAAGTGTAAATCATTTATTTGCAGCAAAGAATAAAATGCAGTCAATGAACAAATGGAATATTCCAATTTAAACCAATATTTGAAGTGACCCTTCAGAACAGCAGCATTTCTTCTAGGAACACTAGAACCCATAATGTTTGAGTTTTTAACCAATGTTCTCTGATCTTGGGATGAATGAGAAAAATCTTGTTTTAAACATACATTTATAATTTTCTGACTAGAACTAATCTACATTAGGTTACTGCCTTGAAGCACCTGCATAAAAGCGCAATAAAAATACACTTGACTTGACTAATAGTATGCATGTTTATGAAACAAAAGTTTCACTGCTGTTTCTGGTGCTTGCTCTGGCTCCTAGATGATAATTCCACAATAAATATTTTGGGTTTTTATTGTTACACTCCGAATTTCTAAACATGTAGGTTTTCGAACTCCTCTGCGTTTCTTAACCATCTAATTTGAGCCAATGTTTCTAATATGATCCCACCCCCAAACCAACCCTCTCTGAGATGAGACTCAAGACAAAAACCAACACTTCCGCCCTTCCTCAAAACTTAACATGTTTTAGAAGAACCTCAACTGCTAAGATGGAGAGCCACAGTGAAGCTGCTAGAGGAAGCTGACCATTACCTGAACTCAGAATAAAGAAATGTGTCGACCCTGAGAGAGCAGGAATGTCATCAGTTCTTCAGCGGACAGATGTTTGAGGAGGTGCTGGCGGAGGGAGTTAGTTGACCTCGTAGCATTCTCACAGTGCTTTGATGGTCTCACTGTCACATGGTCACAGATTTACACAAATATAACCTGGATCTGTTATGTTTAATGTCCAAAATAAAAAAAAATACTTTATTTCTTACCCATATTCCTGAGGATTTTTGTTTAAAATACTGATTCAAGCGGTCTACCCAAGGTGTGGACGATTGTAAAAGCATAGATACTTCTTCTTATGGTGTTTTTTATTTAAAACATTACATCAGACTGTTCACTGTCCAAATGAAATAGAACAGGGGCAGAGCATTATCTCCTGTTTATACGGATGCAAATATCCAGTCAAACAGGATCTGGTGTTTACCGATGTCCTGTAAATCACATGACATGTTTTTAAAAATACACGACATTTAAAATGAAAATCCGAAACTAAATGTATTTCTTAAAAGAAGCACATCTATTGGTAAATGTTCAAAATAAGCACATGCCTCGTATAGACCCTCACTGTAGCTCTAAACACTTTACCATTTTACTTTCAACTTTGACTTTTTAGGCTGATTATTTACACAGCACACAGAGCCAACTGGTTTGTTTTAGCTGTAAATAAATGTTTGCATTACTGTAGATCACCTGAATTCTGAACATCACATCACATGATGAATATGAAAGTGGTTGAAAACAAACTGGTTTCATTTAGTTATTTTTACATTACAGACATAAAGGTAGAATTTAATATTTGACCACTAGATGTCACTATTGTCATAAATAATGCAGCAATAAAAGAGAGACATGTTACCAGATGTGCTCTCAACTTTTGCACAACCTTAATTTGGATTAATACGAAAACAAGAATCTGCAAAATGTGCAATTTGTTAAGTGACTCCCATTTCTTTGGCCAATGACCAATTTATAAATAAAACAGGAATATATGTACGAGAGGCTTTTGAAAGTTGGAAATGGCTAAAAGTTGAGAGTAATTTGAGAACCAACTCCAAAAGTCATCATTTTCTCCTGGACAAGATAAAGTTGTGTGGATTTGAAGTTTATGGCTATGAATTGGGACACATCTATGAAGCTGTTTACATCCTGTAAACATTTACATATCCTTTGAATATAGATTTTAATCTAGAATAAAAATGTTTAGTGAATAGTAAATCTAATTTGACGGTGTTTAGTTGTGTTTGAAAGCCTGTCACAAAAGTGTGTTGTTTCTGCCCACAACCCACATCTTTTTAATTAGTATATATTTATATTTATATATATAAAGGGGAAAAAAATATGTGTTAAGTGGTTAATAAACAAGTCACAAATAAACAAAGAGGAACTGAGAAATAAACCACTTCCTCGTGACACGCCAACTGTTGTTAAGAACAAAAAAAGGATTGAAATAATCTTTTTAAAAACGAAATCTATATTCCATCAGTGGCTTGTCATAATTTTTAATAAAAGACTTTAAACTCGGACGATATTATGTTTTGTTTCAGAACAGGTTCAGTTAATGTTGGCCATCACACTTTTTTCACAGGTTTTAGAGGTTGACAAAAGGTGAAAAGTGCTAATGGAAAAGATGTGTGCTGTGGTCAGAAACAACACCCTTTGGTGAACGGCCTTGCCACACAAGTAAACACGCCCAGATCACATCTACAATTAAACCAGAACATTTACAAATTCTAGGATATTATTGATAGCATGTGTTTTGTGATTATAGCAGTTTGGGTTTATTTCATGCTCTAGAAGAGTGCAATGATTTGCTAAGAATATAGAGTATTTTTGGAAATAATCTTGATCCTTTATGTGTTGTATTCTGTGTAAAACGCTCTGTCAAATGGAAACTATTTGTGGTCTAAGCTTCGAATGGCTCAGAATACGCCCAGATGGGTGTTATTTCCTTTTTCCTTGCATTGCTGTAGTTTATAGTTTAGTTTAAATATAGAGAGACAGATTGAGTTTGATAAGATAAGGGTTGTGTTTCCAGGTTCATTTTCTTCATGTTTTCTTGTATTTAACATCTTCTCTGTAAATCTGTTTTCTTGTCAGTGATGTGAGTACCGTACAGTAATAAATCTAATCCAAGTAAACACAATCTGGCCGCATACATCACCAGACATTTTGGGATTGTGTTCATTTCAAACACTAATTTTACTATTAAAAAAAAAAACAAGTCCAGGAAGAAAGTAGGAAGAGAATGGTTCTTGTCAGCAGATTGAGTTACACCATAGCCTCATCAAATGCCTGGTGACATCAGTAGACATTGAAATATTTCAAGCATTACTTACTGGTGTTGTGTCATGATCCATTCTCCCAAAGTTCTGTCATTTTTATTCCAAACTGACAAACATTTATTGTCCTTGTAGCCATCTTTACAGGCACCGCTCTTGGTTCTGTTGAGTTGGAGACTCTGGAATGAGTGGATTATTGTGGGATTGGTGGTCCTCGTGGATCTACTGGATATAATTTATAAAAATGTTTCACAATCAAGTGATAAATTTACCGAGGTGTCTCGAATAAGAATTGATTCACATAAACACAATTTTTGTTGTTCACTATATTTGCCAGTCCATAGCAAACTCATTCATCTGAATCTTTGTGGAGCTTCCTTTGTGCTTTAGTGTTCACCCAGCAAACATAGTCCTGACGTCGACGTGGATTTAACGTTGAAATTCAGTCAGAATCTGACGGTCCGCAGGAGTCCAAATCAGACAAAACAAGTGCTTGAGAAAACTTATTGAAAATACATCTGTACAAATAGATGTCTGGGATTGCATGAACGTGTTATTTTGTTGTCAATTTGAATACTTTTCGAGTATGATGATTAAAAGTCAATAATTCATGTCATTTACATTTACATATGTAAAAACAATCCATTTCTGTTAAAACTTCACAAGGCACTAAAATTAACCATTGTTTTATTTTTAAAAAGATATCTAATTGGTTGTGAAAATACACTAACTTTATAAGTTAAGAAAACTAATCTTCCGTCTTCCTGTTTGTAACGTGGGATTGTGGGAAACCTTTACATCATGATTTCTTTCAAGAATTACGAGGTTCATGGTTTATGGAAAGTATTTAAAATGTGTTTATGTGTACTCTCCCACTCGTGGGCTAAAAGGAAAATCTACAGATGATGTTTAATCATTAAATCTGTGAAAAAGCTAATATATTAAATACAATTGATTAATGCTTACAGTTATAAAAGGGATAGACATTTCTAAAGCAAAACCTACATACACGCCCTGAAACCTACTTAACGCATCCAGAAACGGTCCAATAAGGACATCCACTGGATTCTTAATCACGTCGTAAAGAAGTTGAAGCAACATTGAAATGTTTGCTGGGCTCATGTTGGAACAGAAAGGGAGCATCTCCAAACTGTTTGCACAAACTTTTGTTTTTGATATTTCCCCAAACCTCTTGGTGTGCTGAAGCTTTCAGAGTTTCTTTCACTGTAAATAAAAGCTAAGCTCAGATTCTACCAAAAATTGGTAGATGCAACTGCTCTGCTACAGAAACCTGGGGGAAACTCATCTGAAGGCCACATGAAGTTTGGAGCTCTGTAGCGATTGACCACAGAAAATCGTTCCCTATAACTTCCTCTTTGAAATAAATCCACTATGAGTTACTAACGAGAGCAAAGTTATTTCTAATCCATTAACAGAACCACACTGGGATCCACTGAGCTCCTGCAATTCATTGTTCCTCAAAGGCAGTGAAGCCCCAGTGCCTGATTTTATTCCTGTGGAAGTGAATCAGAAACAAAGTTTTTCCACATGTTTCGATTAAAAGAGTTTTGTACATTTAGAGTTCAATCAAGATTAATTGTTTCCTTTCAATTTTAACCACGATTGCATATGTTGTGCTTTTTACTTCTTAGTTCTCCCCTCTTCACTATGGAATTACTTGAGGTCATTCTCTCTGGATTTATTTATATCTTTCAAGTTTTCATTTGTGTTCAGTTTTTCTTTCATGTAAATGGAACAGTGCTCTTTTTAAGTATTACACCAAGTGCTGGGTTTGAAACACATTCGAAGCATTTGGAACCTCTGAATTCAATTATTGTCATGAGTGAGAATCTTTTTTGTTTAATATATTTGAGTGAAGAAACAACAGTTAAAAGTTCAAACATTTTAAATTTTTGTAAGAACTAAATTCTGGTGCTTTTAAAGTTATGTTTTTATCTTACTAAGACTTTCTGGCTGTTCTAGTAGTTCTGAGTTTAAGAGAGAGACAGAGGATGAGCTGCGGTCACACAAGAGGATGTCCTCTATTCTTTCTAAAAACCAGATGCGTTCTCAGTTTCTAACGCTTCACTTCAGAAAGAAATGGGTTCCACTTTAGTTCTGATCAGTTTATCTTTTTTACATTTAAATGGTGAGTGCGTTCTTCAAAATAAAGAATAAAAATGTTAAAAATGTAACATCAGAATATAGATATTTCAATTCAGATTCTTTCACGTCTGTTAGCTCTTTCTATCAGGTTTTACAGAAGTTTGATCTTCTGACAGTTATTTAGTTAAAAACTGGTTTTCATATTTTACTTTATTAAATCTCTTACAGGTGTGTTTGGAGTTGAAGATAAAGTAAAGTTTGTTGATGTGATGGAGGGGGATTCAGTCACTCTTCTCACTGATGTTAACATTAAAGAAAAAGACTCACTGATTTTTTGGAGGTTTGAAAACAATTCCATTGCTGGAATCATTACAGAAGCAAACATCGCAGGTGTTCTTCGTGATAAAGACAGAGTGAAGATAGACGATCGCACCGGATCCCTGACCATCACAAACACCCGCACCACAGACTCTGGGATTTATACAGTAGAAATCTTTATAAATAAAAAAATCCACTACAGTGTTCAATGTAACCGTCTATGGTGAGTGTAAACCTCATCAAAGGATCAATATTAAAGTTGAAAAAGTGATTTTTATTTATATAAATGATCCTTAATTTCTATCATCAGCTTCTCTCCCAGTTCCTGTAATCTCCAGAGAAACATCATGCTCTTCATCCTCTGAGATCTCACCTGTCTCTAAATATGAGCTGCTGTGTTCCATGCTGAACGTGAGCCGTGTGACTCTCTCCTGGTACAACGGAACCAGTTTGATCTCCAGCACCAGTGCATCTGATTCCCACATCAATCTCTCTTTACCTCTGGAGCTGGAATATGAGGAGAGCAACATCTACAGCTGTGTAGCACACAACAGCATCAGGAACCAGACCAAACACCCAGACCTCGGTCGACTCTGTCAGCCATGTTCCGGTAGGTGCTACTGAATCTTGATTTAAAAAGATTGTTTAGATGAAATTGATAAAAATGGCTTTTCACCTTCAGGAAAAACCAATCACACAGTCCTGGCTGTTGCTGCTGGAACTCTGGGGATTGTTGCTGCAGTCGTGGTGGTTTGCGTCAGCAGGAAATGCAGAAAGACAGATAAAGAAGGCAAGTGAATCTAGAGAATGGCTATTACTTTTAAGAACTGTGTGATGAAGCAGAATATAATTGTAATTACATTAAAAATAGCCCAGGCCTCTGAAGATGAGATCACTTCGACTGAGACAGCCCTCCATTACAGAAAGGTGAGAAAACAGTTATTTTTCAGCATTATTTACCTGAAACATGTTACACTGTAAACTTAAAATTAGATTTCAATTCATTGTTGTTTTCATCGAAACACTGGAATTCTTTGTAAGGGTTTTAGTTTACGTAATGTAAGGGTAGTTTCATCCATATTTTAATACTTGAATATTTTAATACGTATGTGCTCTTGAAATCTTTTGGGATAAAATTTGAAATTAAGCGGATTTGGGTTTTTTTTAACGTTTTCATGCTGTTTTGGTGTGATTGATTCTAGATAAGGGAGAGTAATGTATTGTGTTGGTTATTTTTTTCAGGAATTTAAAGAAGATGAAGAAGTGGTGACAACAATCTATTACTCTGTGTTTTATTCTGATGACACGAAGCAACGATTTTAATTGATTTTAACAAATTAACCAAAGTATAATTTATATTAATTATTTTACAGTACAATTACACTCATAAACAACCCCTGAGCTGTTTTTTCATCATTATTTTATCTATTTGCATAAGTTTACCCAGCACTCAATCAAGTTATTATCAGAAAGTGTCGAGAAGACATAGAAAATCACAGAAAACAATCTTTTTCTTAGAAAGTGGAACTTTCAGTGAAGAATTCAGTGTCGGCATGTGAGCACCTAAAACTCACGCTTGCATTAGAAGCTTAACGTTAGGTGGCTCCTAAACTCCTAAAGCATCTCCTGTGTGAAACAGATGTACCTCAATGTGACCTGCGAGCAAAGGGGCCCATGATGACCATCAGGAAATAAAAAAGTACCAAATGTTTTAGACTCTTTTTCATTTTGAGATGCATGTGTGTGAAATGTCATATTCTTGGTTTATGCCGAACGAATGAATAATTTTGGTTCAGCACCAAAAGAGTTGAAAATGTTTTGCATGAAATTGAACAAAAAGCACAAAAGAGCAGATGGTCACAAAAAGCTGAATTTCAGAGAAAGTAGAGGGAGTGTCGTTTGTGGGAGGTGTAATTAATAATTTAACTAACCAGTAACTTTTAAATTCAGTTTAGTAAAATATTCCACTGAAAATACTCTTAAAGCAGTGAAATGTTAATGATGTCCTACATTAGTTAATACCCATCCATTAAGTGCCACCAATTTATTTAAAAGAGCTTTTTGTATTTTATACATTGTGTTTGTATTTGAATTGAATGACATTTGTATTAGAATTAAATAGATTTGCAGAGTATATATTCAAAATAAAATGTTTTTCATTCACTTGAGCCCCTCCCTGTATTCAGATCTCTCTAAAAAAAGATCTTTTTGAAAACCTCACTCAGTGTTGGGATCTTTACAAGTGAATTATCTTCTTGTGCTTGAGTGGGTTTTATACATAATCCACTTTTCTCCCATTGCAATCGAGATGTGTGTGAAACTCCCTTCTGCCCAATGCCTTTATGTTAATTAAATAATGATTTCTTTCACCATTATCAATAACACTTTCAATCAAGCATTTTATCATTATACATTTGTTTAAATAAGTGTTTTTTTAAAGTGATTTACAAACAAGCCACAAACAAACCAAGAAAAGCAGAGAGAAATAAACCACTTCCTGCTTTCACAAGTCAACTGTTGTCACTATAAAAGTACACAAAAAAAATGAAATATTTAGTTTCAAAATAAAATTTACATTTGAGTAACGCATGATATTAAGTGACATTTGAATAATTGATTTCAGGAGCATGAAGCAGGGTTTGCATCAGCAGGAAATGCAGAAATACAGAAAAGGAAGGCAAGTGAATCCAGAAAATGACAGTTTTCATTAAAAATAGACCAGGCCTCTGAAGATGAGATCACTTATGCAGAGACAACATTCCACAAGAGAAGAGGACACACAATGGTACGATTATTTATTCTGCATTAGTTTTCTGATTTGTTCAACTGTTTCAAATATATAAATGGATAGATTTGATCGTGATTATGATCGTACTCATACAAACAGCACTTCTAACAGTGGTGATGCAGGATTGTGCGAGACCATCAAGACTGAAAACATGACATTATTTCTCGTCTCACTTGTAAAGCGAATTAGTTGCTGTCATTTTATATAAAAACTGTGTCATGAGATACTGAAAATAAAAGGACAGGAAGAAGTTGTGTATGGCATCCTGAAGTGAACACATTCGGAGACCAGACTGTAATTCTGCTTTATTCATGGAAGTGTTATGGTAATATTAAATACCTTTTCTATTGATAATAAACACCGGAGAAAGGTTGGAAGGAACAAAGCAACGACGGCTATTTATTATAAAGATATTAAACACAATCAATGAATTGTTTGTATCTTATGCACGTGCTGTACTCTCAGAGTGAGAAGAAGAAAGAAGAGCCCGTTCTCAGCGTGTCACCTACATTCATATCGTCCTCCTTGGGGGGTACTATAGAGCAAGATGTTGTGCTCTAAGTTTTTCTCCTCCCTCTCAACAATAAATCCATTTAGCATTACCTTTAACTAATAAACACTAAAATGTACTAAGTATATAAGTCAAGATAAAATTATAAAAAATTAAAGAAATACATTAAAGAAATACATAAAAAAAAATTAAAGAAATACATGCTATTCTATGTCTCTAAATGACCACTAGATGGTAGTAAAACAATTAATGAGACGCTATTGTTTAATATTTTTAAAATCCATTACATTAGGATGTAATATATACCAAACTTGGCACAAGGCACTTCACTAACAGGGAGCTGAATCTGAAGAAAATATGGATATACCTCAAGCCTTGCTTTAATATATAATGTGATCCAGAAGAAACAGCTGACAGCAGCACCACCTGGTGGCTTTATGAACTATGTGTTGGTGTACTTTTATGGCCTGTAAAAATAGCTCTTGGTAGTAAAAAGTGAAAAAAACTTGAAAGGCAAGAGGGCGGCAGCTTTGGCTCCTATGGACGCATTTTGTGAGTGTCCGTCCATTGCTGCTTGCAGCTGTAATTAATGATTATAATTTTGTGTGTCCTCAAAGTGAGTTTGTAAATGTTACTAAAAGAATTCTAAGAGCACTTATTCATCTAAGCTAAAATAATTAGGACAACATTCTGAACTCAAAGCAACCAAACTATTTAGAAATCTAGAAATATCTTATCTAGAAATAACTTGTATAAAATTTTAGTTAGGAATATGTTGGAGAACAAGACATTCTTTTATTCCAAGTGACCTCACTAAGATAGACCCTCACAACTTAGAACCAATCATTGATTCATTTTCCAACCCCCCATTTCCCTTTCAGTGTCGAATAATCGAAATTCTCCTTAGGTGGGCATGTGTGAGTGAATGTTGTACCCCTGCCTCTCGCCCAATGTGCGCTGGAGATAGACACCAGCAGACCCCTGTGACCCCAAAAGGGAAAAAGCGGGTTGGAAAATGAACGAATGAATATAAATCTTTCCAATTATTTTGTCATTAATATGTTAAAATTTAAATTAGGATATTGTTATGTATATAGAACTGTCTCAGAAACAACAAAACATATGTTTTATGAGTGTTACAAAATTTGAATATTAAATAATAATTAAAATCTAGAATTAATATACAATAATTTTTTAACATATTAATATAAATTTTATATCTTTTCCATCCTAGAAGTTGTGTTAAAATGGTCTTCGCTGTGAGCAGGTATCTCATCTCCAACTAGTTGCTTAATGGCCCTTTTGCCTCAACAATTTGAAGATTTATTGAAAAAGTGGACAATTATTCATTTAAACATGTAATTTGTTTCCCATTAGAAGATTTTAGAAGCGATAACATTTGTGCATCACCTTTTTGGAATAGTTCCTTTCTTCTGAAACATTTCAGGTAACAGATAACGAACCAATTAACAAAAATACTGCTGGTAGTACTAGTTAGTGGTAGTAGTAATAAAAAGACATTTCTGGGTCCTGGTGAAAATAAGTTTGTTACTAGGCACATTTAACTGTGTACAGTTAACAAAATAATTGTAATTTTTGAAAATCTATTCTATGTCGATTGAGTTCTCTTCTTTTCCTTTCGGCTGTTCCCAGTTTAGGGGTCGCCCCAGCGAATCATCTGTTTCCACCTAACTCTGTGCTCAGTATTCTCCACTCTTGCACCAACTAGTTAATTGACGTAAATGTGGCGCACCATCTACCACATTATAGAGTTGATCCAGATGTTTGGTCTGGTTCCTGATGCTGTTGTGTGCTACACAGCTGTAGATGTTGTTCTCCTCATATTCCAGCTCCAGAGGTAAAGAGAGATCGATGTGGGAATCAGATGCACTGGTGCTGGAGATCAAACTGGTTCCGTTGTACCAGGAGAGAGTCACACGGCTCACGTTCAGCACGGAACACTGCAGCTCATATTTAGAGATTCTGGTGATTTGTGGAATTGGAAGAGGATCTTTAAAACACAACAGAAAATATTATTTGTTTTTGTGGTTGAACAAAATATACTATTTTCCAAAAGTTTCAGAACTCTCAGTTTTTAAAGACTTTTATTAGAGCCAGCTCCAGAAAAAAGTGACGGTGGGTTTTTTCTTGTTTTGTTTTTTTTTCATTACAAATAAAAATAAACTTATATTGACCCCCCACTGGCAATTCTACTTGTTGCTCTTTACATGTCTATAGTTCTACATTGTGACTTCCTATCCTGTTCGAACACTGGTTATCCAGAAGCTCCTACCGGGATCAGAGTGATCCAGTCTGATGTTTCTTTGAAAAACTGGCTCTAGAGTAAACTGGATTGCGTGATCACAGATAGGAAAAAAAGGATTACTAAATCCAGATCAACTTTTTTGAAAAAGTGGGCCCCGCTGACCTAAAAAAAAGCTTTCGCCAAGTGGATACCAAGTGGCTGACCTTTTTTTAATGATTATATGGCATTTGGTGCAAAAACGGTTCATGTATTTATAACATTTAGTGAAAAAAAAAAGAAAACAAAAATTGTAGATTTAATTTTTTTCCTGTTCTTAAATATAATCGACATAGGTCACAACGTGGCTTAGTTGCTCATCCTATAACCAGAAGGTTCAATCCTCCCCAGGTCCATTCTGCTGTTGTTGCCTTGGGCAAGCCAACAGAACTGAATCTGCTCCTAAAGATTTAAAGCAAACTCACACAAACAGTTTAGCTCCAACCTCAACTAAACACACGTGATGCAGCTCGTAAGGTCCTTCAGGCTGTTTGTAAGTTTCAGCTGTGGATCTCTCTGAGCAGGGTTAGAAGTTAACTCTGCAGGGCTGTGGCCCTCCAGGAACTGAGCTTGAGACCCCTGATCTAAAGGATATCAGGCTATTTGCAAATACTGGTTTACACTGCTATTGCTGCACAATGTTTATAGTATATATTTTAATATAAATGCATACAAAATAGGGCAGCACGGTGGTGCAGTGGATAGCTCGCCTGGTTTGAGGCTCGCCAGTTACTTTCCTGGAAGGAGTTTGCATATTCTCTGCTTCTATGGATTTTTTCCCGGTACTCTGGTTTCCCCCACAACACTTGGTTAGGTGAATTGAAAAATCTACATTTCCTTTTAGGTGTGAATGTGTGAGTGAATGTTCCCCTGCGATGGATTGTCGACCTGTCCCAATGTGCGCTGGAGATTTTGCATACAAAATACTTACCATAAACTTTGATGTTGAACTTCTTATATAAAGTCTTTTTGTTTGGATTGAAAATCTCTACATTTAAAAGTCCAGAATCTTTGGATGAAACACTTTGGATGGTGAGAGATCCATTCTCTTTATTCAGGCTCACATCACTTCGGTGTATCCAGGCACGGTCAGCTTTTCCATTCAGTCGAGCAAGAACCTTGTTGTCTGGTCCAGAAAACCAAACAATCGTATCATCTTTTTCTATTTTAACACCCGTGTGTAGAGTTAAGGACTCCCCCATCGTTACGGATACCTCTTCTGCTTCTTCACCAAACACATCTAGAGAACAAAACCAAGTTTACAGTTACATGTTTGACTCTTTCATGTTAACACTGTTAGAGCCTGAAACTCTGATCACAACACAAATCAAGATCACCTGCAACCACTTCCCTCATCTTCCAATCACTGTCTCAGAAGTTCCTTATAAAAACTACAATTCCCAACATTTCCTGGTCAATTGTACCCATCAAAGTGACTTTACACATGAGAATGAACCCTGACTTAGTAAAATAAGGTTTATTGGTCAGTTATGATTTAAAGGGACAGCGATGGTAAGATCCCACTGTGGTAGGTACCCAGTGCTTCCATTTATTTGTTCTCTGTGAACCGACTCCACTATTGTCTTGGTCCTTGAGTTGAGTTCACCTGTTAGCCCCCTGTCTGGTGTTCTCCCTCGCTCTTGACTGGTGGTGTATGCTTCTCCCTGGATACTCACCTGCTGCGTTCCCCTCACCTCGGAAGCAGCTACTTCTGGAACACAGAGAACTATCTGGGAGCACAATGGGTATCTAATCACAGTGGGAACTTACCATCTTTGCCCCTTTGAATCATCGTTGTGATTATCCCTGCACTGGTTGAATAAACATTATTATACTACACCAGTGTTCACTCTCGTGTGAAGAAACTCTTGATATGTGACAAACACAATTCTGTGCAATGTGAAAAGGGGTTTATGTGAATTATGTGAAAAACAAATGCAGAACCTCAAAATGGACCTTATATTTCACAAACTTTTATTCTTACTGAGTAAATATTTACAATATTGTACAGATTTTAGGTACTCTACCGACCTCTGAATATGAATCAGGTTGGATGATCTTAAAACAAATCTTAGATGTTAGCTGAACTAAGAACAAAACCAAATAAAACTATCTTTGATCAACTTAAACCAAATACAAAGTTGCAGTATCACGAGTCTTGAGCTGTGTTTTTTTAAAGAAATGAACCAAGATATGAAAACTTACCATTGCTGAGCAGTAGGGACAAGCACAAGAGAAAGCTGCAGGTGCTTTTCATGGTTAATTCACAGGTTGAAGGAAGGTTGTGTTGAGAAGAAAAACGTTTTTAAAAAGAACGTTTATGCCTCATTGAGAACAAACTGTGTGTGAGAGGCCAGGGAATAACTCTTTATAGTTTCAGCAAAAACAAAACCAGAAGTGCATCTTATCAGCCAATAGATTGCTGCCTTGTGCTTCAATCACATGAGTTATTACACGTCTTCAGTGTTTTTGTCCTTTTTAGGAATATAAAATGAATCACTCCAATAAACTTGTTCTCGTTTTATTCTCATTGACGAGAAATGGCAGCTATAGATGATTAATCTTTGATTCATTCAAAATATTTAACATTGCACAAAAACATTGTTTATAAATGACACATCAATGAAGAACAAATTGCATTTTGGAAAATGCTGCAGGTGAAAGTAGTCTTCTCTTTAAGCAAACTGTAGTTCAATATTGGAGTGATGGATTTATAGCTTCTTTTTTTTTAAATAAAAGTCATCTACATTTAATGAATGAAAGATCATTGTTTTCTCTTCGAGCTTTGAGTGCAAACACAGAATCTGGACTATTTAAAGCCAGGGCCCATACTGAGATGCCAGTGCTTTAATTGTTCTATTTTATTAATTTTTTTTTTTTATGAGAATGCACTGTCGTTTTTGAGGCCACCGATCCACGCCTGGATTCAGAGAATTCAGAGAATTCAGAGAATTTTCTACCAGTGTGCTAAGTTATACGTAATTACCAAAAGGAAATTATTACATGATTTCATGCAATTGGTCTAAACCTAGTTTCACACGTAGTGATCAATATGTTTTATATTGGTTTACTCAGTGTTTTATTGTAGTGAAAGATAGTGTTTAAATGTACATATTGTACAGCACTTCGGTACATGTTTTAACCCCATAATGTTTGAGTTTTAAATCAATGTTCTCTGAACTTGGGATAAATGAGAAAGATATTGTTTTAAACATACATTTATAATGTTCTTACTAGAACTAATCTACATTAGGTTACTGCCTTGAAGCACCTGCATAAAAGCGCTATAAAAATACACTTGACTTGACTAATATTATGCATGTTTATGAAACAAAAGTTTCACTGCTGTTTCTGGTGCTTGCTCTGGCTCCTAGATGATAACTCCACAATAAATATTTTGGGTTTTTATTGTCACACTCCTAATTTCTAAACATGTAGGTTTTTGAATTCCTCTGCGTTTCTTAACCATCCAATTTGAGCCAATGTTTCTAAAATGATCCCACCCCCAAACCAACCCTCTCTGAGATGAGACTCAAGACAAAAACCAACACTTCCGCCCTTCCTCAAAACTTAACATGCTTTAGAAGAACCTCAACAGCAAAGATGGAGAGCCACAGTGAAGCCGCTAGAGGAAGCTGACCATTACCTGAACTCAGAATAAAGATGAAATGTGTCGACCCTGAGAGAGCAGGGATGTCATCAGTTCTTCAGCGGACAGATGTTTGAGGATGTGCTGGGGGAGGGAGTTAGTTGACCTCGTAGCATTCTCACAGTGCTTTGATGGTCTCACTGTCACATGGTCACAGATTTACACAAATATAACCTGGATCTGTTATGTTTAACTAGTACAACAAATAAACTTGATACAGTGGTACCCCGAGATACGAATGCTTCGAGTTATTAAATGTTCTAGACACGAAAGCAACCCTGGAACGGATTCATTTCATATCTCGGGGTACCACTGTATGATTTCTGTAGCGCTGCCATTTCAAGTTATTAAAGGGAGGGGCTTAACTCGAGAACAATCATCTGTGTGTCTAACACCTCAGTGAAATGTTACATAACTGTCAGAAGTCTAACATCTAAACCGTGTGGAATATTTACTTAGTCCAAAACTATCAAGTTGTGAACGACTTCAACATGAGGATCATTCTTCTTCTCTGTGAGTTTTTGTGCCTGCGAATAAAAGATATAATAAAGCTTCTTGTTAATACTGATTACAATGTTTTATATTTAAAAATGTAACAGTATTGTATCTTTATCTCAGGTGTACTCATCTGTTTTCACCCTGAGGCTGGAGATCTTCTAATTAATTTGGGATCAAATGTGACTATAAAGTGTGATCTTGAGGAAAATGATATTTACTGGATTTTACATAAATCAGAAGATCCTCCGACACCAATTCTAAGAAGCTTTTTAACACCAACAGATTTTTTTTACTTTAATACTTCAGACGTAAATATTCAGTGGCTTTAAATCACAGTTTAGTTATTACAAACATCTCAGAGGATGAATTAGGAGTTTATTACTGTATGACAACAGGTGTACCTCTAAAATTCAGCTCAAGCACCAGAATATACATAAACAGTGAGTTCTCATGAAAAGTATAGTGTAAATGAGTAGATTTGATCAAAATAACTTGCATTACAATTGTTTACAGAATCATCTCACGAACCTGAATGTCACAATCAGACACAACTGGAGATAATAAAACAGAAAAAAATACAAACGCAGATTATATCCATCATAATATTTGCTCTGCTGAGTGGCCTCCTGCTTATTCTGATCATCAGTGAGTGATTTACTCAATTAACATTAAACTTTCACGTCATACTATTGTAAAATAACTAATGTAATAACATAACGTGTAGTCTCAGATCTGAACATAACATTTCTGTTTCAGTTTGTGCAGCTGGGAAAACACAACATGATGTTGCAGATATACAGTGGGAGCAAGTCATATATCAACATTAAAAAAATCAGGTAAATTCTAGAATATTTGCTTATATTTTAATGTTTATGTAATCACTAGACAAAAGTGACATGATTTGAAAAGCTGGTTTAAATAAATTAAATTAATTACTTAAATTTAATTAATGAATTCTGGCTGAAAGCATTTTTTTAGTCACGTACACTATTTTTTTCATCTTTTATTTACTTTAAAAACACGTCAAATCATTGTTCTGTGACAATTACGTTTTATGTATCAATATTTTGAAGATTAAAGCTTAATGATTTATTTCACTTAGGTGCAGTTTTAATCTTCGGTTTCACAAAATGCTGTTAGTGAATTCACAAACCAACATTATTTATGAAACTATTTACACTTTAGACAAATAATTATAATTACCTTCAATGTTTGTGTTCATTCATGTTTAAATTATGTTAATTTGAATAGTTTTCTTCGATTGTTTTCAGTGTGCTGAGTTTCAATGATTGAAAATGACCCAACCAATGCAGGAATGAGTGATGAATATTATTTGATTTTAAATTGTTTTAGTTTTAAAATTAGATTAGAAAACGATTAAATGTTTTATCATCGCAGGGGCATCAAGATCAACAGTGGTTTAATGTATTTTTTACATAAACAAGTGTGATTCTGAATTAATTTTTTTAAATAAACCTGTAAATGCCTTTATAAAAGAAAAAACATCTGTTAGAAAATGTATTTTGAAGATATGCTTTTACATTTTTTTTGTATGCTTCAAATGTAGAGAGAAACGGCTGCGGTTAAACTGAGCTGCTGCTGCACCAAACCAAACCCCAAATGTGCTCCACAGACTGCTCACAACCAATGAAAACAGTGCTTTTACTCTGTCTAAAGATTTGAGCTTTAATTAAAAACCACAGCATTGTTTCCAAACCCTTTACATGCAAATCTATGTCCCTTCACACACTTTCTTCACCTCAAAAGGAAACGACAGCAGCAGAAGCTAGCTTTTCTTAACCAACGTGTCTGTCCAACAGAGAACAATAAAAAAACATGTGGTTTTAAATAATGTTGAATAAAGTACGAATCATGAGTCTTCATTTAAATTATTTAGTAATATTTTCTTGTGTGTATCAGTTTTCTCTGTGTATGAACATTGATGTAGTCGTACTTTGCTGGTGAGGGCACAATGAGTTCAATGCGTGACAAGATCAGTTTTGTCCCTTAAAAAGGATCAGCTGCAGAATCCAGGGGTTCAACGGTAACAATATCACAGACAGTAAGCACTATTATCAGCATTCATATATTATTTTAACATGTTTAATGTTAAATGTGCTTGAAGGAGAACAATAAGACTTGCTTTGTAACAATGAAAAGTGACCGGCCCCGACAATGACAACTTATCATTTAAAAAGCCCTTTACTACCCTCTCAGAGCAGCTCAGCTGTGTATATGATTTTTCATCTTCTTCTGATGATTATTTAGGTTTTCTTTTTGCATTTTTTTTAAATCTCAATTTAAAAAAAAATACATTACTGCTAATCAGAGCCTTCCCAGGTTTAAAAAACATTTTTGATAATAATAATAATAATAATAATAAATAAAATAAAAATAATAATAATGTCAGATTTTTGTTTTATGATTAAATATTTGTATAGCTGATTTATCATCATGACATGAAGATCACATAGCATCTAAATGTTTGATTCTTGACACTGTGCCTCTTGGCAACAAAGGAAATGATTCTTGTTTATTTAGGAAATTCAATCTCTAGTGGCAAAATATTATCTTATACCTTAGTACCCATACCCCTAAACCTTTTATTAGTCACTCATTGAATGGAATGTTACAGGGGGCATGTATTACGCTATACATGTGTTTGATTTTCTTATTACCAGAAAAAATGAATATGGATGAAAAGGGGGTGGGTCTTGGGAGACTTCTCTCAAAGATGAATATTAAATTGATACCAACATTTTGCAAAATAAATAAATGTACGAAATGTCATTCAAGAGATTAAAAGTGCTGTCAAGATAAAACAATTGAGACATAAAATCATTACTTTTCTTATAGAAATATTTATTTAAATTTGTGTACACTCTGGCAGTCACAAAATGATGCATATTCTTTTTTTTTTTAGATTTTACTGATTACTCACATTCATTTTAACATTTGTTTAATTTTAGAAGAGAGCACTCTAGAAAAAGTTTAAATATTTATGTCAAAGTATAAAATGCAATATTAGTTTTACATGATTTTTAAAACAAGGTACAGGATAAAACCAATGGAATGTTTAAAAAAATGATACATACAAATGATACACACAATATGAGCATCAAGGTTGCCTTTAAAGTGAGCCAAGTTCATAGTAGTGGTCTTTAATGGAAGATTATTGCAGAGTTTTGGTCCAGTTTCTGTCATATTCTGAGCTATTATTTGTTTTCTCCACAAGATGTCGCCATTTTCCCTAGTTTTTGGCTTGGGGTTCATTTTGAGTTAATTCTGTTCAGCTGTGTCTTGTTAGACTAGCCTATTTATTCTGCTCTCTTGTCTTCACTAGTCACTTGGTTTTTGAGTTGATGTGCTCTTGCTGTTGCTGTCAGTCCTCTTGTAATTACTTTCATTTATTTGTGCTTTTGGCTAAAGTCCCCTATGCTCTACGGAGAGCTTTATGTTTGTTACTTGTTGAGCTTGTAGACTTCCTATGTTATTTTTGCTTGGCTTTTTTTTGATGGTTTTGGATTTTCCAGAATAAACACCTTTTTTATGAACTAGACCTTGTGCCTTGGCAATTGGGTTCACCAACTGATCCTGTGGGTGAACATTAAAACACTGGTCTACCACACCAGAGACCCGGGTTCGATCCTCGGGCTCATCACAGTTTCACCAAAAGAGTCAATGTTGAATGAAATAGTTGATACCCATTTAAGAATTCTCCTAAATGCAATTGTTAGCAAGCTGACAACAGGAGCATTTAGCATTGACCGGCTCACCCCGAAATAAAGTGCATTCCGATAATAAAGCTAGGAATGATTCAAACTATTGGAAATTTTCAATTCTCCATTTATGATTACATGTATTCCTCAAGACTTTCGAGAGCTTGCTCCTTAGTAAACTCACCCCATCCTTCAGAAATCTGATCCCATCTGTTGAACGTTTTCTCAAAGTGATTTTCCAGATTTCTGTGGAATCTACTCACAAACCATTTCCAGTATGCCAGATTGGAGGTGTCAGGAGTGATGCTCCACTCCGCATAAACATTTCCTGCCTTTCTGTATTCCTTACATGAAATCCACTGCCCTGTGTAGAACTTTTTATAAGATTTCACCAAAGTCGTGCAAAAATCTGTACTGAGTTGCTCATTTTCATCATAAGAACATCCAGTGAGCCCATTGACTCTGTGCAAAAGAACATTGTGGTCTCCAGAGTGGTTTTCTACAGTGTTTGTGCAGGTGGCACCACAGAAAGGACACTGAACCCAGCAGCAACAACACAGATGATCAATCAGGATCTCATCCGGTCTGTCCTTGGGTTCCAGATTTTCAGGAAATGTCTCGGTGCTTAATTGATGAAGGATTTCAATTGCTTCTGACTTGAGGAGTCTACTTATCACATCTTCAAGGAGTTGTAGATCATCAACTCCCTCATGACTCACTCCTTGGAGGTCTTTCACTGAGAAAGTGAGCACATCTGAAAGGGCTATGGTGAAATCGTTCAGCCACTTCTGAACATCTCCGCTGGTGTTGACCAGCGTGGCTCTGTGAGCTGCTTTCATGATCTTGTCCTGCATGAGTTCCATGTTATGCTCCATCCTACGGCGGACACTCTTTTCAAAGTTGTCCTTGATGTACTGACTGATTTCCTCTCTGATAAAACTTCTGGCATGATCTCTGGGTCTGAAAAGATAATCGATGTATTTGTTGAAGTTCTCCTGTTCAGCAAGAGTCTTTAGGATGTGCATCTCTAGTTTACATCGGTTTCCATTGATGGATTCGCAACTTGATTGAATTTCATTGGTCAAATCTCTCGAAGTATCGCTGTAGACACTCTTTTGAACGGGCCCTTTCATTTTCTGACAGATGATCTCACCAAAAATGGCAGCAGATGTTGCACCATGAAGGTAATTCTGAAATACACTGTAGTAATTCTCTCTCTTCTTTTCAAAGTAGAACACAGGATCGTTGGCTTCCTTAAACTTCTTTTGCTGGTTGGTGATCTGCTGGTTTTCTCTCTTGCAGATGGACATGAGCAAATCGGAACAAAATTCCCTCGAGAACACAAAGTCCTCACAGTTTGTCATTTTGCTCTTGATATGTTCAGAAAGGTCTTGGATGTAAATTTTGTCGTAGCCTTTCTTTGCTATGTTAAACGAGCTAATCATTTTGATGGCGTCTTGATAAATCTCGTCAACCAAGTTTCTGATTTGGAGTTCAACCTCAGAATTAAGTTCAAATGTGGATTTTCGTGACTGTACATAATCCGAGAATTTCTGGACAGAGAAGATATCCCTTCTTTCACTTGTCCCACCAACAGAGTCATTGCTCAGGAGTTGTTTGACGTCTTCCAACACATCGATTTCTTTGATTTGTGGAGTTTCTGCTCTGATTTTCTTGACACAGTCTGTCCAAAAGGAATCAAACTCTTTCTTCAGGATTGTTTCATCGTTTGCTTTGTCTTTGAGTTGTACGGCAAGCTCTTTACTCCTTTCAAAAAGAATATTTTCATTACGAGTTCTTTGAGCATCAATCCTTTTCTTCATCTCTTGTCGCTGAAGAATATCGTTCAATTTTCTCGTCTTCTCCCTCACAATGCTTTCCTGAAGCTCGTTGATTTTGATAGTAAATGATTCTTTCCATTGAATCAGTATATCTTTATCTTGGTCTGTCTCGAAGAAATTCGACATCAGTTCCTTGACTTCATCACTTTTCTCTTTTAGGTTTTCCTCAACATCGATTTCTTCAAACTTATTGATTTGCTCATTTTCAATTTGGTTGTGGAGTTTGTTCTCTACATCTAGCAAGGTTCGGCGAAGACCCCAGGACCACTTGCTGTATTCCGTCTCCAGTCTTCTGTAAGTTGAGATTTCCAAAGTGTTTCTGAAGCTGAACACAAACCGCTCGTTGAGTAAACCCTCCCAGAGATCTTTAACCAGTTTTTTAAAGTTTCTCAACTCAAGGCCGTCAGATTTGGAGGCATGGCTGAAAATCATTCTCTTTAATTCTTGGATGTTGTCACAATATTCAGGATTTGGTGGTGCCATTGGTGGGCTGCCTTCCCAGAGCTGTGCGAAATATTTCACATCATTCTGAATGTCAAACGTAATGACGTCATTGAAACACTTCGCCTCATAGGCTTCATCTTTAGCAGCAAGTCTAGTCATTTTGTCCAGAGTATCCAGCAGTTTCCTTCTCCCATCCATGGTTCTTTCTCTAGCAGTGATATCAGATACATTCTGATGGACAAACATGCAACTGGGTTTCAGCCTTACCTGTTTCATTCTCATAAAAGCCTGAACAACAATCTGAAGAGTTTCCTGGAGCTCAGCTGGGCTTTCTCCAAAGATGTTGATCAATGTCAGATTCCCAAGGCCCACAACAAACGTGGCTATTTCATTGTCACGATGTCTCGTTGACCTTGCGGACAGTTCTAGAGCATGAAGTCCTTCAGTGTCAACAACCAAAATGTAGTCGAACTTCAGCTGTTCCTTCTCCTTCAACTCCTCTGAAACTTTTACCAGTTGCATGAATGCTCCTCTGGTGCATCTTCCAGCGCTGACGGCAAACTGCAGTCCAAACATGGCATTTAGCATGGTGGATTTTCCAGAACTCTGAACTCCCAAAACAGACAGAACAAAGACTCTCTTGTTTTCCAGTTTCTGGATGAGTTCTTGAATAACAGCAGTCACCCAGAGCACAGGAATATGAGCAGCATCTCCATCCATCAGCTCCAGTGGAAATCCCGAGATCATAATATCTGCAGCAAGACTTGGCAGAGAAGAAAAGTTTGACGGCAGACCATCTTTGCTTTTGTTCAACGATTTACAAGATTCGTAAATCTGTCCCATCTCCCGCATGATGTGCTCCAAGCCGAAGCTTGCTGCTTGGATTTCTTTTGACAATT
>SRMA01027038.1:53217-70845 GCA_007224835.1 Danionella cerebrum
ACCTCCTCTATTTTGTCCATGTTTCCACTTCCTTTGATCGCACCAACCATTGATTGTTTTTCCTCCTGAGAGACAAAAAGCCAAGTTAAAGGCAGTCAAGTTTTCCTCCTACAAATATAGTAAATGATTCTAAACACAGATGTGATCAAAGTAAAAAAAGATTCCATATCTTTAAATCTGGTTACACATGTAATACCCAAGTAGTGGCCACTGGTGCATCTTTTCCAAGTGTGGGCTTTGCTAATCTACATTTTTTTTTTTATTTATAGTGCATTTATATGTAAATACAAAGTGTAAAGAGAAACTAAACAAGACATGGAATGGAACAATGAACCTGAATATCTGCATTCATTAAATTCTTACTGAAAATCCATGCTTACCCTTTGCTTCTCTCTCGTCGCTGCAGTCGAAGCATTCTCCACATTCTTTCCAGTAACTGTGGTCAGAAAATTATTTTACAGAAGATCAGTGTCTAATATAACATTTTGTTGTTTTTTTGATGTGGATTCACAAAGCAACAGTTATTTTTCAACGTGTAAAACTGGCCGCATTTTCTGACTGTAACTCCTGCATATTTTTGGCGAAAGGCAGGTTACACCCAGGACATATCTCCAGTCCTTCACAAGAAAAAAATCAACAAAATTTGAAGGTAATTGAGGAGTTGACACTTTTTAAAAGATGACATTTTGGCTTTATACCATTGATATATGTCCAGGAAGCAAATGGGGGAGAGAGTTGTATGCTGGGAATCAAACTGACCTCTGGAGTTAACTATGAGCAAGTTCTCACAGACATAAAACTGCATCTGAGAAGTACATTTGAACCCTTTCTCAAAAGGTTTGGAGTTAAAAAATACTCTTGAACATCAATCAACAAGTTCAGAAATAAACACAGCACCGGAGAATCATGAAATCCAAATGGGAAAAATTTAATTCCTTCGCACCTCTTCCCTAACTTTCTTCTATGTATGAATGTGAACAGATATTAAGACTGTTTAATACCACTAGTTTTCTTTAAATATTAATCTACATGGAAACCGGTCGATAAATTTAATCAACAAGAATCCAAAAGCAGATTTTAAAGCATCAATGTCAAGGTGACAAACAACAAGTAAAGCTTTACCATTTTAGGCACTCAAAGCAGGCTTTAAACATGAACAAAAACATGAAATAAGTTCTTTCACAGCGATCATATATTTGGGTTTTCGAGATTAACAAATGTAGTATAATCAAAATCAAACGTGTTCTTACTTGGACCCCTCTGCTTCTGTGGATCTTCTCGCTCACTTTTGTAGCAGAGCTGACCATTTTCTACAAACACATTTTCGATTTTGTTCATCATTGAATTAGTTCTGATCTGATGTTCATTTTCTTGCTGCATGTGTGGTATCTTCCATCATAAGTCTTTATCAGTCTTTCCAGAGCAGGGTTGTTCTTAAGATCATCTAGAGAGTCGGACCCCTCCTCGCTCTCATAGGTGAACAGAATCATCAAGAACGGAAAAACTCCATCATCGAACACTGTCTGTAGCCACTTAATACCCTCCTCATCAGCATCCGTTAACTGACTCAGCCGTACTACAAAAACGAAAGCGACTATTTCATTTTCGATCAATAGTTGACCACTCAGGTCGTCCAGGTTAAGTGTCCTCTCTTGTAACCCAATCAGGTTGATCACCGACACACAGCGTCCAAAACTTTTTAAATGGAACGGAATTCTTCTGGGGATGGCAACATCTTCAATGTTTGGTTCAGTTTCTCCAAGTAGAAAATTATGTTGAAGGAATTGTACTGCGGACGTGTTTCCAAACAACACAACAGTCAGATCTAGAATGATCACAAAACAATCAGCAATGTTTACCCACTTAAAGTCCAACAACATAAAAAATACCTTATTTCTTACCCATATTCCTGCGGATTTTTGTTTAAAATACTGATTCAAGCGGTCTACCCAAGGTGTGGACGATTGTAAGAGCATAGATTCTTCTTGTTAGGGTGTTTTTAAAACATTACATCAGACTGTTCACTGTACAAATGAAATAGTACAGGGGCAGAACATTATCTCCTGTTTATACGGATGCAAATATCCAGTCAAACAGGATCTGGTGTTTACCAATGTCTTGTAAATCACATGACATCTTTTTAAAAATGCACAACGATTTAAAATGAAAATCCAAAACTACGGTAAATGTATTTCTTAAAAGAAGCACATCTATTGGTAAATGTTCAAAATAAGCACATGCCTCGTATAGACCCTCACTGTAGCTCTAAACACATTTACCATTTTACTTTCAACTTTCACTTTTCAGGCTGATTATTTACACAGCACACAGAGCCAACTGGTTTGTTTTAGCCATAAACACATGTTTGCATTACTGTAGATCACCTGAATTCTGAACATCACATCTCATGATGAATATGAAAGTGGTTGAAAACAAACTGGTTTCAATGGGTTATTTGTACATTATAGACAAAAAGGTAGAATTTAATATTTGACCACTAGATGTCACTATTGTCATAAATAATGCAGCAATAAAAGAGAGACATGTTACCAGATGTGCTCTCAACTTTGGCACAACCTTAATTTGGATTAATACGAAGACAAGAGTTTTTGGCAAACTCTGCAATTTGTTAAGTGACCCCCATTTCCTTAAGGGAAAGAAAATGCAGAAGACCTGAATAAATAAAAGTCTTTACATTTACAAATCATCATAATCAATTAATATAAGTCCACTTGAAATCTGTGATGCACTGCAAGTGAGAGAGCTACAAAAATATTGTTGCTTTAAACCAGCAAACTTCAAATGAGTCAAAGATATGTAACAGTTGTTCTTTTAACCTTTTATGAACAAACACGATTTTAGAAAGACATCACTCTGACGTTATATGTTTGTGAAGAAGCTAATTACAAGAAATGTAATGACCGGTACCCAAAAGTCATCATTTTCTCCTGGACAAGTTAGAGTTGTGTGGATTTGAAGTTTATGGCTATGAATTGGGACACATCTATGAAGCTGTTTACATCCTGTAAACATTTACATATCCTTTGAATATAGATTTTAATCTAGAATAAAAATGTATAGTGAATAGTAAATCTAATTTGACTGTGTTTAGTTGTGTTTGAAAGCCTGTCACAAAAGTGTGTTGTTTCTGCCCACAACCCACATCTTTTTAATTAGAATTCTTTTCATCGTTGTGAACTGTTTTTAGTTCTCATTTTATGTCGTTTTTAAATAATTTTCAAAAATAGTAAATTTTAAAAAAGAACTAAAGACTTTAAAAAAGACTTTACCAAGTAATAGCTATAACCAGCAATAAAGTGTTGGAAAATGTATATATTCATATTTATATACATAAATGGAAAAAAATATGTATCAAGTGGTTAATAAACAAGCCACAAATAAACCAAGAGGGGCTGAGAAATAAAAACCACTTCCTCATGACACGTCAACTGTTGTTAAGAACAAAAAAAGGTTTGAAATAATCTTTTCAAAAACGAAATCTATATTCCATCAGTGGCTTGTCATAATTTTCATTAAAAGACTTTAAACTTTGTTTCAGAAAAGTTCAGTTAATGTTGGCCATCACACTTTTTTCACAGGTTGTAGAGGTTGATAAATGGTGAAAAGTGCTAATGGAAAAGATGTGTGCTGTGGTCAGAAACAACACCCTTTGGTGACAGGCCTTGCCACACAAGTAAAAACGCCCAGATCACATCTACAATTAAACCAGAACATTTACAAATTCTAGGATATGATTGATGGCATGTGTTTTGTGATTATAGCAGTTTGGGTTTATTTCATGCTCTAGAAGAGTGCAATGATTTGATAAGAATATAGAGTATTTTTGGAAATAATCTTGATCCTTTATGTGTTGTATTCTGTGTAAAATACTCTGTCAAACGGAAACTAGTTGTGGTCTAAGCTTCGAATGGCTCAGAATACCCCCAGATGGGTGTTATTTCCTTATTCCTTGAAATTGCTGTAGTTTATAGTTTAGTTTAAATATAAAGAGACAGATTGAGTTTGATAAGATAAGGGTTGTGTTTCCAGGTTCATTTTCTTCATGTTTTCTTTATTTAACATCTTCTCTGTAAATCTTTTTTTCTTGTGATGTGAGTACCGTATAAAAAAAAACAAGTCCAGCAAGAAAGTAGGAAGAAAATAGTTCTTGCCAGCAGATTGAGTTACACCGGAGCCTCATCAAATCAAATATTTCAAGCAATACTTACTGGTGTTGTGTCATGATCCATTCTCCCAAAGTTCTGTCATTTTATTCCAAACTGACAAACATTTATTGTCCTGGTAGCCATCTTTACTCTTGGTTCTGTTGAGTTTGAGACTCTGGAATGAGTGGATTATTGTGGAATCGATGGTCCTCGTGGATCTACTGGATATAATTTAGAAAAACATTTCACAATCAAGTTACAAATTTACCGATTATTGTTTTACATAAACTCAATTTTTGTTGTTCACTATAAATACCAGTCCACAGCAAACTCATTCATCTGAATCTTTGTGGAGCTTCCTTTGTGCATTAGTGTTCACCCAGCAAACATAGTCCTGACGTCGACGTCAATTTAACATTGAAATTCAGTCAGAATCTGACGGTCCGCAGGTGTCCAAATCAGACAAAAAAAGTGCTTCAGAAAACTTATTGAAAATGCATCTGTACATACAAATAGATGTCTGGGATTGCATGAACATGTTATTTTTTTTGTAATTTGAATATTTTTCGAGTGATAATTAAAAGTCAATAATTTATGTCGTTTACATTTACATATTTAAAAACAGTTCACAAAACAATCCATTTCTGTTACAACTTCACAAGGCGCTTAAATTAACCATTGTTTTATTTTTAAAAAGATATGTAATCGGTCGTGAAAATACACTAACTTTATAAGTTAAGAACGCTAATCTTCCGTCTTCCTGTTTGTAACGTGGGATTGTGGGAAACCTTTACATCAAGATTTTTTAAAGAATTATGAATGTGTTTTTGCTGTTTTGTACTTTGTGTAAGTCTCCTTTCACGACAGAAATTATGTATTTTGTGAAAATAATTATCACCCTGTTTGAAAAGTACGTTATCTGAAGTCAAACCCTCGTGTTTAGAGCAGTTTATTATCTAATGAAATTAAAATTATTCCTGAGGTGTAATCTTGTGCATGAGGCTTCGCTTTGTGTGAGTCTGAACTTAGTTATTGCTTTAAATCTTTAGATCTTTAAACGAGAGAGAGCGTGTGTACTCTCCCACTCGTTGGCTAAAAGGAAAATCTACAGATTATGTTTAATCATAAAATCTGTGAAAAGGCAATACATTAAATACAATTGATTGATGCTTACTGTTATGAAAGGGATAGACATTTAATTTCTAAAGCAAAACCTACATACACGCCCTGAAACCTACTTAGCCCATCCAGAAATGGTCCAATTAGGACGTCATCTGGATTCCCAATCACATCGTAAAGACGTTGAAACGATGTCAGAATGTTTGCTGGGCAGTCATGTTGGAACAGAAAGGGACCGTGGAGTTTAATAACAAATGTTAATCAATTGACTTCTGGTTTGTGGATAATTTTAGTTGTATTTCTTGAAGGGATACAGTTTATTGGTGGATATTTTTTGGATATGGCAATGTTTGAGTTGAAAACATTTTTGGAGTCACCTTCTTTAGAGTGTATTGATGCTTGTAATAAGGATGATTTATGGGTAATTGCTGAACAATTTGGAATTTCAGTTTATAAACGGTGCAAATTAGAAATTAAATCTGCTGCTTTCAGGCATTAGTGGAGATGAATCTCTTAGAACTTCCAGAAACAGAGAAAGTAACATAGGAAGATAAGGTGTGGGAAGGTTCTGCAAGTATGGATAACATTAAAGATGATCCAGGCACTAAGTTCATCAACACCTTCTGAATAACTCTCTTCAACTACAGGTGAAGGGAGGTTTAAAGCACGCCTGAAAGTTAAACTTGCGAAGTTGCAGATGGAAGAAACAGCAAAGACTGAAGAGCGTATAGCTGAGTTTCAACTAAAACTAGCCATTTGAAAACTAGAAATTGAGGCTTAGAAGGAAGTTAAGATTAAGGAAATGGATCTTAAGTCCAATACATCACCTTCTTCTGCTGATGCCATTGTTTTAGATTCTGGCGTCAATGAGGGTTCCATGCCAGTAAGAAAATTTGACATGAATAAAAATATTGCCCCAGTTCAGAGAGACGGAAGTGGACTCTTATTTTGGAGTATTTGAGCGGATTGCACATGCCTTGAATTGGCCCAAAGACCAGTGGTCCTTACTTCTGCAGTGTAAGTTGACTCAGGTGGTGTGTGCTACTTTGTCTTTAGAGGACAGTATGAATTATGATATGGTGAAGAGTACCATTTTGAATTTCTACGAGTTTGTACCAGAGGTATATAGGCAGTGTTTTTGAAAACTTAAAAAAGGTGCCACACACACATATGTTGAGTTTGCTCGAGAGAAAACTCTTTGTTTTGTTCGTTGGTTAAAATCAAAGTTGAAAGTTTCATTACACTGATCCGGTTAGAGGAGTTCAAACTATGTCTGCCTGTGTGGCAATTTAGACAGTAACAAGAAATCAGGATAACGCCACCCTGTATTACAGGGAACCTAATTAATAGGGCACACAGATTCACTGGTTATGAAAGGAGGACCAGAGACAAGCAGCTGCAAAAATACAAAATGTTTATTCTTCAATTAAAAACATCTAAAAGTAGCAGAGGTAGGCCAGCAGAAGGGGAAATACTCAAAATTGAAGCTAGGAACCATTAGCCAGAGCAGGCGGCTAGCAGAGGGCTCAGCTTATGTCACCCAGTGCACGCACATACAATCCTGGACACACGTGAGGTCAACACTCGCACTGCAACACCACCACCGCAATTCTGGATTGGCCAGCTAGCCACCTGCCCAGGACCCTGGTCCCTAGAAACAAAACAACAATTAATAAAGAGAAAATCTAAATACTGTAACAAAGGGGTCAATCAAATTATACACAAAATCATAATAATAAAAGAATAATAAAGAATGACCAAATGGAGGCTGGGAGTATACGGGCAAGCAGTAGCCTCAAGCCACACTCCAAACATAAGAAAGTACAGAAATTCAACAACTAATGAAACATTTACAAAGGAATCAAAGCAACTGAAATAAGGCTGTGTGCATGCGACCCCAGCTGGATTGGGATCAGGTCATAAGTTGCAAGCACACAGGAACCAAAAGAATATAGAATTAAATAAACTAAACAACATAACTAATGAACGACGCGGAGATTTCCGTGGATAAACGGTGGAGAAACCACCGCGTCGATTTAATAGAGACCCGGGATCAAAACAGCGGGGTGAGTTTCCAGCTCCCGCCCTCAACAGCTGATAAGCTGCACCTTGAGCGTCATCACACTCCTAATCCTAAAAAAAAATAAAAACACTTTAAAAACATGCTCTAGATGTGAGAGGACGCTGAGATAAATCTTGAATGCGTACCTGGTGCATGATCACATCAGCCCGAGACGCGCAAAAGAGCTCTCGCCGCACAGCCACGGCAGACAAACCACTCTGCACCCCGATCGCTAGACACATTAAATTGAAGCGTGTAATCCCAGGGAGCAAAGGCATTCATAGGTTGTCGCTAAATGTGTACCTACGGTTGTATTCGGGTATGGAACGCTCGCAGCACCACAGACAGCCACAAACAGTCACCGGTTCATTTGGAGAAGGCCGCTGTTGAAGCGACTGAATCTCATCTACCCATTGTGAAGGGTTCTAATTCAAAGGATGACTGGAGATGTTTTTATTGTCACAAGACTGGACATTTGATTGATGATTGTTGTATTTTGAAGAGAAAACAGAAATCAGTGTCTTTGGTGTTGCTTTGGTGAAGGCTGTTGAGCATGTTGGTTAAATGAAAGAATTGCTAAAAGTTTTAAACCTTTTATTCAGGTGGGGTATATTTCATTGTCTGATGTAAATGACAAAGTTAAGATTCGAATTTTGTGAGACACTGGAGCTTCCACATCATTTGGAACTGCAAATGTTATTTCATTGCTGCGCAGAAGGATGTGACTTTGCAACCCTGCTTTCGGGCTATGGATTTCAAGGATGCTACTTACTTCATGGAGGACGGAGTACTGATGAGGAAGTGGTGTGCTCATGGAGAAGAAGACTGATCAATGGTTTATTTGGTCGTATGTCCTTTGTGTTTCTGTGAGAAAATTCTTGCTTCAGCCCATGAAAACTGCTTTGATGGACATTTAGGTGTACAAAGGACTTATACGTTGATTCTGGATCATTTCTTTTGGCCGGGTCTGAAATCTGATGTGGCTCGTCATTTTAGAACCTGTTCGACGTGTCAAAAACCAAACCAAGTTATTCCACCTACTCCTTTATTTCCAACTCCAACCCTGGGGGAACCATTTGAACACAACATTGTTGATTGCATAGGTCCATTACCTAGAACAAGAAATGGATTACAATTTTTCAAGCACAGCGCGTGTGATTGTGCAAGCACTTATAAATGTTTTTCTGCACTTTTGGATTACCGAAAATCATCCAGACTGACCAGGGATCTAACTTCATGTCTAAGATCTTCTTTCAGGTTCTATCCTCCTTGAAAATTGAGAATTGATACAGAGTATCTAGTGCATATCACCCAGAGAGCCAAGGGGCTCTGGAAAGGTTCCATCGGACTCTAAAGACCATATTATGCAAGCATTGCTTTGAATCTTGCTGTGATTGGGAAGAGTGTTCCATTCACATTGTTTGCAGCTAGAACTACTCTGCAAGAGGGTTTAGGATTCAGCCCTGCTGAATTAGTGTTTGGACATTCTTTAAGAGGACCTCTCAAAGTGTTTAAATCATGTCTGAGAAGACTTCGAGACTTAATGTGTTTAAGTTTGTTAGCAAATTTAGGTAGCGTCTCCACAAAGCTTGGTCCTTGATCCTTCACAATTGTCAAATGTGAACTACGTAAACTCAATATAAGTATGCTCAAGTCCTTACAGTCCAGGGCAACTTTACTTGACAAATCCTCAGAAGAGTGTCCTGTACATCCAGTTACACTTGTTGCTGTGTGCCAAGAGAGTACAACTTGGAAGGATGCAGACGAGAATGGACTTTACTCACGATTTAGAAAACTGTGTGATTGTGAATAGTGGTGTATTGAGTGAGTGTAAGAATCTATGTCTCAGAACTGTTGGAGCTTGTGTGCGTGTAACCGAGAGAGCTGATTTAAGCCAATTTGTCTTCTGGAGATATTTTTGTTGATTAATTTGATTGTTAGTTTGTTTTGGTTATTATTATTTTGGTTTGTAAAAAAAGGAATTTATTCATAGACAAGTGTTTGTTTGTTTTAAATTATTATTATTAGCACTGTAGATATTGTTAAGTAGTCCTACACAATAAATTGAGTGTTAATATAGTTTGTCGTTTATTCTGTCATCCTGGCCCTTCTTCAGTATAAACAAATCATTTGCTGATGCAGTAAGAAAAACTGTAAGATCCATTGACTGCCAGACAGACATCACTTGGATGCATAAAGACAAACCCCAAACTAATATTGCTACTTCAAAAACAAAGACTTCAGGAACGCAGAGTGAAGTACTTACCAAGGATACACACCTGAACCAAAGTCCAGTTGAAAATGAAAAAGGAACAAAAAATAACAAGAAACAAAGGGCTGCAAAAGGGCTGCAAATCCCAAGGATGACCCTACAAAAATAAAAGAACCAAAAGATATAGAAATGAAAGAAAAAGAATGCCCTAGTCGAAGTCCATCCCCCCAAGGTAGAATGAAGACAAACGTCCCCATCCTTCCAAACAGGTGATGGAAAAAACGGATAAATCAGTGGAACTGTCGTGGAGTTCCGCCTATTTTTTTTTTTTTTTTACCTTGTCCTGTCCTGCTCAAAAGCCATCACATGGGATAGTAGGTAGGTAAAGGGATAGAGTTTCTTTGTTTGGTTGATTCTTGTCTGCACATTTATTTTGTCTGGGGCTTGTAATTAGTTTTATTGGATAATAAATTCTCTGTGTATTTGCCAATCTTTTTCATCTTTATTTCCATAAACATCTGGTTCATTACATTTACTTTCAATCTTAATGTTAAAAATCCCTTATTTAGTGGTATCCCCTAGACCAGTTAAAGAGAGGGACGTAACACATGCCTTGCTGAGTTGGACAGTTTTGCTTTCTCCAGGGGAGTAAAACGCCTGGTGTGGTGTTTTCTCCTCTGGATTTGAAAATTGAATGTATTTATTAAATATTTATTAGTTGTGGTTCCCGCGAGTCAGTTTATAATAGTTGTGTCAGGACAAGACGGTGTTGAACTGAAAGGGGGAGTGGGTAAAGGATTGGGGAAGGGTGAAGGTACACGAGTGAAAATAAAGAAAGGAAGAGGAAAAGAAGAAGAGAGGGAAAAAAAAAATAATAATAATAATTTATTTAAAAAAATAGCAAATTAATAAAATAAAATAAATAAATACCTACCTGAACATGACGCATAAGTCCTAGTAACAGTTCATTTTGTCCATGTCCGTTTGTTATTGTTCATGTAAAACAGTTATTGCAGTTTGTATATTCAGGCACACATACACACATGTTTAAATATACATACATACACAGCCAATATCTTAAGTGAGGTGATAATAATGTTGTACGGTTTAAAATGTAACTCAGCTACATGGGAGGAAAAATACATAACTTACCAAAGATCACAAACAGCGAGCTGGACAAACCACACATATCTAACAAACAAACAATTGCAGCACACGGTGCCCAGGGACAGCAGACCCAACCCACCAGTGGCCGACCAACTTCCCACGAATCACCCTCACTCCTCTATGCACGAGTGCGCTGCGAGGTCCGACACAACCAGACCGATGTAACCCGGTGGATCATTCCACCCCCCGTGGGTCGACATGAACGGGGCTCCGGACTCCCGAGCCGGAGCATCCCACCCCACCCCACCGGGAACCGTCAGCACCCCCAGAGAGAAATGCCCCGCGCCCGGAAGCGAGACAGCGGGGATGCGCCCGCCACAGCGGGGGGGCGGCCCACCCGACAGCGGCCAGGCCGGCCCCCCGACAGCATGGGGAGGCCCAGCAGGCCCCACTCGCGACCACCGACACCCGCACAGCCCCCGGCGGCAATGCCCCCGGACCCGGGCCCGGCCGCGGCCCCACCAGGGAGGCGGGGGGCGAGGAGGGGGAGGCGACCAGGAGACCAGAAGAGGGCAGAGAGGGAGACCGCACCAGGCGCAGCGGAGCCACCCCCCCAGCCACAACCCGACCCCGCACCCACCACGACCAGCAGCCTCAGACCCCTCCCCCCTCCCCCAGTCATCCATCCATTCATCAATCATTCCATCCATACGCCCATTCATACTCGAAGGGCGGTCAGTCACCGTCCAGTGGACCCGCGCCCACCCGGGGATCCCACGAGCCCGCGCTGACGGAGGGCATATACCCACCCCGGACGGAAGACAGAGACGGCCGCCCACCCACTGCCCATCATCTGCCCCCAGTTGGAGTGTAGTGTATGTGTTTGTGTATATGTTGAAGAGATAAGTTGCATTAAAACTGGGGAGTGATGTCCTGGAGCGTCACCGTTGGTTGACAGCTGACGTCCAGGCACCACCCCCCATTCCCTGCGTGTCTAATATGTATGTAAAATAAGAGGGCAGTCAACTCCGCCCTAGAATTTTGGGGGGGCCACAAATCTGCAGCCCCACCCATCAGATGTGGACGGAGAGACTAGCCCTCCAATCCTAAATGTAGTGTGTCCTTGCAAGTGATATTTGGGGCACCAGGGGGGAGACCGGCTCCCGAAGCGGGTCAGTGCCAGATGTTATTGGTCCTCTGACCGCTCCAGGAGGCAGGCCCCTCTCCCGTGCCCTGGAGATGTTGAGTGTCTAATTGAATTAAAACTGGGGGTCCCCTGGCCCAGAGTAGAGGGTCCCACCACAGAGACTGAGGCCCCCAGGGTCCTATGTGTGGGGGTGGAGGAAATGTACCAGGAGCCGATGCGGGCACCACGCCGACGAGTCGACCGCCCCCCACCCAGGGGTGGCACCCCTTGTGTAAGCTAATGCGTGGAGGTTTGCCTTTCCATAGAAATCTGGAGAAATGAGAGTCCAATGATTTGAACCAATCCCGGGACGGCTGGTTAGGAATCATTGATAACAGATAATTAATTCTGGGCATGACCATCATTTTAATGCTGGCAACCCTTCCCATAAGTGAAATTGGTAAGTGTTGCCATCTTTTGAGGTCATCCTCTATTCTTTTAAGAAGTGGTGAGTAATTTAGTTGAACCAGATCCGACAGCCTCGGTGAGAATTCAATGCCAAGATATTTAATATTCCCCGAATTAAAAGTGGTGGAGAAGGAAGGGTTCTGAAGAACCGTGTTGAGTGGCATAACTGTTGATTTCCCCCAGTTTACAGAGTATTCAGAGACAGCTGAAAATGATTCAATAACAGTAATAGCTGCTGGAAGAGAGAGATGTGGATGAAGGAGAAATAATAACACATCATCTGCATAAAGACTTATTTTGTGATGTATATTTTTTGTACTTATTCCAGTAATTTTAATGTTTTGCCTAATTGCTTGCGCCAGTGGTTCAATGAAAATAGCAAACAGTGAGGGAGAGAGTGGGCAGCCTTGTCTGGTTCCTCTTTGAAGGTTAAATCTAGATGAAGTTTGTTCATTTGTTCTAACTGACGCATTCGCAGAGCTATATAGAATTTGGATCCATTCTATAAAAGAGTTACCGAATCCAAATTTACGAAGTGCTGCCATTAGAAATTTCCAGTTAACTCTATCAAAAGCTTTTTCTCCATCTAGAGAGATAATGGCAGATTCTAGACTCGTGTTGTTTGCTAGATCAATCAGGTTAATTAGTCTGTACATGTTATTTGTTGAGTGTCTACCCTTGATAAAACCTGTTTGGTCTGCATGAATAATATGAGGGGTAATTTTTTCCAGTTTTTTAGCGATAGCTTTGCAAATTATTTTTAAGTCTACATTTATAAGAGAAATTGGTCTATAGCTTGATGGCAGTGTGGGGTCCTTCCCTGGTTTTAGGAGTAAACTTATGAAAGCTGAGTTCATGTTTGATGGTACTTTTCCTTCAGACTTAATTTCAACTGCCATTCTGCTAAAGGTAGGTTCCAGCACTTGCCAAAACTCTCTGTAGAACTCAGCTGGATAACCATCTGGCCCTGGTGCTTTTTTATTTGGCATTTGTTGTAGAGCCTCGTGGAGCTCTGTAGAAGATATTGGTGATTCTAAATTTCCTATCTGTTCGTTTGATAGTTTTGGTAATTCCAGATTCTTTAAGAATAATTCAATTTCAGTTGGCGATGGGTTAATTTGAGATGTATATAAATTTTTATAAAATTCCCTGAAAGTATTATTAATGTCTTGGGGGTCGTGAACAAGTTGTCCATTTTTGTTAATTACTGATGAGATAGTTTGTTTTTCCTTGTTATTTTTTAGTAGACCTGCTAAAAATTTGCCACACCTGTTAGCATGTTTGAGGTTATCCAGCCGTAGTCTTTCGATTTGAAATTGAGTCTTTTTATTGATTAGGATATTCAGTTCTAATTTAGTTTGCCTTAAATCTTTCAGGATGTTTTCTTGGGGGTTATCTGTGTAAGCAGTTTCGAGGGATTTAATTTTTAATTCTAATTCCTGCTCTTTCCTAGTTTCTTGTTTTTTCTTAAATGATGAGAATGAAATTATTCTACCTCGCATTACTACTTTTGCAGTCTCCCATAAAACACACGCTGAAATTCCTGGGGTGTCATTAATTTCCATAAAGGTTTCCCATTCTTTTTTAAAATAATTTATAAATTCCTGGTCTTTAAGTAATGATGTGTTAAGTCTCCAGTTTCTCCTAGGTTGTGAAACATTTGTGGTTATTGACTGGTGCATGATCGCTAATTAATATAGAATGAATGCTTGTAAGAGCAATATCTGACAGAACTGAGTTATTTACTAAGAAGTAATCTAGACGTGACTGTGAGTGATGAACCGAAGAGAAATATGTGTACTCCCTTAAAGTTGGATAAAAAGATCTCCAGGCATCACAAAGACCAAAATCAATCATATATTGTTTGAGAATTCTTGCTGATTGAGAGTCTTTACAATTAGCAGCTGTACTCAGCCTGTCCAGTTCTGGGTTAAGTACCAGGTTAAAATCCCCACCTATAATGAGCTTGGAATCCGAGTGCGTAGATAGAGCTGTGAAAAGGTTGTGAAAGAAAGAGGGGTCATCAACATTGGGTCCATAAATACTAGCAATGCAGTATTCTATGTTTGATATGGTTATGTTAACTATAATAAATCTCCCTTCAGGATCTGCAATAGTATTATTATGAATAAAGGTTATATTTTTACTTATGATTATGGCGACCCCTCTTTGCTTGGAATTGTAACAGGCTGAGTACGCGTAGGGAAACAGTGGTGAATACACTGTGTTATCTATCGATTTGGGGAAGTGAGTTTCCTGTAGTAATACTATGTCTGCCTTTAACTTATGTAAATGGTTTAAAACTTTAATTCTCTTATCTTTCTTATTAATGCCACGCACATTCCAAGTGACAAACCCCAGTGATGTCATAGTTAGTTGATTGGCTGGTTTGTGTTAGCAGAGCTTGTGTACATGTTAATCTGGGCATTCATGCAAGTACACAGGGCTAGTGCTGGCATGAACCGAAATACATGCGTGTGTGTTAGCTGCTTTTCATGAAGTGAGTCTATATTAGTAACTAGGTGAGTTATGGAGTATCTGTTTATCAGTGCTCGAGGATAGTATAGATTAATAAATTGTGTATTTATCAGGCAGAGAAAAAACGAAATAAGTGTAAGGAAGTGTGTGATGGAAGGGAAAGAGTTTCTGAGAGTGCCAAAAATGAAGAAAAGAGTGAAGGAGAGAACAAAAGCACAAAAGGAGTGACGAACATCCTGCATACTCATTATTAATAGTAAGGACATAAACAGCTCTTACCTGTGAGACGGTGCATTGTCGTGTTGATACAGAGGTGAAAATGACATTATTATTAATAAATCTGACCACCTGAAATTAGTAGAGCCACGGGGTAGCTTCTTTGTCGCGGTATAGCTGGTTGTTGACGTATAAACGGTCCACGCTTATCACAGCTTTACATCCCTGGTCCAGGAACCTTCTTCTCAATGGAAAGAGACGCTTCCTCCTGTCCAGGATCTCCCAGGGGTATTGGTCGTTGACGCTGAAGTTCGTGCCTTTTAATTCACGACCGTGTGACTTTAAAAGCACTTTCTGCTTGAAATCAGCGAACTTTGCCACGATGGGTCGTGGTCGCTGATCATCCGCTTTTTTCCCCCCCAGGCGATGAGCGCGGTGAATTTTGATGCGTCCAACAACTTCTTCTTTTATCTTCAGCTTGTCTTTTATGAATTGTTGGATTGTTTCTTCCACGTTCTCCTCCGGTTTCTCCGCGATCCCCATGAAGACGAGATTGCAGGTCCAGCATGGTCTCTTTAATATGTTTGTTCTCGCCATTTAACCGAGCGACATCTTCAGAGAGTGTATTCACGTGGGTCTTCAGGGTTTCGTTCGCTTTTGAGAGTTCTACAACCTGTTGCTGACTGAATTCCAGCGATTCGCGGATCGCTGTGAACTCCCGGTGCAGAACTTCCACTAAGGCCAAACGGGCGTCAAAGCTAGCCAGACGCAGCTCAATTGACTCCAGGATTTCCCTCAGTCCTCCGTCAGGTTGGGAGTCTCCAGGTGAATCCGAGGGACGCAGTCGCTTGCTTGATGGCGTCGTGTTTGTAGCAGAAGCTGCCGGGCTAGCTTTCTTCTTTGATCTGCCCATCGCGTATTGATCAAAACAATCGTCGATGTATTCCTCCAAGTTATCCAGAGTGGCGCGGTAAGTGTTTTAAATTTTCAAGTTGTTTAAATTAAATATTTACGCAACCTCGTGCAAATTTTGGGGGCGGAAAACTGTGTTAATCTATTTTGTTGGATTTTTTATACAGAATTATACGGGCTAATTATACAGAGCTACAACGCTTAATTACTGTCATCAACCCCATTGTTGTATGTCTTCAGGAGACACAACTGTCAAACACTATTTCTAAAACATTTTAATATTTTGAACACTCTTGGTCCCAGTAACAAGCGTGCTTCTGGAGGAACATCCATTCTAATACGCAGTGATTTAATTCACAGCAATATCAAACTCACTAGTAATCTACAAGTAACTGCATTAAGATTGACACTTAAGATTGCCTGGAAAGGATCACAGTGACGCCCTGACCAGCTGCCTGTGTAAAACCATGGAGAGAATGGTCAATGAACGACTGGTCTGGATGCTGGAATCGGAAAAACATATCAGCAACGCTCAATGCGGATTCAGAAGAGGACGAAGTACAATTGACCACCTTGTTTCACTCGAAAGCTACATTCGAGATGCTTTCATCAGAAAAGAACATGCAATAGCAGTATTTTTTGATCTAGAAAAAGCCTGCGATACAACTTGGAAACAGGGAATTTTAAAAGATTTACATGGAATGAATTTTAAAGGGCGACTGCCAATTTTTATCCAGAATTTTTTAGCCAAAAGATTTTTTAGAGTCAAAGTCACAAATACATTATCAGATCGATATGAAGGAGAACTTGGAGTACCCCAAGGAAGTATCCTATCTGTGACCCTTTTTAATATTAAAATAAACAATATTGCCAATATCATTGGTACCGATGTACTCTGCAGCTTGTATGTAGACGATATCTGCATATGCTATAAAAGCAAGAACATGGCAACCATTGAAAGGAAGATTCAACAGAAGATAAATAAAATACAGAACTGGGCAATGCAAAATGGTTTTAAGTTTTCACAAGCAAAAACAATCTGCACTCATTTCTGCCAACTACGGTCGTTACACAATGAACCAGAACTATTTATTAGGGCTGTAATGGTTCACGGTATGTATTGAACCGTTTCGGTACGGCCTGTTCGGTTAGGTACACTTGCGTACCGTTTCGGTATTCGGTATTTTTATAATAATTTAAATTTATTATTAGCGCGATATTAAGCGCAGCGGAACAATGTTCCAAGGCGAGTTTCCGCACGGACGCTATTGAGTGACGAGCACGAGCGCGAGTAGGAAAATGGAATCAAATCAAAAGCGAAAGAGAAGCCAAAGCTTGAAGACCCTCCCACCTCACTACACTCTCCTGTTTGGGAACACTTTGGCTTCTCTGTTAAAATACGTAATGGGGATAGACGAGTGGATAAATATAAAGTTGTATGGCGACATTGTTCCACGGAAATCGGGCAGGCAACACATCTAACATTTTCTACTGCTGGAGATATTGTCACTGCAACCAGATCTATGCTCTCTTCAGAAAATGTGGATAGGTAATCTATCCTAACTAGTTGCAGTATTTCATTTTTTTATTTAAAAAAATGTCTTTTTCTTAATAAAGAGTGCAATTTATTTAAAATATCACCCAAATGTGTCACTTTTATTTATTTTATGCAAGAATTCTACTGTGTATTGGCAGCTTTTCAAAATAAAGATTATGTAAGTTCTTATTGTTTTGTACCGAACTGAATGAACCGAACCGAACT
>SRMA01027038.1:76097-112089 GCA_007224835.1 Danionella cerebrum
GGTTCAAGGCTCGCCGGTGGAAGGAGTTTGCATGTTCTCCCTGTGCTTGCGTGGGTTTCCTCCGGGTACTCCGGTTTCCCCCACAATCCCAAAAAAAACATGCGGTTAGGTTAATTGACTAATCTAAAATACCCCTTAGGTGTGCATGTGTGTGTGTGAATGTTGCCCTGCGATGGACTGGCGAACTGTCCAGGGTGTACCCCCGCCTCTCGCCCAATGTGTGCCGGAGATAGGCACCGGCAGACCCCCGTGACCCCGAAAGGGAATAAGCGGGAATGGAAAATGAATGAATGAATGAATGAATGTCTTTTGGGATAAAATTTGAAATTAAGCAGGTTTAGCATTTCTTAATGTTTTGGTGTGATTGATTCTAGATAAGGGAGAGTAATGTATTGTGTTAGTTTTTTTTCAGGAATTTGAAGAAGATGAAGAAGTGGTGACAACAATCTATTACTCTGTGTTTTATTCTGATGACACGAAGCAACGATTTTAACTAATTTTAACAAATTATTTTACAGTACTATTACACTCATAAAAAACCCCTGAGCTGTTTTTTCATCATTATTTTATCTATTTGCAAAAGTTTACCCAGCACTCAATCAAGTTATTATCAGAAAGTGTCGACAAGACATAAAAAATGACAGAAAACAATCTTTTTCTTAGAAAGTGGAACTTTCAGTGAAGAATTCAGTGTCTGCATGTGAGCACCTAAAACTCACGATTGCAATAGAAGCTTAACGTTAGGTGACTCCTAAACTCCTAAAACTCCTGTGTGAAACAGCTGTACCCTTGCCAGACAGAACTGTGAGTTAGATCCAGAAAAGCCTGATATAAAGCTATAATGAAGAAACCCGAGCATCAGTTGTGACAAGCAATTAGTTTGCTGCATTAATGCAATGCCTCACTGGATCTCAAGTCATGTGACCTGCAGGCAAAGGAGCCCATGATGACCATCAGGAAATAAAAAAGTACCAAATGTTTTAGACTCTTTTTCATTTTGAGATGTGTGTGAAATGTCATATTCTTGGTTTATGCCGAACGAATGAATAGTTTTGGTTCACCTCCTTCAGCACCAAAAGAGTTGAAAATGTTTTGCATGATATTGGACAAAGAGCAAGAAAAAATATTGAAAATAAAATGTTTTTCATTTTGAGCCCCTCCGTGTATTCAGATGTGATTTGTGCAGGGTCTCTAAAAAAGATCTTTTTCAAAACCTCACTCGGTGTTGGGATCTTTACAAGTGAATTATCTCCTTGTGCTTGAGTGGGTTTTATACATAATCCACTTTTCTCCCATTGCAATCGAGATGTGTGTGAAACCTCCTTTCTGCCCAATACCTTTATGTTAATTAAAAAATTTATCAGTTTTCCAAAAAAAAAAATATTTTTTTGCTTTCACCATTATCAATAACACTTTCAATCAAGCATTTTTTCATCATATATTTGTTTAAATAAGTGGATTTGTTCTTAAGTGATTTTTAAACAAGCCACAAACAAACAAAGAAAAGCAGAGAGAAATAAATCACTTCCTGTTTTCACAAGTCAACTGTTGTCACTATAAAACCACACAAAAAATAATGAAATATTTAATTTCACAATAAAATTTACACTGCAATGGACTGGCGACTTGTCCAGGGTGTACTCTCACCCAATGTGTCCGGAAGATAGGCACCGGCAGACCCCCGTGACCCTTAAAAGGGAATTAGCAGGTTGGAAAATGAACAAATTAATAAATAAAATATACATTTGAGTAACGTATGATATTAAGTGATATTTGAATAATTAATTTCAGGAGGAACAATCAGGGCATGGCACATGACACCTGTCTATCCATTAGGCCAAGGTTGTATTTAAGCCAGTCTTAATCTCCAGCTCACATTTTCTGAGCTTCACCCACCTCCACAGAACTCCTGACTGGTGATTATAAAACTGACATGATTCTTGTCCGAACAGCTTTCCTTCTACGTTGATACGACCCACTTCATGCTCCCAGGAAAACTGTGATTGGTTGTCACATAATTTTCATTAAACACAATAAACTCAGAAGCACATTAGGTTTTTCTGATTATGAACCAGTTCAACTGATGAGTTTTGAACATCTTGTGGTGACACAAAAAAAGAAGAAAAAAATACATTTAAATAGAGGCCCATCAGTTTTCCAGCTTTAAAGTGTTTATGGAAATCTGTGCTGTGGTCAGAAGCAAACCGCTTTTGTGACAGGCCTCACCAAATGCAGTCGATTCAGTTGTGAATCATTTGCTCATTTAAACTATTCTCCTCTGTCTAAGATGAAATTGGTTTAATGTATTTTTTGTAATTTTACAATAATAAAAATCTACTAAATAAAAATGATCCATTGAAGTAGTTTTATTTCCTCTGGTTGAATGTGCCTCCAACGTTATAATTTCTTTTTTGTTTTGGTGTAAGTGTTTTTGTGTAAATGCTCTCTCTTAGATGTAATTATTAAATAGTTTTGTTAAGCACCCAAAGTCTGGTCCCTGTACAATTACAATTATTATGTTTTTCTGGCTGTTTTAGTAGTTCTTAGTTTTAGAGAGCGACAGAAGTTGAGCTGATATGTGTGCGGTCACACAAGAGAATGTCCTCTATTCTTTCTAAAAACCAGATGCGTTCTCAGTTTCACTTCAGAAAGAAATGGGTTCCACTTTAGTTCTGATCAGTTTATCTTTTTTACATTTAAATGGTGAGTGCATTCTTTAGATTATTCTTTAATTGTTTTATAGATTATTTAATTAATTATGCTGAATTAATTATTTTAAACAGCACATAACCTGTATTTAGAATATAGACATTTGCTTATTGCTATTCATCTTTGATATAATTTCTTTCCCATCTGTTTACGCTCTCCATCAGCAAACATCACATCTCATCACAAACACCCGCACCACAGACTCTGGGATGTATACAGTAGAAATCACTGCACGTGTAGAAGTTTCCATAGTGTTCATTGTAACCGTCTATGTTGAGTGTAAACCTCATAGATAGATCATTATTTATGTTGAAAAGGTTATTTTTATTTATATAAATTATCCTTGATTTCTATCATCAGCTTCTCTCCCAGTTCCTGTAATCTCCAGAGAAACGTCGTGCTCTTCATCCTCTGAGATCTCACCTGTCTCTAAATATGAGCTGCTGTGTTCAGTGCTGAACGTGAGCCGTGTGACTCTTTCCTGGTACAATGGAACCAGTTTGATCTCCAGCACCAGTGCATCTGATTCCCACATCAATCTCTCTTTACCTCTGGAGCTGGAATATGAGGAGAGCAACATCTACAGCTGTCTAACACATGTAGCTCATTATCTAGTTGGACTTGTTAGCCAATGGTAGAGAGAGAACGGGGATTTAAGGACTCATATTTTGACACGTCTAGGTGTGTTTTCCCTCGGTGGCTTGTGTGCTGTTGCTTTCGCTTTCTTCCGAGTTCACGAAGCACCTGTAGAAAGGTATATGTTTGCGCTATAATGTAAAGCTTGCGTTTAATCTAGGCGCTCACTCAAATTGTTATTTATAGCGTGGTTTGGACTGCACAGTGGAGCGCGAGGGGAAACGATCGCTTCCGCGTTTCGTACTTTAGCGGACGGAACATGCTGACGTCATTGTGAGCCGTCTGTTGCACTACCGATTCATGTAACCGACTTCCGGCAAGATGGCCGCATGCGTTTCACCGAGCAGCCTAGTGAATATTCTAGTTAAGCTTTAGAATCTAAACAATTTTCATATTTACCTACCTAAAATAATAGTTAAAACACCAGAGAGGCGTTTTACCTCTCAAAATGCGGAAATCGTCGCAGCAGACTACCCATCCAAAGATATATATCCCTTCAGTGAGTGACGCGGCCCCAGATGCAGAAATGGAGGTACAGTTGGCAAATACAGACAAACGGCGGGATGCATCCCATCTTACCCCGACCAAAACCAAGGACAATAAAAAGCTAAAACCTCATGATGAAGATATCACTAACACAACCCTCCTGAAAGCCATAACATCACTGACAGCTCGTTTTGACGCACACGATGAGCAGTTGGGAGAAATGGCGAATCAGATGCGAAAGAACAGTATCATGATGGCAGAGATTTCCAAGGCTGTTGAATTCAATGTTGCTGAAATTAAAGATGGCAAAGAAAAATATGTTGAAACGAGCAAATTACTCCTATGTCTAACAGCATCACACAAAGACCTGGCGTCCAGAACATCAGAGCTAGAGCGATATAAAAGGAGATGGAATCTCTGGATTAACGGGATTAAAGAGAAAGCCGACGAGGATGCTCGTAAAGATACGATCGCCATGATCGCTGAAATTGCACCACATTTGATTCAGAAATTAGAGGACATTGTTGACACTGTGCATCGAGTTGGCAAAAAGGAGCCAGGTAAACAAAGGCAAGTGATTGTGCAGTTCACAATGTGGAAATACAGAGATGAAATCTGGAGGTCTACAAAAAATTCGTCTGTGTGCCGTGACCACGGAGTTCGTTTTGCAGAGGATCTGATGAAGGAGGACCGACTGGCCCGCGCTGAGCTGTGGCCTTTGATCGACCAGGCGCGAAAAGCAGGGAAGATAGCGTACTACCGAGGTCCGTTCGGGTATATTGAAGGGAAGCGTATTATCACCGCATGACTGTATATTTGTCGTTTTATGGTAGGACAATCTGAAAATATGTCTGTTGAGAAACGCTAGGCTGGGAGGTACGTTCTGTTGTGGTTATAACGGTTTGGAGTTTATACCACCTTTTCTGAGCTTTCCTCTTTTCGGAATAATTTTCTGTTATTTTAGTTAGTTCTTTGTTCTTGTGGTTATGTTTCCAGTTAACTTCAAAATTTCTCTCATGTCACTAAACGTCAGAGTCATCCAAGATAAAGTTAAACGTAAGGCAATGTTCTTATTCTGTAAAAGTAATGGTTCTCAATGCATCTTTTTACAAGAGACACGCTCAACTATTTCAGATACGTCGTTTTGGTCTAGTCAATGGGGAGATAAAGTTTTACTTAGCCATGGCTCCTCCCACTCGGCGGGTACTGCAATTTTATTTAATAACTGTCCTGGTAAAATAAGGTCTGGCTAGCAGTGGTGTTAGATATTGAGCACTTTTTTTTAAATTTTGGTAAACGTATATGGTTACAATAATTCTAAACTAAATCAAAATCTATTTCAGGAAATATCCTCAGTAATTTTGGATTTAAAGAGATCATACCCTACAGATAATATTATCGTGGGTGGAGACTTCAATGTGGTACCAGATGAAACCTATGATAGATATCCTTCTAAAAGCACTTCTTCTTTGCTAAATCCACTGGTCTCCCAATTCTGTTCAAACCTCAAAATAACTGATGTCTGGAGATATCTCCATCCTAACCTGAGGCAATTTTCTTGGTTTAGGCCTAATGCCGCCAGCAAATCAAGAATTGATTATTGGCTATTATCAGATAACTTACTGTTAGTTGCTAAAGGATGTACAATATCTGCAGCACCTTTAACAGATCACTGTTCTATTTCGTTAATTATACAACCAGATTATACCTCGTCAAAAATTAAGGGATATTGGAAATTTAATTCTGATTTAATAATGAAAAATTTTGTTTAAAAGCAAAGGAGCTAATTCTAGAAATTAAGAACAGTAATAATTTTAGTTCTAATAAAGCCAGATGGGAGTTTCTTAAATATAAAATTCGCGAATTCTCTATTCAGTACAGTAAAATACTTGCCAAAGTCAGGAAACAACAGGAACATAATATTATTTTGGAAATTAACAAATATTGTAATGATAGTTCTTTGAATGATTTAGAAAAGGCTAAAATTGTTTCTTTACAAATAGAACTTGACAATCTCTACATTAAAAAAGCCAAGGGTGCCTATATACGTTCTAAGGCTAAATGGATAGAAGAAGGGGAAAAAAGTACTTCTTATTTCTGTAGATTAGAGACGAGACGACAAGGGAATACCTCTATACTCTCTCTGAGGATAAATGGCACGGAATGGACAGACCCTTCTATAATCAGAGAAAACGTACATAAATTCTACAGTGACCTCTATTCTTCCAACTCCTCCCAATCAGGTGTGAAGGAATTCTTTAATAAAATATTTCCATATATTCCTCGTATTAACAACGAGTGGCGAGAATGCTGTGAGGCTGATTTACTAATTGAAGAACTTGACTCTGCCATCCAAAAGCTTAAACTAAATAAATCTCCTGGACCTGATGGGCTTACATCTAATTTTTACAAATTTTTCTGGAATGATATTAGATAGTATTTAATGCTTTCGTGAATCTATTGAGGATGGATCTTTAGGTCCAACTATGAACCAGGGTTTAATTACACTAATTCCAAAACCTGATAAAGATTTAAAATTGATTGATAATTTTTGCCCAATCGCTTTACTCAACAATGACTATAAAATTTTTACACACATTTATGTTAATAGATAAAAAAAAGGACTTCATAATTTAATTAATGAATCACAATCAGGCTTTTTGAAAGGTAGGTCTATTCATAATAATATAAGGTTGGTGATGGACTTGGTAGAGTATAGTGACTTAATAGAGGATGATGGTTTTATCCTATTTTTAGACTTTAAGAAAGCCTTTGATTTAATCGAGCACAATTTTATTTTCAAGTCCTTAGAATCCTTTGGCTTTGGGGATAAGTTTGTAAATATTCTAAAAATGATTTATGGAAATATGAATAGCTCAGTATCTCTCCCTTCTGGCACTACACAAAGATTTCAGATTGGCCGTGGAATAAGACAGGGGTGCCCCTTGTCACCCTTTTTATTTATTTTAGCGGTAGACATGTTAGCCACACAGGTTAAGTACGATAACTCCGTGGAGAAATTAAATATCTTCAGAAATACAATAGGAATTAGTCAACTTGCAGACGACACCACATTATTTAAAAAAAAACAAGGACCAAATCACTCTGGCAATTTCTTTAATTACCGGTAACTCATTCTGTAAAGCATCTGGTCTCCAATTAAATTTAAACAAATGTGAACTCTTAGCACTACACCCCAGTCAAGATCGATCCCTGTATAACATCCCAGTAAAAGATACAGTACAATATTTAGGTATGTTTATTTCCAAGGATTCCAAAATCAACATCAAAGAAAATTTTGAAAATATAGTACATAAAGCTAATGGTATTCTGAATTGCTGGCTGCAGAGAGATATTTAAATTTTTGGGCGTATTCTTTTATCCAAGGTTGAATATCTTTCAAAACTTATTTATCCTGCTCAACCATTAGCGCCCTCTTCAACAATCATAAAAACAAGTAACAAGAAAATGTATGACTTTATTTGGAGACACAAAACTCGTTATATTAAAAAATCTGATATCATCAAATCGTATGAAGAAAGAGGTCTGAATATTATTGAGTTTGAAAATATGAATACCATGTTAAAACTTAAATGGCTTCAAAGGTTTTTGAGTAATACTGAAAGTTTTTGGTACACTGTTCCTCGTGCCTTGTTTAATAAATTGGGAGGCATCCAATTTCTTCTAAGATGTGACTTTGACTTGCCCAAACACCCAGTGAAGCTTTCAGCATTCCACCAACAAGTCTTGATATTTTGGAAACTAGCGCACACACACAATTTTACACCCCACAACACGCCTATCTGGAATAACAAGTATATTCTACATAGGAACAAATCAATTTTTTATGAGGAATGGTTAAATAAAAATATTTGGTCAGTAACAGACATAATGGATGGCAGGGGCAATATTTTAGATTATAATACTTTCACTTTAAGACATGGATTTGCTTGTCATCCAAAGCAGTTCTTCACCGTTATTAATGCAATACCCTCAGGTATAAAAATGTTAATGAAAATTCAAATTACTCCAATCTTTCCCATACTATATATAGGTGAAATCGAATTTATTAATAAACATTGCACCAACAAACATTTAAGACAAGTTATTATCCAATCTTGCTTCCCATATTAAGTATTAAGAAATACATTATTTATTTAATTGGATAAAAATACTGTTAAACACTTTAGAACGGCATATCTTACATTTTCAATTCCTCCCAAAGCCAAAGAAGTACAATTTAAAATATTAAATGATATATATACCCTTCTAATAGGTTTTTACACTTAAAATTTAATTTTGAAAATTCACCATGCCATTTATGTAAACACTTAATCGAAGACACAGAACACATATTTGTTACTTGTTGCACCGTAAAATCATTTTGGGAAAAAGTGCAAGACAAGAAAATAAAGAATGTGGATGCTAAAGGTTTGACTTTCACATTACAAGATGTACTATATGGAATCACTAAAGATTCTTCTGTTGTGCACGATTTGATAATTATGATCATTGTACTAGCCAAACATTTTATTCATAAATGTGGATACTTTAAAACCCCTCCACTACACAGTATCTTCATAAAAGAACTTAAAATCTTCTCGGATGCCCTGGCTAAAATGAAAACCAAAAATGCCTTAAGAATGTTTAATTTGTTTGTTTCATATAACTTGCTATAAACGATATCTGCCTTATATTGTTTTCTTTTTTATGGTTTATTTTCACACTTAATTTTACTTGAGTTTGGATGTTTTTTGTTATTGTACAATTTTGTATATTATGTTGTGTTGAGCCTTCCATATGTGATACACAAGTTGGAAAATCGAATGCCATTTTGTTGTATTTGTATTTTATATTCCCAATATTTTCTGTTTATATAGGTTTGTGACCCACACGGCTGTTCTTAGTGGAACTGCCTCTTTGCTGTTCTTTGGGAACTAGTGATGTGTCGTTCAAGAATCTTTAATGTGACTCCGTAGGAACGAGTCGTTTTGGAGAGGGATTCGTTCACTGGCGCATGAGCAACATTCTCGTGGTTTTCCTAGCGTAACCCACCCCTTTTTTTTAAAATTGACAAGCACAAAACATTACAGGATCTCGATGAGGACACAACAATATACGATATAAAACCAACAAACTCAATTGTTACAGAGTATCTGTGTACTTTACACGTTACAAACTCAAAGGAAACACAAGAATGAATCAATAAGAACAGCAGTAAGAAGAATAAGGGGGAAGGATAATTGTAAGGAAAGTAAGGCTATGACCAAAGCAGTGTTATTTTAAGGAAATTAAATCAATAAGTATCTATCAAATTTTTTAGATAAAGAAATTGAGGCTTTACACTTTGAAACCTTGAGAGACACAAAAAAAACTCAGTGATGAGAACAGCATTTGAGGGCTTGTTATTTCTCCATTTACAGCAATGAATGTGGTATTTACCTTATAATATTAAAATATTCACAATGTCAGAATATTTTGAATCTACTTTATTCATTTGCAATAAAATGTGATATAATTCAAAATTTGGTTTTGTCATCTTTATGAGAATCCAATTTCTAAGCTCTAACCAAAATTTAGTAGAAACAGCAATTGAAAAATAAAGTGCTGAAGGGTTTCCTCTGTTTCATTACAAAATGTACAGGGATGAACTTCAAACTTGAATAGTTTTTTTAAAGAAATTCAGCGACAGGATAAGTTTCATGATTTTAGCCACTTTAGTCTAAAGGTTCCAATTATGCATTCAAATTCCGGAGCTTTAATTCCACCATTTGTGTATTCTTTTACTAGCTGTGATTTCTTAATGTAGTGATTTTTATTTCTCCATATAAATTTAAAAATCACAGAATTTGCTTTTTTGATATTTACAGGGGAAACATAAAGGGAATGAAATGGATAAATTAACCTTTAAATACCTTCTGCCTTTGCCAGTATATTTCTACCAAAGATGAACAAATCTGACCAACCAACGACTTGGAGAAGATTCAGTAACGTTTATATGGTTTTCAATGTTTACCTTTTCTTGTTTTTTAAGATCATTAGAAATATTCAAACCAATTGAAAATTCAAAGCAGGAGTGAATGGGAAGCAACTCACATTTTTTTAGATTCAAGCCAAGACCAGAAGCTTTTGAAAAGTATGAAGTAATCTTAAGAGATTTGGTAACCATTTCTTTATCTCTTGTATGAAGTATCACCTGCAAATTGACTTAATCTAAACTCTTTGTTGAAAATAGTACCAGTAATTCATTTCAACACATCAGATGTATTTATAATTTAAGACAAAAGTTGAGTGGCAAGTATAAAGAGTTTGAGTGAAATGGGGCAGCCTTGACGAATTCCACGGTGTATATTAAAGGAGGGAGAGAGTCCTGGGTTTAAAGAAATAGAGCTAGTGATGTTCCTGTATAACATTTCAATAATAGTACAGAACTTTTCACCAAAACCAAAAAAATTTTAGTTTTGGATAAATTGCATGTTAAATGGTGTCGAAGGCCTTGAAAAAAAAATCAAGGAATAGAATGAAACTGTCTGTTTCATTGTAATCTTTGTAATCTAAAAGATCAATTGCTAATCTTAAATGATTATGAATATTTCTACCTTTAATGAAGCCAGACTGGCACTCATCTATAATATTTGGCAATATAATATAGGTCTACAGTTTTCAAGGGACAAATTGTCTTTGTTTGGTTTAGGAATAAGTGTGATGATGCCCCTCTTCATGGTGGGGACATGTGGCCATTTTTATGCATTCCAGAAAGGCACTGAATAATCATTCTCTAATTTCAGCCCAGAAGTGGATGTAGAATTCTACGGTTAAACTGTCAGGGCCTGGAGACTTTGCTAATGGCACTTTTTGTTTTTTTCTATTGCTGCATCTAACTCTTCAATTCTAAGCTCGTTCTCTAAGTGTATGTAACATCAATTATATCCCTAAACTGGTTGATTTTATCAAAAAATACTTGACAATCATCAATGGAAAATTTTGATTGTTAGAGGTTGCTATAGAAATACTGTATTTCTTCATTTGCTTTACTTTGATTGTTACTGAGACTATTATTCATCATTAGCATATTAATTTTCTTTGACGATATATTTCAAGGCTCAAGAAGTAAGAGGATTTTTTTTTCTCCATCTTCAATCCAACGGGCTCAAGAACGAATGAAGGCTCCATTTACTTTTTCCAAATACTAGTCATCTAATTGGCTTTGAAGAGTGTTTAGTTTTATTAAATCTTCTTCAGGCAAGTTTGGGGTTTGACCTAAATTATTGACATACTTTATTGACTTCTGATTAAAAGGTAAGTATTAAAATGGATCAATATTAATTTTACTGTGATATGAAGTTGTTGCCAACCATTTACAACTCATAGGCTACAGTTGCCTAATAATCAATGCTATGCCTTCACTATGCCTTGACCATTCATTCATACATTCATTTTCATTCCCGCTTATTCCCTTTTCGGGGGTCACGGGGGTCTGCCGGTCTCCGGCACACATTGGGCGAGAGGCAGGGGTACACCCTGGACAGTTCGCCAGTCCATCACAGGGCAACATTCACACACACACACATTCACACCCTAAGGGGAATTTAGCTTATTGAATAAACCTATCCGCATGTTTTTGGGGATTGTGGGGGAAACCGGAGCACCCGGAGGAAACCCACGCAAGCACAGGGAGAACATGCAAACTCCTTCCAGGACAACCTTCTACCTGGAAGGCCACAGTGCTACCCACTGCGCCACTGTGCTGCCCATGCCTTGACCAGTCTATGGTATTAACATGTGAGTAAAAATTTGTCATTTGGCCTTTTTGGGGGCGGGGTTCCTTGTTTTGACTGAAAGTTGACAGTATGGGCTCTGTGGGGTGGTCTTAAATTTTGAATTTGAGTTTGACTCTATTTTATTTTTTTGAAGATTGATATAACTATTCAAATGGGAATTCACTTCCAGAAATGTAATAAATGCTGCAGTGATTTTTATTTTGATTTAGTTTTTTTTTCTTCTCCACTGCCCATTCTGTGCCCCGATATATTTCCAACCGACAAAGTTGTCCAAAGTTCAGAAACGTGTTAAGGGACACTTCAACAGAGCAGTGCAACATGAAGGTAACATTAGCAAAAATTTTTATTTTTTTGGACTTTTTGAAAGATCATAAGACTCCGTCTGACAATGCAATTTCATGCTGTTGTATTCCAGGGTACACCATATATAGATGCGGTCGCCCCTGCCGAACCCAGCAACATTACCATTGCTTGTACCGTCAGTTCACAATTTTAGGATCCTGCAAATACAAGCATGTTGAGAGCAAGTGCCACTGATTGCCTGTAACAGCACACCCACCGCTGTGGCAACTGGTGTTGCATTTTTTATTTTAGTAAATTTGAAAAAAGCAACATTTGCCTCCCAGAAAGTAATTATTTTACCTTATGCATTTACATTACATTTTACATTTATTCATTTAGCAGACGCTTTAATCCAAAGCAACTTATAAATGTTTTTTTTTTATGAAATTGAACACGAAAATAAAGTAACACAACTCTTTCTTCCTTTTTTCTTTGCTTTGTCCTGTTAAACATATGAGTTTTGTAACGTTAGCATGGTATTATGTTAATTAGACTATTATATGTTGAGCTGAAAGAAAAAAATTTAATTTGAAACATTGTACAAAAACAAACTAAAACATTATAGCAATATAATGTCACATAATATTTTTCCGATGATATTTCAATTTGTATTTGTATAGATCAGTAATTTCCTTTCAACTACACCCAGGATCAAAAAATAAATACTGGGTAATTAGTTAGTTTGAGAACACAATGATTTTTTTGGCACATTCATCAAGCAAGGAACGCAAATATTTATTTGGATAACTTTAAACAAAAAGAGACCGTAATATTGCATTCTAATGTTTTCAACGCCATTTGGATAAGAGTGTTATACGATCTTTTGAACAGCAGGAGGCGCTGAGGGGTCTGAGAATGCGGGACTTTGCAAGTGGTGCTCGCTGCAGAGCCAAATGGGAGGAGCTAGAGCTCTAGCTCCCCCTCGCTGGAGCTCCAGCTCCCCCTCGCTGGATCTAGTGGGCAGGGCTTGACGCGCTATCAAGCGCCACCAAGTGGCTATTAATGTTAGTGCGAGTTCGACCGTAATGGAAGTAAATGCTTGTGTTGATGCGCAAGATGCTGGCATAGATAATATTTTTGTCTAATATTGGTTATGATTATGATTGATGATTTTAAGCATAGTCAGTATCGTTTCTGTGAAATTACGTAAATCCTTTTTTAATAATGCTTTATTGTCATACAATGTGTACAATTCCATGTTCATTCATTCATTTTCCATTCCCGCTTATTCCCTTTCGGGGTCACGGGGGTCTGCCGGTGCCTATCTCCGGCACACATTGGGCGAGAGGCGGGGGTACACCCTGGACAGTTCGCCAGTCCATCGCAGGGCACAATTCCATGTCCCACTGTGAATACTTATGTAAATATTTGATAAGTAGGCAATGTGAAATCTTACTATCTGTGCATCCTGCTTTAATTTTTGTCCACCACATTAATCTGTGGGTTATTTTTGAACTAATCTGAATAATCTGATTAATTAATGTAATAGATAATAATAATAATAATAATAATAATAATAATAATAATAATAATAATAATAATAATAATAATAAAAATAACGTTTCACTAATTTATGTAATCTGCCCATTTTTGAATGTAAATGTGAATGTATGATTTCCAAGAGGTAAGATTTAGATTTTATATACATCTCAAAGTTCCGTTTATCCTTAATGTACAGTTCAGATGTGTAAAGATCGTCAGTGTATTGTTTGTAGCATATGATGTTTCATATACTATACACACTTTTGGATTGTTTAACAAATCTTTTCGGGTTGCTGCTCATGCTGCATTCAGTTAGCGTTGTGGCACGGTCACGTGACAAAAGAACGTAGTGTAATGGGAAAATGATTTCTTTGCCATCCATGTATACACTTTTATTGTGATTTTATTAGTCAAATGATTCTTGTGCTATGTGATTTCTGTATACAGTTTTATTCTGGGTCTTCCTCTTGATTTTCCCTTGAATATGTCTCAATGTCATTTAAGCCCAACCTTAACATCTTGTACTGTGCCTTGAAGCTTATCCTCCTGTGCTCCATGATATGAAGATACGAATATCTCTAGACCCCTAGGCACCACACCAACACGCCATAACATCTCTGACCAGAACGTAGGAATCAACTCTGGCTCCCGACATCCTACATACGTAAGGAGTCTAATCGGAAGGACATGAATGACGCACAGGAGGGTGGTCTCCATGTTACAAATACAGGGCTCAGAAACTGTCTGACATGTTCACATTGAGAACGCTGTTCTCTGTGTTTTGTGGTCTTCTCACTGTGAATCATCAATAAAGAAGCTTCTTTCTTAAAATGGTTTTCTGTGCTGTTTGTTTCCTCAAGACGGTCTCTCTCTCTCAGCAAGGTGAAGGCTCATTTCCACCACAGTTCTGGCACCCCAGATGGGACTCCTCACTGGTGGCTGGTCCCGGCGATCCTCACTGGACTGATAGACGCGGCCGAGTCTCCGGAGTCAGGTTTCTCCGCCCAACCACAAAAAAGTTGGAAGGGAGTCGAGTGGGAATTGCTGGGGCCTGCCTCAGGGACGGAGTTCATCGGACAAACCTTCACTTGAAAGGTACAAATTCTTAAATATTAGCAGTATGCAATTATTCCAGATTGAATGACTAAATTTTAGAAATAGCAACCAGATTGCATGAAGTGCGAGCGCTCTGCAAGAATAATCGCCGGAGGGCCGAGTTTCCTGTGAGCCTTTCCCCTCACAGGAGGCCCTCAAGTAAATGATTATTGGGTGATCATTGGGACGCGGTCCTGGCACCCCGAGAGTTTCCCGTGAAAGAGAGTCACGGAAGTTTTAAGCAAGTTTTTATATAGGGAAAAACTGCCCCAGAACAGACGTGTTTCCCTGGGAGTAGAGTCTGCGCAGACCCCATCCAAGGAAGGATGGTTCGCGAGGCTGCTTTCATAGCAATCTTTTTTCTAAATTAAGCCAGTGATCTGAGAGAGAGATGGGGAACAGGCGCAGTCAACAAAAAAATATTTATAAAAACTTAAACATTAGAAAAAGCTGTAAACCTCACAATAATAATATGTGTTAAGAATGTATGGCCCACAGAGTGTGAAGTTGCTGAATGAATGGATTAATGTGCAATGTTTTAATCCTGAGAGGAAGTCTCAGTGTTTTACAGTTGAACCACTTGCAGCAGAGATTAAAGAAGATGAACCAAAAACAAAGGCCGATAAGATGAGGAAAGCCTTGCTGATATGGAAGGAGGTAGAAAAAAAAAGGAGAAACAGAAGGGAAAGTCAGACACACTCACCCACACACACAAAGCACAGAAGAAATAGGATTTTTGTTTTTTACACATTTTTTATTATACTTATTTAAAATACCTTTAGTTAAATCTATCCTTTCTGTCCAGCTGCCTCTCCTGTCCTTTGCTTGTCATCTGTATAGATAAACCCGGACCTGGACGTGATCCCACCTCGGTGCAGACAACCCCCCGCAGCAGACAACCTACACAGCCTCAACAACGGCCTGTCGAAGAGGAGTCGGAAGCCACCCTGTGTCCAGCCTGAAGGAAGCAGCTAAGGAACACGGGAGTGTTCACACGGCCAAGCCAACGGCCCACAGCAAGCAGCAGTACGCAGTGTCTCAACAAGGTCAAGACAAGAACACCTTGTGGTGGACATTTCTGTACCAAATGGTTCCATCCTAGTTCTCAGACTATGGGAGGACTATCGACATCATCGGAGACATCACCATGGACATTACCATCGTTTCCCTCTCAACTTGCTCCAAGAGAAGTGGGAAGAGAGAACTCTGAACTTTTCTTGACTTTTCGCTATGAGTTCAAACATCCACAAATGAACTCAGACGACTGTTGGGGAGAGAGCTTGGAGTGGACTTGCCATGTGTCCAGTACACCTGGCTTCAGCAGAACATCACCCCTTCAATGGCAACCTACGACAACCATATGAGTCAACCAAGGCAACAGAGGTGTCAACGCCAAGCTGAGAGAGGAGTGCAGAAGGACCATTCCAGTCTGGAATACCCTGGACAAAATCAACATGTGCAAACAGCCGGCTGGAGAGACCAGAACCTCAACAGACTCACTGAGGATTTCAATGCTAACATCAGAAAGGAAGCATTGGCTGACATGGATTTTGGTGTGGTCCCATACAGCATGCAATCCGTTCAAACAGCATGCAGTCCATGAGGAGAAATGGATACAACAACACAAGACTTGATAGACAAAACAGAGATAAGCACCAAGCTCAGCGGACAATGCTCCACACACACACTCTGATCAAGTTCACAGAGGAAAACACCACTGAGGAGAGAAGCTGCAAAAGAACTTTATCCTGGACTGATGGATGTTTATTTGTGGAAACACTGGACATTAGAGAAGCAAGTTCCCATTCAGACCAAGCAGGAGACCAACATCATCTAGCAGATTTAAAGAAAGGGGGCCGAGGTGAGGATTGCTCTGGGACCGGGTGAGTCACAAGTTTTTTTTACCCTCTATCTCCAAAAAGAGGCGATTGATACTAACATCATTGTTTCTTTTCGCAAAGAAGAAATGCTTGAGCTTTCTGATGCAGACCAAAGAGTCAAACATTTGCAGAATATCCTTCACAGGCATTGAAGAGAATGCCTTTACTAACAATCACGGCTGAAAGAATCAGCCAGTTGAGTTTATTAGTTGACTCTGGAGCAGGTAATTCAGGGTTAGGATTTGATGAGTTGCAAAATCCAAATTTTATATGAAAAATTTATGTTAAAATATTTATCACAAAATGTTGCGCATGAGTGACCCATTCAGTGAGGTCTCTAATAAATCTGACTTTAGCTTTCATTTTTGATTAATTAGATGAACAAATTGATGTAGGGATAAAAATAAATGAATTCACAGTGGAGCTGATGATTTAACTGTTTAGTTTACTGAAAACTCATTTGGTGCAACCCGTCTTGCCTGAATCATTGTTATTATCTGGAACTTTCTAGAAATACACATGAACACATCACAGAAGAAACTGGCAAATGACAGAACATGCCAGAGATATCAGAACTTAGGAAATCCCACTGATATACACGCCGCACTGTTTGTAGAAGCCAGGGTCAAAGCAGAGATTGTGAAGCTGACTGGCAGGAAGAGAGTGCAGGGCATGTTTTAGAGACTGTAATGGGATGAAGAGTGATGCTGTGTTGGAATTGATGTGTCATGTGTGAATGAGAGAAAGGGCAAAACCAAATTTATTAAAAATAAGCATTTTACCTCATGTGGCATTGGCTAACATCAAAAACCTGGAAACAATTCAAAGACTGATGGATGAGGAGCGATCTCTCCATTGAGAACAAAGATGTGTGGTATAATACCACTTGGGATGTATATTTTATGAAAAATTGTATTTGGCTAACTGAAACAAAAACACGTGTATAGTTGACTTCTGATCATGGTACCAGTCTAAATTTTGGGACAACAGATAAGCATGCACTAAATTTAAATGACTGAACCAAGTCTGAAAGGGGTTCCTGAATCATTATGTTTAAGGGGATATCTGGAATTGACAAGAAAATTGTTCTCTGGACCAAATTGAAAAGCAATTGTAGAAATAACACCGGTGTTCAAATCATTATCAAAAGCAGGGGTCATAATTTCATATCCAACCATTCCAGTGCACACCCAAATTTCCCCAGTATAAAAGACTAAAACCCCAGGTGCACCTGGAGGATGGTGTTTGTTAAAGATCTAAAAGCTTTCGATGATGCAAGAACTCAGAAAAAACCATACAATGTTCTGTCATTAATTACACCAAGAAGCAAATGGATCTCATTGGTGGACCTGACAGACTGATTAGTTTTAAGCTTTCCATTTGACAAAGGCTATTAACACTGGTTTACATTGTCCTTTGATCAGAAACCATTACACATTCACTGAACTGTGTCGCGATTATTGTTTCACCTCACACTGTTTCAGAAACTCTGTGAAAGTATTTGAAAGCTTGTGCTAGAGCTTGTTATGAGAGACATGTCAAAAGATATAAAACATTGGTGATAAGGTTAACAATAAATTACTAATGGATCCATTTTAAATTTGTACCATTTAAAATCTATAGAGTGAACTGATCAGTGCTAAACTTATTTCTGTGGCAGGAATAGGTTCATGTATGAAAAGCCACACTGCGCAGCGATGATTGTGTGAAGAAAAGATTTTGCTCTTCTCCACAATCTCTTTTCTTTCTCTAGAATTGTGTTTTTAAAGTATAATGATGTTGTAAATGTTGAATCAGTTATTGTTGTTCTTTTTTATTAATTTCACAGGAAGATGGGATGTTGCTGGAACCCAATGACACTTGTCTCCAAAAGAAGCTTTTTCAATTTTATGTGAATTTGACATAATATTTCAAAAAGGGGGGATGGTAACAAAGATACAGAGTATCGTAATAGTCTTAAAAATTTTTTTTTAACAGAATAATGTAAAATAATTTGATCTGCAGAACAACACAGTGTGGTATGTGATGTGTGGACCCTGTGACATCATTCCCTGAGTGCAAACATTTCAATTGTTGTACTCTTTTAATTAATGTAGATTTGAGAGCCCCTGATAATGCATTCCAATTTTTGTACATGGATATGATCTGCTATGTGTCGTGATGATGCCACTTCATTTGGGTAAAATGTTTTTAACTTCAGTTTATAATTGAGTTAATTATTTAATTGGTTTCAGACCCTGATCAGATGACTGTTTCCTCGTCGTGGGGTGAATAGGCAGGAGATGGGCCTGTTCAGGGGACCGGAGAGAGCTGAAGCAGCAGAGAGAGAGCAGGGAGTGCTAGAGCCGAGCAGATCTTTAATGAGTGGTTCACTGCTGGTTGTGAAAGGCAGAGAGAGCTGTAGAGCCTGCCTGATATACAAAGCACCTGAGTGAACCAGTGCTATACTGGAATGACCCACCAGCTGCAAGTCTCAGAGAAGAGAGCAGGGTGATGCGCTGTTTTAGGCATTTAGGTCTGAGTCAAGTTGGAAGACTCAAAAGTATAGCTGCTTGAGGTTTTGCTGCTTAGCACCTTTTGTTTCTGTTTGAAGCTTAAGTTTTTGTTTCACGGTCTGTTATTTTTATTGTCTGTTATTGTTATTTTCTGGTTTGTCCTGAGTTTGTTTTACTCACCATTGTGGCTCAATAAAACCACTTGTCACCAGAGAAAACCAACAAAGTGGCACGGATGCCTTCCAGTAAGAAGGCCGGTGAAGTGAGATCATTTATGCTGCCAACAGTCAAATTCAGAGACATTTTTCTAAAAATTCTTGTTTATAATTACAAAATATGTTGGTTTTTAAGTTGTAATTTGACATTTTTAGTAATTTTGGTCATTTAACAGTACTATAGCAGGTGGCCCAGTAGAAGATCAAGAAAACAAAGCACTCAAATAAATATATAAACCAATCAGATATAATACAGAGACTGAGATGTCATGGGTGAAAGCACTCCCATCATCCTCTTGCATCTGTGTGTTCCTAGCCACAACGAAATGGCCTCCAATTTTAACACTGGAATTAAACCTACAGGGACAGCAGCAAAGGAGGAGCACCGGCGAAATACAAGATCTAAAGGTGTTAAACTGAATTAAATTTGTCTTCAGTTTTTCTTGATGTGTCCAGGCGAGCTTCAAACTATTCGTTCTGGCGCCCTGAGGGAGAGCTGCACAACTTCGAACCTGTCGAGTTGGTCATGATGATGGGCTTTCGAATGAGGCTGGAAGGCTCAATGATTGCTGGGACCATTCCACCTCTTGCTCATCACACCAGCAGCTGTAAAGATAACAGAGGGAGCCACGTGGATCCATGCTCCGCACTACGAAAGGGTCACCAGTGCAGAGGAGGTCCACCAAGTGACGTCGCTGAACCAGGGGGATCAACCTTCATAGAGAGAGGACAACACCACATGGGCAGAAACAACGAGGGAAAAGGAGACGCAGACCTCGACGAGTAGATACGGCGAATTCCAGTGACATGGACATGGACACTCGACTTCATCGAATCCTGAGAAGAGGCTCTGCATTCCATCTTCAGCCATATTTTGAAAATCAAAATCATCCAGTGTTGTCAGCAAGCCAGACTGAACAATTCCACCAGAAATCCTTTGTGTAGTGAACCATTGAACGTGATGCAGAACTATAATAAAGTGGCCAGAACATCAGCCACCACGAACAAACTGTTTGCTGACGGGAGAGATTTGCTTCAACACCACCTTTATAAAAGACACAGACAATTTCAGGACACGCTGATTGAAAGGAGCAACTGCTGTGGACAGGGCCCTATGTGGACAATGACCTTTAAGGGCGGCCAAGTGTTCTACCTGAGAGGCCTACATCTGTTTTCCACCCAAATGTAATAGGAATCCTAAAGTAATAGGAATATGACAAATAGTGAAGAAAATTAGATTGACCATCTTTGTGCCCAGATCACCCTGAGATTAAACCAAACAAGGACTCCAACATTCAGTGTTCCCCGTTAACATCCAGTTTCTTTCAGTTTTGATCTTGTTGCAATTCATTTAATGACCAGAATGATGCACTGCCTAGTCGTTTATGCATTTATCTGAGAACTGTGAGAGAAAATATGTGATTTGATTGAGGTTTACATGTTTCTAAAGTAATTTGTGTATGTGTTTGTTTTTCCAATCATATGTGTTTCTGTAGAAACAAGAGAGAGGAATGTAATGGGAAAATGATTTCTTTGCCATCCATGTATACACTTTTATTGTGATTTTATTAGTCAAATGATACTTGTGCTATGTGATTTCTGTATACAGTTTTATTCTGGGTCTTCCTCTTGATTTTCCCTTGAATTTGTCTCAATGTCATTTAAGCCCAACCTTAACATCTTGTACTGTGCCTTGAAGCTTATCCTCCTGTGCTCCATGAAATGAAGATACGAATATCTCTAGACCCATAGGCACCACACCAACACGCCATAACATCTCTGACCAGAACGTAGGAATCAACTCTGGTGCCCGACATCCTACATACGCAAGGAGTCTAATCGGAAGGACATGAATGACGCACAGGAGGGTGGTCTCCACGTTACAAATACAGGGCTCAGAAACTGTCTGACATGTTCACATTGAGAACGCTGTTCTCTGTGTTTTGTGGTCTTCTCACTGTGAATCATCAATAAAGAAGCTTCTTTCTTAAAATGGTTTTCTGTGCTGTTTGTTTCCTCAAGACGGTCTCTCTCTCTCAGCAAGGTGAAGGCTCATATATATATAATAAATTTATATATTAATATATATATTAAATTTAGCATTATAGTTTTGTCTTATTTGTAGTGTGATTCGCGTCTGTGTATATAACGCTAGTAGATGTGGAAGAAACACACATTTACTGATATTTTAGAAAAATGAACGAAACGACTCAAAAAAAGATTTGTTCATTTTGCTGAACGAGACTCAAAGAACCGAGTTCGTAAAATAATCTGAACTTCCCATCACCATTGGGAACTCCTCCCTGATGCAGTAAACCCCCCCCCCCTCCCTCCCTTCCTGCCCACCTGGGATACCAAGGGCTCTTTTGCTTTGATCCTGCTTCTGCTGTGCTCTGTTCTCTGCTACTAATTATATTTCTAATTGTTTCTGTCTCCTTCCAGAAGCGCAAGCAGGTGGTGTGAAGAGTGGATGGAACCTGGCCAACCTGTTGATTGCTGTGGGGGTAGTGCGTGGCCATGGTTGCTGGATTTTGGTGGACTCGTGAATCTTCTGAAGTGGGGGATTATCACTGCGGTTAGGCCTGCTTCCCCCTGCTCTTCGCTACACTGTCTTGCTGGAGACCGATTATTCATTTTTAGTGTCATTTTAAGTTTTTAACATTATTTACTAGTGCCTTGAAATAAAGTTTTGTACATTTGCGCTCACGCCTCCCTACTTCTTCCTCCGAGTCACAACGAACCTGTGTCCTTCCCTTGGTAAAAATTCCTGGCTCCTCCCACCAGGTGGCGTTGTCGAGTAGTGGTTGATATGTTTTGATATGCAAAATCCTCAACATTATTAATAAGCAACAACATTCTGGGCTGCTACACACACAACAGCATCAGGAACCAGACCAAACACCCAGACCTCGGTCGACTCTATCAGCCATGTTCCGGTAGGTGCTACTGAATCTTGATTTAAAAAGATTGTTTAGATGAAATTGATAAAATGGCTTTTCACCTTCAGGAAAAACCAATCACACAGTCCTGGCTGTTGCTGCTGGAACTCTGGGGATTGTTGCTGCAGTCATGGTGGTTTGTGTCAGAAAAAGATGCAGAAATACAGACAAGGAAGTCAAGTGAATCTAGAGAATGGCTAATATTTTTGGAAACTGTACAATAAAGCAGAATATAATTTATCTGTAATTTCATTAAAAATAGCCCAGGCCTCTGAAGATGAGATCACTTATGCAGAGACAACATTCCACAAGAGAAGAGGACACACAATGGTATGATTATTTATTCTGTTTTATGATTAAAAGTTAATTCTCTTTACCAAAATCACATTTTTTTGTCTCTAGAAATATCAGTTACTTGATAAACAAGCAGATTTGATTGTGATCATGATCGTACAAACAGCACAGTTTAAAATGTTTAGATTTTCATAGTTTAGGTGAGTGAATGTTGCCCTGCAATGGACTGACGACAAATTCAGGGTGTACCCCCGCCTCTGTGCGCTGGAGATGTGCACCGGCAGACCACCGTGACTCTGAAACCGAATAAGTGGTTGAAAAATGAATGAATCACAATCAATCTTTATGTATATTTAAAGTCTTTTAATTCTGTGTTTTTAGTTTTGGCAAACAATGTTACATAACGTTTAATGTTGTTTTTTACAGGAAAACAAAGGACAGGAGGAAGTTGTGTATGGCATCCTGAAGTGAACACATTTGGAGAGCAGACTGAAGCAGACTGAATCCTGAAGTTCACACCCTGCTTTGGAACAATCGTACTGTTATAAGGAAATATCTGTTTATAAAAGAATAGAAAGGAAAAGGAATATAGTAAATATACCATATATTTAGGTTTTTACAACATACAGAGTTTATTAATGAGTATAATTTCACAGGTCATCAAAGAGAGTTTATATACGTAGATCATCCAGAAATAACTCATGACAATAACAATTGATTTTTAAGGAATATATTGGAAAACAAGACATTAATTAACTTAAAGTGATGAGTCTGACATGTTCATATTGAGAACCCTGTTCTTTGTGCTTGTGGTCTTCTCACTGAATCATCAATAAAGAAGCTTCGTTTCCTCAAGACGGTCTCTCTCTTAGCAAGGTGAAGGCTTATTTCCACCACACTTCAATTTGTTGCCTACTGTAAGGCTGGTCCATGGGTTGATCCAAAAACGGGTTTCAACCATGGATGAAGGTTTTCAGCCGTGTTCTGTCTTTCAGAGCTTGCTGGAACTTTAATTATTGAATTGAACTTTTATCTGACTCCATATTTTAATAAGAAGGTTATTGTTTACCTTTATCATTAGCTTTGATTAAAGCTATAGTAAACTATGTATTAATAATTGTCAATAATTAGAGAAATGCACTCACTTGTTATAATTAACCCTTTAAACCTTTGTTACATAATGTGATACTTTAGTTCTTAGCATTTACCATTATTTTAGAAAGTGATTAGAGAGCAACTTTTGACAAGATTGAACATCTCAATTTATTAACAAACACTAAGTTACACAGCAAAAAGGTCAAACAATAGCAGGGACTACATGATACAGACCACGTGACCATATATGGTGTTCCTCAGAGACAAAGTAATCGACCCGCAGTGGGTAGCACTGTGGCCTTCCAGTTAGAAGGTTATCGGTTCGAGGCTCACCGGTGACCTTCCTGGAAGGAGTTTGCATGTTCTCCCCGTGCTTCCGTTGGTTTCCTCCGTGTACTCCGGTTTCCCCCACATTCCCAAAAACATGCAGTTAGGTTAATTGACTAATCTAAATTCCCCTTAGGGTGTGAATATGTGAGTGAATGTTGCCCTGCGATGGACTGGCGACCTGTCCAGGGTGTACCCCTGCCTCTCGCCCAATGTGTGCTGGAGATAGGCACCAGCAGACCCCCGTGACCCCGAAAGGGAAGAAGCGGGTATGAAAATGAATGAATGAAAACTGTTCTAGTCATTAATCAGAGGTTATGAAGATTATCTTCCCGTAGTCTTCTGTAGCTACGTACAACTTAATCAATGCTGTGAAAGTAATCAGAGTTTTAACCAAACGTTTGATCGCTTGATGGTTGAATTTTATTCTTAGCTTGTAAACTGGTCAAGTCCCTTCATGGTTCTTCTGATCGCCGCTAAGCAACAATTCAACCAGAGAGTGAAACAAAAACTCAAATGGGATACAATTGTAAGGTAGAGGAATAAATGTCACATACCCCCCAAAATGTTTTCTTTGTTTTGTAAGGTTAGTAATTCTTATAGTCATTAAACAGCACTCAGTTTATTAACTAGAGTACAGCGATTCTTCTGTCTCACCACAAGAGGGAGATTCCCTTTACTGAGCAGGCCAGAACAGCAGCGTTTACTGAGCCTGTGTAAGGAGACGGAGACTGAAGTTGACACTGTGTGCTGTTTGTGTTCCAGGTAGGCAGAATAAGAGTAAAATGGACAATATAAATGAACCACCAGAGCGAAGAAAGTGCAGGACGTTGGCCGCGGTCTATATTGTATTGTTTCTTTTCACTGTTCGTTCGTGACGCGTTTGTAACGTAATCACATGTGTTGCTCGCGCTTAGCGGCTAAAGCTAATACACGAACGGGAAAGAATTAGCGTTGGTGGAGTTGGAGTTCTGCACATGTGGTTAACACCATGAATACACATAAATGATATAAGAATTACTGATGTTTTGTGTTAGAAGTAAATGTAAGAACAAAACAAGCTGGAACAGCAGCGTTTATTGAGCCAGTTGACACTGTGTGCTGTTTGTGTTCCAGCTGTTCACTAAAGGCTAACAAAAAATCCACAATTGTCCGGGTCATCCTTTCAAGTGTGCAACACAATCTTCTACTCACTAATTATTTTAAAAATCCTCATTCCCATGAATTAGAAATCTGTATTCCAGATCTACCATTGCAGCAAGTGTTAAGGATGTTCTCGCCATCTTCTGCAAGGATTGATCTGAATTAAAAAAAAAGGAGACACACACATGGTAAGGTGTGAAGTTATTCAGGAAGTGATTTTATTCATGTGGAAACCTTTGACCGTCTCCCTCTGATGGGACTGAGTCATTAATTCCAAACTGAGATCAGAAAGATTGGAAATCTCGTGGCTTCCTGATGTTAGCATTTATGGGTTTTCCAGTGCTAGTGCCAAAGAGACAAATGCTAGCAACCAAATGTTAGCAACCCCTCCCCTTTTGGCACTGAGCTGGAGGACTCATAAGCACAATAGATAGCTTTATGGATTATGGTCGCTTATTGTGAATATATTACCTAGAAATCCAACTCCATTTATTTGAGTTATTGCTACTTCTGTTTAGCATCTATTTCGATGTTACTGTTAGTGATTTAGAGATCATGTTGATTCCTGACTTTTAGATTTAGTCTTATCTACTCATTGCTTAGGGTTCAGAATAATGTCGCTTAAGGTGGTCTTGCCGGTCGGTCAAGCCCCTACGATCACAAGCCGTTACCGTTATGGCTCACTGATAATCAATCTGTTTAATAGTTACATCTATCCTCCATTCTGACCAGAGGTAATAACCTCTTTCACCAGAGTCGACTACCTCTGAGATAAGACTAGTTATTCCATGGAGAACCATGCACACTTAGTCAGAACAGATTCAATATAAATTGACTATAAGAAAGGTGACCCTACCTGGATCTAGTCGAACCCAGGCGGAAATTTAATCCTACGAGCCTTCCCAGAAAGAGAATCATTCTACTGTGTCCATGTTGTATTAGAAACATTCATCTATATTTAACCTGCACGAGGACACTTGCGGTAACATTTACGATACAACAAAAGCATATAATGTAAATAGATTATTTCAGGAATCCAGTCAAGAAAGGAATTGTCACAATTTATTACAAATGCCATGAAACATTTTAGTTCCATAGATTCACTACGTACAACTTGAATATTGCTTAGTCATTAATCAGAGGTTATGAAGAATATCTTCCCGCAATTTGTTCTAATTACGTACAACTTAATCAATCCCAACGATAATCAGAGGTTTAACTAATCGTTTCAGCATTTGTTGAAATGTGTAACAAACCTTTGATCTGAGTCAATCTACTTTGAATTCTACCTTATTATTACATTATCTCTATATGGGCTGCTAAGCCTCTTTAGAATTAAGTAATAAAAAACAATAAAAGTTTAAATAACTCAAAATTTGTGGATCAGTTTTGATTGGTAATACTGGGCAGGTAACAGTAGCTAAATCCTTTTATGACTGACTAAATAACCCGTTGTGTGTCTGATATTACCGGTAGTTAACTTAAGATTAGAAGTATTTCTACATCTAATGCTTATTGTTCTGTAGAGACTGGTTGATAATTGCTATGTGATAGTGGATGTTGAACCACAGGGGTTAGACCCTAGGGGGGTTCTTGGGGTGATTAAATCAGGTTTGCATTTACATTTAAAAGCATTTCAGTGAAAGCGTCTCATTTGTCTTCTTCTGCAGGCTTTAACTGTATGGTTATGTCATTTACAAAAGAGACACCAATGAGTCGAATGGCATCTTGTGCCTGGGTCTTCAGTGGACCATTGAGCTGATGCTATGTTGTTGGACCCAGATCTCCATTTACTTTCAATTCTTGAAGCCCAGTCTACTATGCCTTGAAAGGTGTGTTCGGCCGGGTCTCCACCATTTAAAAGTGCATTTTGAATTGGGACTCCGGCATGGTTTATCAAGAGCTGTAGTAATGGTTCTTGCTCTCGGTTGGCATTTCCTAAACCAGAATACTCTTTGTAATTGACCCATAGTCTTTCAGCAAATGTTTCAAACGGTTCACTGTTCTCTTGTTTAACATCCAGAATTCTGCCCCAGTCTGTCGGAGTCGGCCCCCTTAGATCTATTAATGCCTGTTTAAGTCAGTCATATATCGCTTCATCACTCTCAGTGTTTCTGCGCATTACGATACTGCCGGACTTCATCTCAGGGGTTAACTGCGACATAAGTTCTTCTGGGATTGTGATGAGTGCTATCTGCCATACATCCCGGGTTTCTAATTGAAAAGCTGAGGCTTGCAGCATCAAGTTTTCCCAGTATGGCTGGAAAGGCCCTTTTCTAGGAAGCATTCCCACAATCTCTTTGTGCTTAAGGCATTCATCACACGACAAAGGGCGGCTAATGGTGGTTAGGTTATCGTCCGCGGCTCTAATTGTTTTTAGAACAGCGACTCTTGCCGATTCGGATGAAACTTTGTTCAGTTTTGCTCTTGTCTGGATGGGATCTTGGTTACAAGTTTCCCTCCTTGCATTTCTGATCAGTACAGAACTCTCATCATCATCAAATTGAGCATTTTCTCTTTCGGAATCACTCGCATCGTACCGTGCTGCTTGTTTTACAGCAGCGACTGGGAAACCAGTGCTGCTAAAATACTCTTCAAGAGCAGAGATATAGTGATGCTTCTTTTTCAGTTTCTCTTGTAAAAGATTAATTTTAACCATCATTTCTTCTCTCTGTCTCAGCCATGCACGGTGTTCATATTCGAGTGTATCTACTTTAGCTCTAAGTTTTTGGAGCTCTTCAGATCGCATTTTCTCAATTTCTCTGATGTTAAATATCACGGATTCATTATTGGCTACTGTTTCGAGGTCATTTCTACGAAGTAGATAGATCATGGCAGTGGGTATCTTTCTGTATTTCCTCTTACACATTAATCCCTTGCCTTTAGCCAAATACCATGATAAAATCTCATTATTGCTCCACTGAAGATTTAAACCTTTCGATTTTAGATTCATGAGGAGTTCTTTTGTTTGTAAGGAGAGAGTTTCCATAATCTCTTGATCTGCACTGTTATGGTACTGCTCTTGAAAAGCCATGTTTCATAGATAAATTTTACTCTGCCGGATTTCTACGGTCTCCGGTCTAAATATGAGTATACCGACTCATTCTATTAATGAAGATACTGCATGCATTTATCTGTAACATCAAGCAAAGAGACATTGACTCACCCCAGGCAGCAGAGAAGTAGAAACTCAATCCTTGTTCTAGGTAAAGTTGTTTTCCGCAGTTTTGTTGCTCTAAAAAGATACTCGCTGTTCTCATGGGAGGTCACATCAAGGTCACCAACTGTAAGGCTGGTCCATGGGTTGATCCAAAAACGGGTTTCAACCATGGATGAAGGTTTTCAGCCGTGTTCTGTCTTTCAGAGCTTGCGGGAACTTTAATTATTGAATTTAACTTTAATCTGACTCCATATTTTAAAAAGAAGGTTATTGTTTACCTTAATCATTAGCTTTGATTAAAGCTATAGTTAACTATGTATTAATAATTGTCAATAATTAGAGAAATGCACTCTCTTGTTATAATTAACCCTTTAAACCTTTGTTACATAATGTGATACTTTAGTTCTTAGCATTTACCATTATTTTAGAAAGTGATTAGAGAGTAACTATTGACAAGATTGAACATCTCATTTATTAACAAACACTTAGTTACACAGGAAAAAGGTGAAACAATAGCAAAGACTACATGATCTGGAAGGGCTCTAGGCCTCCCAGATCACGGGCTTATCATAGAAGAAGCAGCAAAGACTACATGATCTGGAAAGACTCTAAGCCTTCCAGATCATGGATATGTTCAGAGACAAACAGACCGCGAGCTCCTCTTGCGTTCTTCCTCAAATACCATCCCAATCCAAGTCCACTCCCACAGGAGGGTCTAGTTGAAATGTAAATCAGACAGCATGTTCGAGAGACCACGTGACCATATATGGTGTTCCTCAGAGACGAAGTAATCGAATCTGGTGTATCTTTCAGAGGCAGACGCCATTGTTAACCAAAGTAATCACAGATGCGGATGGTAATCTCATTAGCACCTTTGCAACACAAAGCAGGTTCAGGGAGTGGTTGAGAGTCTCAACCCCCCTGGTTTAAACTCTTTGCAACATTGTTAGATTTCTGTTGAGTTATTTACACATTCACAAATGTTATTGTATATAAATATATATATAATTATTCACAACCTTACAATACATCTGTTACGCCCTGCTAGTTTATTTTTGATCATATTTTAAAAACATATGTCTGCTGTTAGCAGGCATGCTTGTTTGTTTGTCTCTGTGTTCCAGGTCCCTTCCTTTGAGAAACAGCTTCCTGGTCACTCCCACCAATCAGGATCGAGATGTCTGCCTCCTAGCCAATCGGTGCGAGGGGGAGGACTATAAAAGGACAACTTCCCGTCTGGAGAGGAAGGCAGTTTAGTGGGAGTAGCCGGAAGCCAGTTATTGTTTGAGAGATAGGAAAAGTCAGTTTGTGGTATAAGATCATTTTTTTTAGAACTTAGGTAGAAGTTTTGTTGTTGCATGTGTCTGATTCATTAGTTTTGTTCTGTGATTTGCTGTCTTTATTTTTGTTTAGGGATAGATAGTGGGTGAGGGGAACGAAGTACCTTCACCCTTATTTCTTGTTTAGTTAGGGATAGAGTTTTTTTTGTTTGGTTGATTCTGGTTTGCACATTTATTTTGTTTGGGGCTTGTAATTAGGTTTATTGGATAATAAATTCTCTGTGTATTTGCCATCTTTTTCATCTTTATTTCCATAAACATCTGGTTCATTACATTTACTTTCAATCTTAATGTTAAAAATCCCTTATTTAGCGGTATCCCCTAGACCAGATAAATAGAGGGACGTAACAACATCAATAAGATTTTCTGAACAAATATAAAAGAGATGATTTAAAACATCACAGTGTTTAAACAATTTGTGCATTACCTTTTTAAAAATTGCAGGCAACAGAATCAAAATCCAATAACCAAAAATACTGCTGATAGTGGTAGTAATAACAAAATTACATTTCTGGGTTCTGGTGAGCAACCTAAAATAAAAAAAGTAAAAATAAGTTGTTACTATAGGCACTTTTAGTTGTGTACACATCTTAAAGTTAACCAAATTATATTTTATTATCCATTGTATGTAGATTTAGTATGTGGCGCACCATCTACTGCACTTTGGAGTGGATCCAGGTGTTTGGTCTGGTTCCTGATGCTGTTGTGTGCTACACAGCTGTAGATGTTGTTCTTATCTTCTAGCTTCAGAGGTAAAGAGAGATCGATGTGGGAATCAGATGCACTGGTGTTGGAGATCAAACTGGTTCCGTTGTACCAGGAGAGAGTCACACGGCTCACGTTCAGCACGGAACACAGCAGCTCACATTTAGAGATTCTGGTGATTTGTGGAATTGGAAGAGGATCTTTAAAACACAACAGAAAATATTATTTGTCTTTGTGGTGTTGAACAAAACATACTATTTTTCAGACTGGAAGTTTAAAGTTTCTGAACTCTCTGTTTTTAAAGCACTAGAAAAAAAGTTATTCGTAGAAGTGATGTAGTAAACATCTCCTCCCATGATTACAGCCAGCATCTTCTTAAGCGGAGCCAAAGTTTTCAGCGAATGTAAAATATACATCTTGTCTATGCAGAGGAAGCCAAAATCATCTACAATAAGAACATGTTAGAAAGTGCCGGCAATCTCCTGCTGACCTTCAAAGAAAAACTATCTCTGCAACTCTAGGTGTTTCATATTTGACATGCATAACTCAACATCATAGGATCATGTCAGCCTTACACAGGATTAACTACATTAACAATTAACCAACACTTATTTACAGAATTGGAACTAGAAAAATGTGAGGTTGAATTAAAAGGGCCATGAACTGAGAACTGACCTGTTCTTAATGATGGAACAACAAAGGCAGCATTCTATTGGTCAGCTTTTATTAGACCGCTCTTGTGAGGTAGGAAAGCAGAGTTTGCCCTGTTCCTATCCGTAATGGCATCTACCCCCATTTTTTTCATTCTCAGTCTTAAGGACCAAAGACACAAAGGGACTAGAAATAAATCTGCTCCCCCAAACATTTCTCCTAAAGATCAAAAGGATATTCTCTAGTTCTGGTTAACGCTGCATTGCTGTCTCTAGATGAACAGTACAATGTTTATAGTAAATAGTTTAATATAACTCTATACAAAATACTTACCATAAACTATGATGTTGAACTTCTTATATAAAGGCTGTTTGTTTACATTTAAAATCTGTACATTTAAAACTCCAGAATCTTTGGATGAAACACTTTGGATGGTGAGAGATCCATTCTCTTTATTCAGGCTCACATCACTTCGGTATATCTTGGCACTGTCAGGTTTTCCATTCAGTCGAGCAAGAATCTTGTTGTCTGGTCCAGAAAACCAAAAAATCTTATCATCTTTTTCTTTTTTAACACCCGTGTGTAGAGTTAAGGACTCTCCCATCGTTGCGGATACCTCTTCTGCTTCTTCACCAAACACACCTGGAGAACAAAACCAAGTTTACAATTACATGTTTTGACAATCACTGTCTCAGAAGTCCCTTATAAAAACTACAACTCCCAACATTTCCTGGTCAGAGAGATTGTATAGGGGACATTGTGTCAAAATGTAGCCTTTTCTCTCCTAAAATCTGCACAAGCATATTTGCTAAACACATCTATACATGTCAGTATGTACTTATAACCATCATTCTCCTCTGAGTATTCAGTCATATCAGCCAAATCAGCTTGAAACTGAGCATCTAACCCATACACCATCACCTTAATCCGTTTATAGGTTTTAGGAGCAGTCCTATGTAACGTATAGGCATCCTACCCTGACAACCACTCTGAAACTTCATCAGTCAGACGAAGTCCACTTTCCTTAAAGACGACGTCTTTTAATCTTTTTTTCCCACCAAATGATCCAGGATTCGATGGCGTGTAGTAAATCTTTCTCATAACCTCACTCATGTTGACGCAGCAAGAATATTGAAAAATGATGCTTCAAAGTTGTTCACACAGTGTTTTATTATGATTTCAGACACAAAAAATTACAAGTTGTCCAGATAGTATAGACAATTAATACATGAGGTTATGTTTTATCAAAAATAAAATTTATCGAAGAATCAAGAATGATATACCTATAGTGCCCCTATCATTTTTAGGGCTGAAACGATTAGTCGACATTGTCGACAATAAAAAATTGTCGACAAATGTTTTTGCTGTCGAGTAGTCGTTTGATGTCATGTGACCTAATGTAAGGGTCACGTGTCGCGATTTGAGCACTACGCCGCTGTAGCGTTTGAGTGTAATGCAGCGCTCCCGAATGCTACTGCGGTAGAAGAAAATCAGCACGAATTATGATGGAGATCAAACGAATCCGAACGAGTAAGGTTTGGGAAAGTTTTACTAAACTTAACCAAAAATGCTGTCGTGTGCAATACATGCGAGGTGGAACTTGCTTTTCACTGGAGCAAATAAGGAAGCATCCCTCTGCGTGAACGCGCATTCAATCACGTGACTGCACAGACTAAACCAATGAGAGTTCAAATAAAATGTTTACTTGTGAAGACGTTTTGATTTTTATTTTGCTTATATGCCGCGTAGATGTCAAATTTACTTGTGACACAATGTTCAACTATAAATATTGTTTAAACAGTTTAAAAGAATGCAATCGCCTAAAGCAAGTTGTTTACAGCAGTGAATATTGTAATAATTTATGAATGTACAGCATTATACAAACTTTAGATGTTTATATTTTATTTGTGTATTCATTAGAATAATTAACATTTAACGTAAAAAGAAGGATAAACAAAGTAAAAATCGTTGATATAAAATAAAAAGCTATATAGATCCATTCACATTATGGGGAAAAAAACTTGTCCCACAATGGGTAATGTTCATTTTAATAGCTTTAAGAGTCAAAAATAGAAATAAAATGGAGACACACACCAAAGCATTTCTTTCTCACACCATTCATTATCTTATGCTGCTTCTAAAATTATCTTTATTTGTTTCTTAAATTTTGAAATGTTGCCAGATTTTTTAAGAATTGTTAGATCATCACCCTCCAAATATCTAGTTTCATAACTGTGTCTTTCCCTGGGATATTACTTTTGATGAACTAAAACGAGTGGTAAACCAACAATCATTAATGCTGCTTCAAGATATGTTCACATTCAACTTTCTTTTTGTCTGTAATGCAGCTGAGTATTTATTTTTTTCTATTGAATTAGAACAAAATTAAAACATGCAAACAATGCTTAGAGACCATTTGTGTGTAATTTGTGTAACAGAATCAGAAAACTTAAAGAGAATGACATGTTTAGTCGACTCAAAGTTCATTAAAACAACTATTTCAAAAGCTGAAGTGATTTTCTTATTTTATTTATTAGTTAGAATATTTGTAACTCATTATTTTAACTAGTTAAAAAAGCAGAATAGTCGCTCAAAGGCTACTGATTAATCATTGAAATAATCGATGACTAATCGAATAATCGGTCTAATAATCGATAGATTAATCGATTACCAAAATAATCGTTTGTTGCAGCCCTAATCATTTTCTAAAAGTAGTGCCGAGCAAACATCAACCACATAGACAATCGTAGTGAGGACATCGGCAGAGCGTGCGCGATGATGGTTTGGAGTTCAGGCGTGAACAGTTTCTGACAAATTTCATCAAAGTGTGAACTGAAGAAGTATGTAGGAGGATCATAAATGCAGGAATGTTGGAGTTGACCGGGCTGGTCAATCTCACAACCGTTCCACACATCCTTCCGTTTAGCATAGATGAGACTCTACAACAACATAACGATCACACCTTTCAGGATTCTGAGTCTGACATCGTTGAAGCACCCGTCGGTAGTGTCAAAAGAAGTCGCGTATGTAGGTTTCCACACATCCATTAGAAAAGTCAGGTTTCGATACCTCAACTCTTTGCAGAATTTGTCCAACCAGGAGCTGTTGGTGGAAGCATCATCCACTTGTTGAAACTTGGCTTGTTTCTTGTCTGTAGAATTTTCATCAACATTTATATCGAACAGGGTGGTGTGCGTACATCTGCACTTGGGTGTATTCTTCTCAGCCATTTTGCGACGATGCATTGTGGAAGTTGCAAGGGATTTAAATGTTGTACTGAATGGGAGGAGCCGGAGGTGATCCACATCCACTTTTTCTGACTCTTTCATGGTGAAAGAGCTTGGTTTTCACTTTGCTGTACCCATCGTACATATCGCACCAACCAAAGAGTCTCCGCCATCTCTCTTGTGAACAGTTTTTTCACACAATAAACACATTGAAAAAGGTACAACTCATATATATACACACAAATGGAAAGCCAGGGAGGGAGGGAGAGAGAGGGTTGAATGGAGGGTGGCTACATCCTGTGACGTAGATCCGGAGGGGTAGGTGTGGAGTGTGTGTGTAGGGGGGGGGTGATGATTTAAATGGACATCGATGGTAAGATCCCACTGTGGTAGGTACTCGTGCTGAACCGACTCTACTATGGGCTTGGTCCTTGAGTTGAGTTCACCTGTTAGCACCCTGTCTGGTGTGCTCCCTTGCTCTTGGTAAAAAAAAGCCTACTAACACCACTCTGAAAATACAATATTTCTATTTGTGATATCTGATACTTATATCTTTTGAAATTATCAAAAGCTCATTCTACTAAATGAAAACCACGTGATTACAAATAAATAGGGTGGGGGAAAACCACACTAGACACTTATTTCTTTATCAATTTATTGTTTGAAGTAATGTAGAAATCTTATTTATTTATCACATGGCACTCCTTTACTACATCACAGCTGAGCCGTGCAATAATTTGCAAAAACAGATTTACTCAAGTTTACAAAGGATGTCTTTTTTTTCCAATTTACTAAACATGACTCTTTACAAGACAGCTGTATGTCCACTATTTAAACAAATGTTAGTGTTTGCATAAATCACACAAATACAGAAACAAACACACCGCTTCTTCCTTTAATGCATTATAGCGCTATAGGCGTGACTGAGCAAAAAAGCAAGCAGCAGCCGCCATTTTAAACAAGAGCGGAAACTGCACGAAACACGACGTGTTCTAAATGCCACACTTGCAGAGCACATTATCTGATTCTGATCAGTCACTGGTTACAAATGTACAGTACGTTGTGGAAAGTAAAAAGAAAAAATGGGTTTTAGGAATTGGAAAGTAGTGGAGTAAAAAGTAAGGTTTTCCACTCGAAATGTGGTTGAGTCAAAGTAGAAAGTCTCACAAAACAGTGATACTCAAATAAAGTACAGATACACTAAAAAGTTACTTGTACTTCGTTACTGTCCACCACTGTAGCTGAGCTAAGAACAAAACCAAATAAACCTATCTTTGATCAACTTAAACCAAATACAAAGTTGCAGTATCACGAGTCTTGAGTTGTGTTTTTTTAAAGAAATTAATCAGGAAAACTTACCATTGCTGAGCAGCAGTGACAAGCACAGGAGAAAGCAGCAGGTGCTTTTCATCGTTAATCCACGGGTTGAAGGAAGGGTGTGTTGTTGAGAAGAAAAAAGTTAAAAAAGGGGGCGGGCAAAAGAATAATGTTTATGCTGCATTGAGAACAAGCTGTATGTGAGAGGCCAGAGAAGAACGCTTTATAGTTTCAGCAAAAACCAAAACCAGAAGTGCATCTCATCAGCCAAAAGAATCCTGCCCCGTGCCTCTTTCACATGCGTCATAACACAACGTCTTCAGTGTTTTTGTCTTTTTTAGGAATATAAAATGAATCACTCCAATAGGCTTGTTCTCGTTTTATTCTCATTGATGAGAAATTGCAGCTATAGGTCATTAATCTTTGATTCATTCAAAATATTTAACATTGCACAAAAATATTGTTTATAAATTGCACATTAATAAAGAACAATTGAATTTAGGAAAATGCTGCAGGTGAACGTAGTCTTCTCTTCACCTAGTTCAATATTGGAGTCATGTATTTATAGCTTTTTTAAAAAAAAATAAAAGTCATCCACATTAGTGTGTCCATAGCGGTTTAACCACTCAAAATATTATATTTAATGAATGAAAGATCATTGTTTTCTCTTCCA